>MU865944.1:0-181796 GCA_033296975.1 Podospora aff. communis PSN243 | reverse complement strand
CCCCGCCCGGCGCCCCCCCCGCCCCGGCGGCGCGGTGCCGGGGGCCCCGGCGGCGCGGCGCCCCCCCCGGCGCCCCCGGGGCGCGGCCCGCCGGGGGGCGGGGGGGCTTTTTGTTTGTTTGCGCGCGTTGGAGAAGGGGGAGGATTGTTGTTGGAGAGGGGAAACTTACGAATGCGCCGGATGGTTGGGGACTTTGAGTTGAATTTGGGGGTTGCCATGATGGCGGGAGGCTTGTTACAAGCTTGCTGAGCGTGCGAGATGGACCATAGAAGGGTGGTGGTGGATCTTCGAGAGTGGTTGTAGATGCGCTTGCGAGTGCGGTGGTGGACGTCACACCTGAGGCGATGGGCGGGATTGCGGGTTGATGACGGATGTGGTGGCCGGGCTGTTAGTTATACAGAGGGGCGGCGCAACCTGCCAGATTGCAGATTGCAACTTTCCCAGCCGCCGGGCAGGCATTGTGAATGGGCCCCCACCTGACGTTTTCATGGCAGAACGTCACGCCGCTTCACCAGCAAAATTTATCAGAGAGTGAGAAGTGACTCTATAAACACATCGCAGCGCCTCGCGATCCAGGCATGGGATCTCTTTGGATTTGTCTCTCGCCGAGAGGTCTTGATCGTGCAGCTCTCCACACACTGTGGACTCTTCAGCTTGTGCTGATCTCCATTGCGGGGCTGATCAGGGGTGGGTTGGAGCCCCTGAACGTTTTCAGCTCCTGGGATCTGTACTTCCCGACGTCTGTAATATCTACAGGTGAAAATAGAAGCAGCCATGAGAATAATTCTGGGATTGATACCGATAGATCGGCACCTGATAACTCATACATGCCGATTTCCAACGAGCCAGAGGCACCACGTGGACGTGTCTCTTGCACTGTCGCTCACTCCCTTGTTCCTGAGAAACGGGGCTGTGGTCCGAGCGTTCCGGGTTTCGCGGCCTGGCTTGGCATCCGGTTCCCTGAAATAATTGCCCGGCAGCAGCCCTCTCACGCCCCGTTCAACGGCACACTCGACGCTTCAACTCGGCCTCGCCCACAGATGGACCGGTAGCACATGTCGCGGCGATAACATCAGCACGCTGATGGATGCGACAGAGCGGCCTCTTCCCTCGCCCTCCTCCCGTTCCCCTTCGCCCAGAATGGCGCGCCGCTGGGCCCGCAAGATCGAGCGCACTTGCTGCGCCTGTGCCACTTACTTCCCGCTCATCTTCGTCTACGGCCTGACCACCTGGGCCGTTTTCGTCACCGTCTCGCTCAGCTCGCTATCTCAGTCCAAAGTGTGGTGGCTTGGTGAGTCTGCGCTGCATTTGCATCTTCCTCTCGCTGTGTCCGCGAACGGCCACTGACAACTTTCAAACAAACAGGCCGGTCCACTGCCTTCATCTCAATCTCGCTCTACCTCATGCTCAACTGGTGCTACACCAAGGCCGTCTTCACCCCTCCAGGCAGCACCACCAACGACAATGGCTACAGCACCCTCCCGACCCATGCCGCGCCCGTTACCACATCTTTCACCGTCAAGGCGAATGGCGAGTTCCGTTTCTGCAAGAAGTGCCAGGCCCGCAAGCCAGACCGCGCCCATCACTGCTCGACGTGCCGCCGCTGCGTGCTCAAGATGGATCACCACTGTCCCTGGCTGGCCACCTGCATCGGCCTGCGCAATCACAAGGCCTTCCTCCTGTTTTTGATCTATACAACCTTCTTCAGCGCCTTTGCCTTTGCCTGCTCAGGCGCCTGGGTCTGGGCCGAGATCGTGAGCGATAACACATATGTTGACAACTTGATGCCCATCAACTACATCATGCTGTGCGTCGTGGCCGGTATAATCTCCCTCGTCGTTGGTGCTTTCACCGGCTGGCACGTCTATCTCGCGGCCAAAGGCCAGACCACCATCGAGTGCCTCGAGAAGACGCGTTACTTGTCGCCCCTGCGCAAGAGCATGCAGCAGACATTTGTGGCTCAGCACACCCCTGGACAGGGTACTCTGCCCAAGTACGGCCAGCAGCTGCTTGATATCCACTCGAATGCGCTTCCCGGCATAACACGCCCGGAAGAGGGCGAGGAGATCCGCTCCCCGCAGTACCACAACGCTGAGTCTGGCATGTCTACTGCTGGTCAAGAATTCCAGGCCGGTACCCGACGGTTCACCTATGATGAGATGGAGCGTTACCGGGCCAGGAAACGGTACGAGGAGTATCTGGATGAAGAGGATTCGACCAAGTTGCCCAACGCCTTCGACCTTGGCCCCAGACGTAATCTGCTTCACCTCTTCGGTCCGTCGCCATGGCTATGGGCTCTGCCTTTGTGCAATACGACCGGCGATGGCTGGAGCTGGGAGCCGAACCCGAAATGGATTGCCGCCCGTGAGAACCTGGCTCGTGAGCGCCAAGAGCAACGTGATCGTGAGCGTGCTGCCGGATGGGGTCCAGAGGATACTCCTGTGCAGACGCCGACGTGGCCACCCCCTCAGCAAACTAACGGTGGCGCCGGCCGACACTACCTGCAGCCCCAAACCACCACCGCTGCCCCTGGCCGCCGGACCCCAAGCAAAGCTGACCGTGTGTTGGGCCGCGACCCGAACATGTATTCGGACAACATGCTTTCTCCGCCAGCCGCCGAAGCCGTATCCATGCGGAAGCTGAGCCCCGCCGGACGCGCTCTCGAAGATGACCTCGATGACGACGACGACGATCTCGACGCCTTCGAGGACACCAGGTTGAACGGCACAAAGCAGCAACAAGAACGAGCCGACGCAGAGCAGCGCGCTATGAACGTGGTGACCAACGGAGGCTGGGGCCGCGGTGGAAACAGCCGCGTTCCCGCCAGCGGCCTTCTTGGAAGGGCGATGAGCAGTCCCACAGCTGGAAGCGGCGGGCCATCACCAACAAGAGGGTTTGAAGAAGATGACGGGGTAGATTAACACCGAGATTGTTTGCCTGTGTGTGAGATATATGGTTCAGGGATATGGATGGCTTTTTTGAAGCGATTGTTGGTGTACGGCAAGCGGTATCAAAAGGGTTCATTTCACTTCGGTTTCGTCCCGCCAAGCGAATTTTGGGGTTTGGGTTCTTTGAAGAGAGTGTGTTCGTATAGGGAGAGATATCTTGCATGGATCGGCGTTACTCTGAATGGAATGTACTAAGCGTACGATATACGGCCTCACGTTTGCCTTTGCTTTGCTTCTAGTGTGAAGCGAGATGTCTTATCGGCCTAGTAATACAAAGAAGCTAGGGAGACAGGGGATATACGATTCCTCGTATCTCAATTTAAGCATGCCGCGTCATCACATCGACCTTGTACCTGCTTTACTGTCTCTCAGGTGTTATGATGTGAATGTCGTCCAGCTCGTATTTAATCCCCCCTGCCGGGACTCCCGTCTCGCCGAGTATACTCAACTCAATCACAGAGACAATACATCATGCACGCTAGACACAATCTGAACAATATATATCAGGACCACGGTAGCAACATCCAAGTGCATGCTTCCACGTCATATTGGTGGGTATCTCAAAACATCTACCTCCCCAACTGCCCACCATTTCCCCAACACCCCCTTCCACTTCCACCCCGACAACAAAAAATGACAATAACCCACCCAAGGTATCAAAGCCGCTGTGGTATTCCCGAAATCCCGAACCCCCTCTCGTCGGGGGTTCAAAACACTAAATTCCAAAAAACCAAACCCTCCAGAAACAATATGCTCAGTGTATGACATGATATGATACCGCCGCCACCCCTATGCAATCGTCATCATCACTCATCTCAACCGACACACACACACCTACACACACAAGACAGAGAATGCCACCCGGACACCGGTACGATAGACATTTCGTTTCAGCAAAGGAGCATTTTCGCCACACCCCACGGACCATGAAATGACATGATGATGACGAGAATGAGAAAAAATTGCCACCCATTGCTAGTATGGATTCTCGAGCTGATGTTCCCCGTTCCCGATGCCAAATAAAACCCCCCGATGCCGGAAACCAGATGCGTTGTTTCCCCCAATGCAAATTTCTTCTTGAGAAGGTAAGAGTAAGTAAAGAAAAAAAATGTGGCATGTTGATCAGTCTCTGCTGTCATGACAGTTGCCTGTATGAGAAAAAAAAAACTGCTGGCTAGCAGCGAGCATGGAGTTAGAATCGAACATGCAAAGTGCAGCGAGGTCTGCCTCCGTCCCAAACAGATCTCCTCCGATGCAAGAAGTGAAAAGAGGTAAAAATTGTAGAAACAAGCCCAGCCCAGCTCCCGTATATATGCACCCCCGGCATCTGTTCCTCAGCAGATTCCCTAACCGTGATAACCCCTCATACTTGGGTGAATCCGCGCCCTCCGCTGACAGGATGCCACTATGTCATACATGAACCCAAAACCACTTTTTTCTTGCTTCTTCCCTCTATATGCCCTCGCGCCAGTTCATAAAACGTCTCGTAATGCCGGTATCGGTTTGTGGGGTCGCCGTCTCAGCGACAGACCAGCTTAGGCTCGGCATCGGCCGAGCCAGCCTCTACTAAACTCCTGCCAAATAGGTAAAAAGAAGAAGAATAAATTCAGTGCTGCCCCTCCCCGAAATGATCATGCGCTGTATCCACCATGATTGGATAAGAAATAGGGTATCTGTCCGCAGATGGGAACCGTAGAGCAGACAGTGATGTCGCGCCCCGGTAGTGGTCATGAATGCGTCAATAATATGCGTGTATATGGCCGTCAGGTTCGATGCATATGAGAAATAGTAGTACAATGTTGCCTGCGTAACAACATGTCGATGATCACGAAGAACGGCTGCTCTCGATGCTCGTCTTGGGGCTCGGGGCCGATCGGACAACTTTGCTCAAACCTCTGTTGAGCTTGTTGCCATTTTTAGGCGCGCCCTCGGAGTAGTCGACCATGATGTCAGTGATCTTCTCTTTCTTGATGTGACAGAATAACGTTGAGAACATGAACTGCTCTCCCCATTGGTTGTGCAGCGGAATGGTGCGATATCCTTGGTTGAGACTGCTGAGTTTGGCGGTATATGTGGCTATCGGAAGAGCTCGGTCATTGTAGGACCTGTCGGCGAGCTTGACATTGAACCGAACAAAGATCAAATCGGGATACTTGGTAGTGAGGTTGAACTCGCACGTGTCGCCAAAAGCAGGGTTAAAACCATTCTCGCGGACAATCCTGGTGCGAAACTTCCCTTCAGGAAGCTGGCCGTTCGCTGCGGGCTCTGCCTTGTTCCGTTTGTCGTCGGCGAGCAACACCTCAACCTCAACATAGGGATCCATTGCCCTCCTGTCCCCGAAGTTGAATGGCTTCATCAGCTGCTGGGCTGAGATGACATTGACCGTGAAGGAGACATTCTTCCTCGGGCGCTTTCCGACAATCTCGCTGGGAAGCAGCTCTGGCATCAGCTTGAACTCGCGTCCCTCGATCGGCTTGAGGACGTAGCCCGACTGGTCGGTGCCGCCGCTGAACATGGCCTGGTTGATTTGCATCCCAGTGTCGAAGGTTTGCCAGTTGAGAGCAGCCATCTGCACACCGCGCTTCCAGTAGATAAGGGGGTCGAAGTTAGAAGACGTCACTCGACTGCCGTTTGGATATACTCGCATCATGTATCGCATGTTGTGGCAGTACAGCTGGCGTTTCGGTTCTCCAGGTTGGCTCTTCTCGGCGAACGTCTTCTCCTTGAACGAGAAGATGTGATTGTACTTCTTTGCTTCTGGCGTGTCGAAACCCTCAAATTGGATCCCAACGCAGTACACGCCGAGCTCCCCAAGGACCGGGTTGATCTTGCTTGAGGATTTCCTGCTAGAAGAATCTTTCTCGCTGTCGCTCTCGCACTCGCTGGGGCTGCTGCTTGGTACATCATGCACCTCGCCCTCCGTGATCGTGTTCGGCGTGTTCACCTGACGGTTGGAGCGTGAAAATGGCGTAGGGCTCAAGAGAGGACTCGACGGGATCGGCGTATTGTCCAGGGCCAGTGGTCGCTGGTAGGGCGAGGGCAGGCTGTTGCCCCGTCGTCGCAGGGGCTCGTGCACCTGGGCTTGCTTGACCTTGATGAGGATGCGCCCCTCCAGCTCCGATGGCGAGGGAAGCCTGTCTGGGTTTTTGTCAATGGGCTCACGGACGAGCTTATCGCCGAAAACCTCAATCATCATCCTGGCCATGTTGGCTTGGGTCGTAAAGTTGCAGCGGACCTCTAGCGAAATCCAAAGAGGGAACCGGGACGTTGTGAAGGCGTGCTTCTTGATGGTCTTGAGTACCTCCAAGAACGAAATGCGTGTCGTCCAGCTGCGGCCGTGCATAACAATAGGTTCGTCGTTCGGGCCATCCCAGCAGTCAATCTCGATGCAGCGGCAGCCTCTGCTAAGTGCGGAGACATAGCCCTCGGTGCTGGAGACACCTTTCACCTGGCGACCCAGGAGGTATGTGTTGTGCGAGCTGGAGATGTAATATTCGGTCATCGGCCGATCTAGTTTGTAGCTATGCGGCTGGGCTGGAACTGGCGGATTCGAGCTGCCTGACGTGAGAAAGCTCGAGAACCCAGATTCGGACATAAACAGGGGATCCTCAATGCCGAGGAGCTTCTCGGCATCCCTGGGCCTTCCCTTCCGAACAAAAAGGTGAAAGATGTTTTCCCAGTGCGTCAAATCCTCATCGACGTTCTCGTGCTGCACATCTCGTAAAAAGCGGAAGAATTCATCCTTCGTCACCCCCCTCTCGATATTCTCCGCAACCTGTCGATAGACGGCGTAGATATCCTTTCTTATCTTCAGGTTCTGAACAAACTCGAGGAACTCGGCAAAAGACAGCCTGTCGATGCTACCCTTTTGGCCTTTAACCGCGTCGATCCTCGCGCGAAGCTCCTGTGCGGGGATATGGATGTGCAAGCTGCGGCACACGTGCTCAATTGCGAGACTGTCGGTCTTCGCTACTCCAAAAGGGCGGCTTTTGTCGCTCCCGACGACCGCCGTGGTCTCGTTGATCCACCACTTCTTGAGGGCTCTGTCGTCAAAAGCCATCAGGCTTGTCGCGAACGCCTGTCTTCGCTTGCAAATGGCTTCCAAAGTGTCGGCCCAAATGGCCAGTGTGTCCTTATCGTCGGCAACGAGATGCAGCGTACGAGTCGCTGATTGGCCCCGTCGCGTGTACAGGATCGAGAAGAACCTCGAGGCCGATGACTCGTCGAGCCCAGAGTCCAGCCGGTACTGCCCAACGTCTTCGGCGGTGAGGATCTCTTTGATGTCGTCAATGTAGATCGCCTTGGACGACTTGGACCGATCCCAGGTGATTTTGACGGATTTCGGATCATAACACAGAGTGATCCGCTTCAGCGTTTTCCTCTTTCCGACTTTGAACATGGCGGTACCGTTGATCATCGTCTCCGGAATCACGGGCCCAGTAGTCACAGCGGTCTGGGTCGATGCCGCAGACGAGGCGGTGCCTGGGGTGGAAGATTGCCCGTCAAACAGCGAGCCGCAGTCATCCTTCTCTACAGCGCACTCATCGTCCGAGTCGGTATAGAACGTGTCATGGTCGAGCGAGAGGTTCGGGTGGTTGCTTTGGCTACCTCTGCGGCGCATGACGCCTGGTCCCACGCTCCCATCCCGACTTCTCGTATGGCTAGAGGATGGGCGGCGAACGATCGAGTTCACTCGGCGGAAGCTGTTAGAGGATCGGCGGGAAAGGCTGTTGATGCCTTTCATCACTTCGCCCATAGCAGATGTGCTGGGGCTCTTGAGGGCAGCTGGCGTGAGGGATGCCGTGCTTGTCCTTCGGGACAAGGTTGCAGCAGAATGAGTGGTGGCAGACTCCTGGAATTTGAAGGGAAGGTCGGATGCATCCAGTTCCTCCAGGGACCTGGATGCTAGGGGGACCAAGTCATCCGAAGAACCTCGAAGGCTTGAGCTCGTGGTCATCGGTTCGGGTTCGGCGCACAGCAGTGGGGAGCCATTCTGGGATTCGGGGGAGTCGGGCGAGCTGGTCATGGGGCAGCCGCAGACCGCAACGGCCTGGGCTTGCAGGCTGATGTTGGTCTGCACCTTGCTAGGGCGCGAGCGCCGGGCAAGAGTCGATTCGGACGCCATGGTGAGCGCAGCGGACGGCTGCCGCTCAGCAGGCTCAACGATGGCGGAAGGCATTGTGCCGCGTGCGAGAGTGAACGAGTCTGAGAACTAGGAATATCGCGCCAAGCTGGGCCTAGCACTTGCTCCTTCAGGCCAGTCCCTGCGCCGGACAAGGAGCGCTGCCGCAGAGGAGAGGATGACCAGGGGAAGCTAGATGGGATGAAGTGCCTTTCGCCGCATCTTATGAGAAGGTCCAAAAATCCCGAGATTCTTGTCGGTAACGTCCAGGTGTGCGGGGAGCAGTAGTGCAGTTCCGGAGTCTTGAAGTCGAGGGGTGTAAATGCCTGGGGGGCGGCGTCGTTCAAGTAGAGGGACGAATGGGCGAGGCCCTGGGGCAGATATGCAAGGCGAAGAATAGGTGCGTGGTGTCGAGTCCCACGCGCAAATCAGCGGCAGCAAGGCGAACCACCCGCAGTCGACTTGGGCCAAGTATTGCTGGGTACCGGTACGCGCGGGAACCCAGGGGAGGTGCAGCCAGGGTATGCACGACCGAGACTGTGTCGATTGTTTTTGGGGGATAGGGTGGATATGGGCCGTGTTGCTGATAGCCCGTCGTTGCCCGCGGCAGAAAGATGTAATTGTGGGTCGTATGCAACTTGGATCTATTCCAGGTTGTTGAGCTTGGGGGCACCTCAATGGGGAGTCAACGGGCTGGAGGTCGTCGGCTGCAGCAGCACTTGCAGCAGCCGTATCCCAGGGAGCCCGGAGGGAGTCGCCGTGGCTCTTGTTGGGATTTCCTTCCGCTCGCCGTCCTGGATGTCTGGAGGGGTCAAGACTGGGCGGGCGCGCCCCCGAAGTCGTAGGCTGGAGGGGTCGGGGCAAGCCCGCGCTCGGTAAGTGCACGCCTGCGACAGCGCAACGAAGAATCGCATGCGATGCACACCGATGAGAGCTCCGTTTCCTCGGCGTCGCACAAGGCCCAAGGAAGGCAGACCGACAGAAACTGCTGCAGTTGCGCGGTGAGCGGGGACCGAATGCGCCCAGAATCGATTTGGGGGAAGGTCGGGGAGCGACGCGGGCGGCTCGCAACAGTGATGGCTCGATATCTGCAGCACGACTGCTGGGTTTCACAGCGCCTGTGGATGCTCGCCGGCCTTGCGGCGACGAGGGCGGGCAATTATCGAGGACGGGGCACAATCTGGTGTCTCGGTTTTGTGTGCAACTCGGGAAAAGCTTAATTGCTGGCTGCGAAGTGTGTATGAGGGAGCAGTTGGGTTGGGCGCTGCCCACGGTAGCGCTTTTGTTTAAGTCTTTCCAGAAGGTGCGTGCCGGGAATTTTTAGCGTAGTGACCGCGCGGGCGGCATCCAAGGATGACCTGGGTAACCTCAAGGAGTCATCCAGGTGAATTTGTCTTTGAACCTCACGTCCATCTCTGCCCGGGAACCGGCAACCTTAGCGCTAAACAGGACGAAGGCTTGAGCCTTGGTGCGTTGGGAGGATGGGGCGGGGCAGGGGACCGAGAGCCGTCTTTTCCAGTTGTTGCAGTCACACCTCACTCCCCGCTCCCGCCGATGAACCTCGAGTACCGCACACGGCACCTTGGGCTGCAATGGTACAAGTCACGCCTGTCCAATCAATGGATCAATTCACCGAGAAATGTGTGGAATGGAAGCAAGTCCACATTCATTCGGCGTAAAAACTTGGCCGGAGCCCAATTGCAGCGGAGCTCTTTTTCTCCCACCTACGTACTGGTATCCCTTTGGTCATCCCTTTTTCTTCCCTGTTGCTGGGCGAGTTTGCCCCCCAGTTTCGCACCCAACATGGTTTTTCAACCCCTGAAAACTTTCAGATTTTTTTTTCACTGGTTCAACATGTTGGGACGCATTGGCTCAAAGGTAATTCACCGCCAGACTCCAGAGAGTGCGGCCCAGAACAATGAGTTCCAGCTCACCACCAATCTACCATTCCCATGCCCTGGCAGCGAAGCGGGCAAAAGCAGTGACGGGAGAGGGGTATCCAAGAAACTCTTCGCTGTCTCCTTGACCTGGACGGGCAAAAAAGAAGGGCAGTAAAATTTTGATGGGCATCAGGTAGGTCCTCTCATTAGCGTCAGGGGCTTGTGCTCCAGTTGGCAGACCGCTCCAGCAGAGGCCGCCTGGAGTGGACGTCTCTATTCGCTTCGGTGGAGTGAGGTCAGAATTGTCCCCATCAAGCATGGCCAGCACGGCATGCGAGACCGCGAAAGTATCGATACCTAACCCCCGCCAGGCGGCGTAGGAACACTCTTGCTCCGTTTCACAGGGCCGCCCCGCCGTCCCCAGGGCCCCACATTGGTGCTTTCCTTTCCCCGTTTCTTCCCCCGCCGCCATTTCTCGGGAGACGTTTCGTGCTTGCCTCTCCGATTGCGAAGGAATGATGACACCTAAGATCAAAACAACCTCAGACAGATGCGGATGGAGACTGCTTCACCAGTTTGCACGAGTTGAGTGACCGGATAGCACCTCCGGGACCTCAAGCACTCGCTCGGATTGCTCGGACCCTGTTGGCTGCGCAGCCGAACTCTGTATCAACGTCATGATGAGGAATGCCAGTAAAAGAGCCGCCGCCCGACGATGCAGCACGCCACGGATGTTTACATCGGCGCGCCTCTTAAATCTTACCAGCTTACCTCACAGAGTGAGAAAACAGGAATGTAGTGATCCCACCAGAGGGCTGGTGACCTCCATCCGGCCGAGGTCGTTGCAACATTAAAAGAGCTGGCGCTGGAGCCGCCGGTCACTCCCGTCCCCCAAGCGGCGAGCCAGGGAGGGGGTTCGGAGCAGGAGATTCTCGACTAGTGATGCGGCGTCGTGACTCTGCACGTAGAAGAAGAAGAGTGCCCCGCCCCCTCTTCATCTAAACTCTTCTCACGCGCGAAATCTGAGAGTTCTGGTTGGGTGGGGGGAGATGGTCTCTTTGGCTGGCAGGTACAAAACAGCACCACCGATGCCAGTTTTCTTCTGGATCCCCCCGCGAGGTTGAATGGATCGAGCTTCACTGGCCCAACAATACCCCACTTGTAAGGTCCTGGGCTGAGAGCGCAATAAGTGAGGCAGGAGCAAACTACTTGTCCAACATTGCTGACGCCAACATCGCTCTTTCCCTGAAAGTTCCTCCTTGCCGAGGGTCGAGCGGGGGATCGCTCGCGATCTGGCAGACTTGATTTCGTTGGACGCGATTGTTCGCTTGTCAGATGCTCACGTTTCTTGCTCGCCCGGTTTTGGGCATGAACTCTCGCGCCTCGCAACTCCTGCCGTCCCACTCGTCACCGACGGAACCTTGTACCGCTACTTTTGTTTCTGTGTGCCCAGCTACAGAACAAGGGGCATGGATCCGAGTAGGTGGGTGGCTTTTCTGGGAAAAATGCAGCCTTGTCGCCGTCTGCCCCTGTCCTGCCAGCTCCACCGTCCATCATCAATGTCACCCACATGGCACGGGGTGCCAAACCCCTCCTTCTCACACAGTAGCGATTGCGCGCCTCACCCACGATTGGCCCTCCCCGCTGGATTGCTTTCTTGCCGGTTCCGTGGCCGTTTGTCACGGCGCGAGCACGGCATCGCTCCGGCTCCGGGCTCTCACTGTCCCCTGACGGTACTCTCCTGCTCACCAGCGCAAACCGCAGCCACTGCGATTTTGCAAACGCCAGGAGCTCCTCTCAAGCACTCACGACACCCGATCCCAAATGAGGCCCGGGAAAGTCAGCTACAATCCCCGACAATGAGGCGCAGACACTGAATCCCATGGCTGATGTTAGGATGCGACGCACTTCTGCTGCCGCCGCCAGTCGCCTTCTTAGCTCCCAGCAAGTCAGAGCGAGCCCGGCATCTCGGCTCACCAAATGCGAGTGTGCGTGGCTCCTGCGCAACATGAGTGCGGCTTATCACAGCACCCAACCCTGGGTTCCTTGTTGCAAGCAGTCCATTCATCCATTTCATCATATTGGCGTCGGACCTAATCAGCTTGTTCTGTGGCTCAGCACAAGTGGGGAGTAGTTGGTCACTGAAACATCTTCAGATCAACAAACTTCCACGCAACGAGCGGCTCAGCAGCGGCCAGCTAATTTTATCCAGTGATTAGCGGGATATCACTTTACGGCATGGTCATGAGCTACGTCCTCGAACAGAGTGCGCTAGGAGCGGGACGGTTGTTGTTGATGATGATGACATCTTCCGGGAAGGAGGTCTCGGGGAAATGTGTCCAGGAGAGCTTCGACCATATTTCCACGAGGTTGCAAGACGCCTCGTTATCCACAGATGCCAGGACCTGCTGAAAGCCTTCGCGCAGAGTAACACCAACGACGAATCCCCTGACAGTGTCGCACCAATCCTATCTTTGACGCAGAACCCGCGAAGCTGCTGACGTTTTTTCGTGCAGTAGTGTAGCTCACATGCCGGCTGGCGCAAGACCGAAAATCGCCGTGCTCTCGCTGGCTGATAAGGGGAGTGCCGGGGTGGTGGTGGTCACTGGCGTTAGCATGCCGCCTCCGCCAGACGGGGGGTGATCGGGCTGGTGAGGATCAATGCGGAGATCCTCCGCTCGCCGATCGACAGTACCCACGAGGTCCCAGGCGTTTCAGACTCTGAGGAGCTAGGGGCGCGATACGAGCGGGATCAAGCAAATTCGAATCCACCAAACCTCGAAGCTCGGCGGTCGCTGGCGGGAGGAAATGGGACGATGCCAGCAAAGCTGCTCTCTGATTGGGCGTTTGCATTCTTCCAGGCTCCGTACCTCCGTGGGCCTCCTGGGTCGGGATGCCGTCAGTCCCTGGGCGACATGCGCTCGGCATTTGGGCAGGTCGCTAAAACGCGTCACGAGGACGAAAATATCAAGCGTCCACGGAACCCCGGTCCATCAGGGCGTTGTCGTTGTTTGGGCCACCGACCTCTGTTCCTGCAACCAACCCAACCTAACCCTAGGGCTGGAATCCCGACGCCGATATTGCTGCGCGCTGCTTCACTCGATGCTCGCATGGCCTCGGAAAAGCTGTTTCTAGCAAGCCGGCCGTCTACCCTCCTCCCCGTTTCGTCTGCACCGGAGAAGCCCGTTTGCGCTGGATGGCAGCAATGTGAGCAATGTGTGACCAAACACGGCACACCCATCTGGTCTGCTCCTATCTGGAACGGAAACCGCCAGCGACGCCCTTGAGGCCGTGAGCGACAATAGTTATCACACCGCTCTGCTATTGCGGCCACCGAACACGACCGGCCCTGGAGAGTAGCGCTGATGGCGTGATGAACAGGAAAGACGACACCCAAGCACAACACACATGCTGCGCGATTGCGATTGGCATGCATGATCAATCCTCTGCAACGCTGCAGGTTCCCAGGCTCGAGAACCACAAGATTGCCTTTCTTGTATCACTTTCGCCATGCGCGCAACTAAGCCAAAGATCTGATCGCCTTCGATCACGCTTGCCTTCTTCGTCTTCCGTCCTCGCACAGAAGCGCCAAGCCATGGGCCATCAGTCATGGGTTCAACCACGTGCAGCATCACAGGCCCCATATCCTGCTGCCTGCTCATGTGCCAGATAGCTGGTGCGCCGAATATTCGTTACATGCAGGGAGCCGGCCGGTCCAACACCAAGTCAGTGTGGTTTCGCGCTGGTGAGCGAGAATGGTGATGGCGGCAGCAAAGGGCAACGGGATCGCCCTCCGTGCACCTTCCTATTCCAAGAAGGCGTGTCAATGGCAATCTGCACAGGAGATTGTAAGCTACGGCTCTCTAGGAGTCCCTGACACCTTTACAGGGAACGTATTCTCGTATTGTATGATACGATGAACCTGTTCATCCAGCCGTTGCTAAATGTCTGCCGTGGCTGGTTGGTTGGTTGCGACCGTTATCCTTGGGCAGGGGACCTGCTCGCAATTGCGTTTTCTTACACTACGGGTTACGGAGGGCTCGTTGTTTCGCATCTTGGCAGACCCCTGTGTCCCTGACCCCGCGGCCATGAAAATGACGTCCTCTGCCGAGTCGAACGGCTTGGCCACCGGACCGCTCGCGGATAGGCCGGCTTGACGACAGCCCTCTGTGGTGTGATGGCTACGGGACGATCAATGTGACGAGATGGGAAACATCTCCTAACCGCCAACGAGCACTCCTTCACTTGGGCATGTGGCTCGTCGGGCAGCGTCTGCTTCACCACCCGATACGGTGGGACGCCTCGTACGGGCCCCGCTGGGCGGGCACAGCAGGGGCTCAGCTCAGGGCAGGATCCGTGGCGAGCATGGGCCATCGCTGTCAGATCCCTCCACCGTCAGCTGAACACAACGACCGCCGATTTGACAGCTTCCAGTGCTTCCCCCAGGGCGGACGACAGATTATCGTCTTGGCTCACAGACCGACATTGTGAGCCGAGGAGGCAAAATCGCCCCTGGCCGGCGAAATATGGCAGTCGGTGTGACGGTAGCGCGAATGAAACTCCTCACCGTCTCGCGCTCCACCACAAGACTAGGAGACGCCGCCGATCAGGGTCTTCCAAGTGCCAGTTCGTCCTTCACCGACAGTCTGAGTCAACAACTGACCATCACTGCGATCTCTGATGTGTACACTCTTGACGTTCCCCAGCGCCGCTCACCTCGTCCTGCCACTCTTTTGGCGACCGTTTATACCACAAGAATGGAGAATAGAGAAAAGAACTGTGTGTGGTCCGGGCCGGTGCTCCCGGGCTCAGGGCTACAGGTATTGCGGTCTTGCGTACGAACCAGTACCGGCGCTCGCCATCACCACACCATATCAGGCTAGGCCGGCTTGAACGGGAGGGGCCGCTGCGTGCGGCTTTTGAAGCCCTTCTGCAGCCTTCTGCATGCAGTTGCGCAGACGAGCGATGAATTACTGGTGGTACTGGCAGGCCACGATGCCCCCTTTGTTCGCGCGGAATCCAGTTCCAGTTCCGGGATTGAGCCACCAGGCAGCGTTGTGCTGCAATATGGCCCATGCAAGCAACTTTATCAGCAACTCTGGTGGCGGGCATAAAGAAATCGAGATGCGTGGGTGTGGTGGCTTTCGCTGGGCTCTTCCGGCGATCCCTGCCGCGGAAGGCCATCGCAGTTCCGGACGCTCTCGTCAAGCTCGATCGCAGACCTGCAACGCAACCACGGCAACCTTTCAACGACTCACTTACTGTATGCTTTGCAGGGAGTTCCCGCAGTTTGCTCCCCCGCGACCTCGTGCCTGCCCCCGAGTGCTTCGCCAATGCATGATCAACCGTAATCGGCTCGCTCATGGCACCCGATCGATAGGGGATGGTTGCATTCGACACGCCGACACAACCACGAAACCACCAAACCACGCACCCAGCCAACCCTCACTGGCCGTCCAGGTATGCGACCTATCGCCCCAGCCCATTATATTGCACGTATGGCATGCTCGTCGCCCGGCAAACGTCTAGGTAATCCAGCCAGGTTGTTCCCCGCAGCGAGAGCAATGTCTCCTGCAAAGCGCTGTATCCGGCAAGAGTATGTCTCCCACCGCGCAGTATCATGACACGCACATATGTTTGTTGTATGAGAGACTTGGTATTCTCTCGGTGATGTCCTTTTGATGTGTTTACAGAGCAACTCCGACTGCCTACCGTCTCAATATCATGGATTTCCGGCTATCCTCAATACAACAGACCATCGAAGGCCCTGAACGGCCTGTATGCACCCCTATCGTTTGAAACGTGGTCAAATTCACGTCAAACGGGGACAGCGGAGCGTGGCGACACGGGCTATAGTTTGTTGAGATAATATTGGCTCGAGCCAGGTCTTCCATAGCGTGGTCATGGACAACTCATCGCAAAGACTGAAAGCAGCCTGCTGCAGCTTTCCCGGGCAAAGATGCAGGGTGAAATGGTGTCAGCGCGGCGGCGCCCCCAAGGTTCTGGCGCTTGGGCCTGCTGCACATCATTTCGACTTGCATCAACGATGGGGTGAGGGGGATCTTCGGCATGGGGCGCGAGGCGCCGACGACAAAGAGGGCGCTGTTCCTGTCTTGGGGTTGTCGGAGATACACTTACCAGGGGGATATGAAAAGCCAATGCTGTGTCCGGTGCACCTTGGCTGCTGTGCTAAGGGAGTGCCAGGAGCGCTGTCCTTGTTGTTTCGGCCACAAACGTGGCAGTTCGCTGTCCATGAGCGGATCCCGGGATGGGGCCCGGTTCACCGCGGTGCAGCCGAATCCTGGGTGTTATTACGCGCAGCAGGGTGGTGGAAAACGAAAGAAAAAAAAAAGATGATGGCAGAGCGCCCACTTCGCTGCTAGATACAACTACGGCAGACCTTAGCAGCCCGCCTCTAAGTTGATGGGGGTAATGTCCACAATGTATGGGGTACTCACAGTACCTGGACAGCATGGTGCATCCCGGATGGTCAGGTCGTGGTACAGCAGTCAAAAGAGCCAATGGCCCGCCGCGGAAAATAAAGCCGAGCTTTCCAAGCGGGGGGTTGTATTTCAAGGCGTCCTGGTCTGACGAAGTCTTTGCAGATGATGTCGCGCAACCCTCTTTCCAGCCGCTTGCGAATACTCAACTGCGGGGAGAGAGCCAGCGAATACTCGTATGTTAGACGCATAGTCTCGCTTCCCGCTCCTTGTTCTAGAAAATTTCGATTCCCCTGGGGTGGCTCCACTCTTACCCCCTGCAAGCCGACATTCACCGTCCACCGCGAAGTGGGGCCAAATGACGTAGACACACGTGGGCTGAACCTGGTTCAATCCCTCGCGCTGGGAAGGGGGCAGCCCCGCTCGGCGCTCGGCGCTCGGCGCCGTCTCCTCAATGTCACGGCAGCGCAGTGCCGGATGTTCGGCATGGTGTGACTTTGATGACATTGGATCTGTTTCGACGTGGGCCCTTCACTTCACTCGGTTTGCATTGCATGGTCTTTTTGCTTTGGGCCTCGGCGGTCTTGTTCGTCTTTGGAAAACATAGGAGCTGCTGCATCCACCGACTCCGTGCGCGTCCCATAATCGCCGTCGTCCGGTCTTCGCCCGATGCTTGCTGCAAGCCTCACCAAGGGCGGTGTCAGTCTCTTGGGTCCAGACCCAAGCCACGGAGAACACAACATGCAGTCAAGCAGCAACGCGCAGCTGCGGTCCCTCCATGGCACAATTCAGCGTCCATGCGATATTGCTCATTTGCAGTTGAGCCGTACTCGGGCCTATCGCCCGCTGCTGCTGCTGTTGCTGCTGCGTACAGATCTGGGCGGCGCCATAACCCCCCTGACGGATATGCCCTGTTTGGGGAATCGCGTGCGGTGGGCACAGTGCGTTCGTTTCCCCTACTGCCCCTCCACCAAAGCACCCAAACCATCCAAACGCAAAACTGGACTCAACGTCTTTCCCCAGGTTCCAAGCTGATTGATTCACTCCCAGAGTGCCGCGTTTGCACAAGTTTCGATTGGGTCGAGAGTGGGCTGGCATTTTCTTGTCGCTCAACTTCGCCGCGCTGCGTGAGGGACCTTCGAGGTCATCACCACTCTCGTTTCTCCGTGGTGGAGGGCGGCGACAACATGCGACTTGCAGACGACGGCTAAGCTTCCAGTTACTCTGCAGGTGCAACATCCTTTTCGACCACCTCGCGCCTCACACCTTCGGAGGAGACTTCCCTTTCTTTGGCCCTTCGACTCGTCAGGGCTGGCCTCCGTGGTGTTTTGGGCCGCCTACATATTGCCTGCGTCCACATCAGTAAGCCAATCCTTCAGCGTATTGCCCTGGGACTGGTGTGGACCGCGTGGACTGGATTCCCATACTGAACACGCTGTCCATCCTGACGAGACGCTTCTTTGCCTTCTTTCGGCCTTGCACAGGGCGCCCGCAGATGGAGCGCCAGCTGGAGGGAGGCCTTCGGCTGGTCGCGCCTTCCCCAGAGGTCGGCCCGCAACGGCAGAGACGTGCCGATGTGTCTGAGTTGTCAGTGAGGATGGAACGGGAGCCGCTCTGTCTTGCTCCTCGTTGCATTTCCACCACTGTGCTGGGCGCACATCAATTGCGCGCGTTTCCGCCGTCAGGCCCTGCCTGCATCCTCGCATCTCTCTGATGGGGATTTGCGGTCGCTCTTTTTCTGTCACCCACCGTTTTCCTATCCCGACGAGGAGGCCAGCCCTCGGCTTCGATTGGCAGACGCCGACATGCATTGAGATGCCCATCAGGGTGCCCCCAACAGCGTACATGAGCCCTGCCGGACAGCAGCCTGTCGCGAATGCAGACGCTGGAATGAATTGGTGGTCAGACGGCAGGTACTGGCCCGGGCCTCGAGGCGCGAAGAGCAGATCCTCACCTGCGATGGTCTTGGCTCCAAACTGTCCGCGAGCTTACCTGCCTTCTAAACACTGTCACTCAGTCACTGTTTCGGCTTCGTGCAGAGTGATGCGGCGTGGTGTCATCAAGCCGAGCGTCTTGGGTTGTCGTCGTGGACAAGGTCGACCATCCAGGGCTGTTTTCCAGCTGCTGACCCCTCCAACCCCGCGTTGGCTCAAGGACGGAGTACAACCTCACCCCCTCGAATCAGGGGACGACGGAGAGCTGTATAAGCGAAACACACTGGCGGATCCCTTCTCCTTCCGGGGCAATCTCCTCTGTGGGAGAAGGAGGGGAAGCCTCTCGGTGAGGCGCCACCAAATGCACTGCAGTGAAGCCCGCTACCAATTCTTCACCGCACTTACGAACACCCAATCGTCGCATTCCCGGTCTCAGCGTGTGTTACCTGACATGTCAGCGCGAACAGCAGGTCGCTGTAACTCTTCTGGGGAAAGGTGAGACACGGCGTCCAACCATGGGATTTTCAAGCTGGAAATCTGACGGTATGCCAGCAAAAGCGATGGGCCCAAGTGTGGGAGGAAATCTTGTGTCCCGTGGACTATCACATGAGTCTCGGTTCATGAGGTGTCGCCCATCTCACCCCACGGCTTCCCGCTTTCTCCTCGCTGGAGAATGGTTCCAATACGAAGCTTCAGCCTCAAAGCTGGTCAGCCCGCCGCGCCAGCCCGCTAATCCTGAATGTGATCTATCACTCCTCGCGTAACACGAAGCCACCTCTTGTCGCGGCAGGCATCGACAACAAGGCGACGCTGGGGAAATCACCTATCCCCAGCGCGCTGCAGGCTGTTCGGTCCCTGCAAACCCACGCATTCGCGCCGCAACGCGCCGCCGTAACGCATCGCAGACGAGGCCAACATCGGCGACAGTATCGCACTGTAGCGGGTACTTTTCCCCCTTCTCCCGCCCGTGCCGCAGACGCGACAGCAGCTGCTTCCATCTTCCGTGAACGCTTCGGCGCGCGCTGCGCCGACTTGGCGCGGCAGCTGCTGGGCAGCAACACAAGCGGAGCTGGCTGCGATGTTCGCTACAATGGGCTTAGGAGAATCTTACACCTTGGTGACGGCGCCAACAATAGCATAGCCTGTTCGGTTGCTCGTCTCCGCAGCCACGTCAGAAAGCGCGTGCTCATTCGTCTCCCCGCATTCTCGGATATGCTAGCATGCCGGGCAAAGGGAGGTCGCTACGAGGGATTGTACACAAGGCTACCACGGTGGTGCTGTTTTCAGGAACTGCACCTTTCTCACCTCCTCCTTCGGAAGTAACCGAGATCCGACCACGATACGATACATCGAGTCCGCCCCGAGGAGCAGGCTTCTCAAGTCGATACCTATCGGGCAAGATGTTCAAGCTTGTACCATGCGGCCATGCGTTGTTTTCGGATCCGTATTTACACACATATCACAAGAAGCCCCGGGTTGCCTGAGGATCGGCGCTGAACATCGAGCGCTCCGTTTCCGAACCCCTCCCTTGCGTCTCAAGAGCCGGTCGTGATCGGATCAAGCCCCTGCTAGATCAATGGCGCGGCAGGGGGGGCCTGCACCAACCACCGGCGATAAGTTCGGCGGTCGGACACGGCGTAACCAGCCCCACATTTTCCAATCTCCGCCGTCGTCGGCCCCGCACCGCCAGCGCCGTGGAATTTGCTGATGGTGGAGATTCTGTGCCGCAAAACCGCCGTTGCTGAGTCCGACCGCCTGCCATCGGATGCAACCCAAGGCCGTCACCGCCCCCGTCTTCATGCGGGATGCGTACCCGTCTGACGGGCGCCAGACCAGGCAGCAACCGACGGCCTGAGGCCGGCAGCTTCGGACTCTGGGCACCGGCGGCGCCGGGTCGCGATGCACCACGTCAACGGTGATCAACGGCGCAAATAGCGTGTGGCTTGTTTCGGCTGTTGGTGATAAAGCGGGAGATGATGTGCCTGGTTGCCTTACTGCCTACATGCAGCAGGCGTCGGTCACCCCTACCGGGGTAAACACCAGGTATGTGCTGTCCCCTGGGATGCTTACGGGTCGCCGAAAGCACGCTAGACTCTTCGGCGCAGACATAGACTACGCCCATACCATTTCCAAGACATACTAAATGGCCTCACGATAACGGCGCAAATTATAGACAACATGTGGTGTAACCGGCCGAAGTTTGCCCGCCTTCGACACATCACTTTTTTCTCCCGCCTCGTCCGCTCTTCGCTGCGTCGTGTCTTTGTTCCTGCTGCTAATGATGCAACCCCCATTCTCAACCCGACTATGCCAACGCGTGGGTCTGGTGCCGTGATCACCGCTGTATCACTTCTCGCGTGCTGTCGGGTTGGGGGCCATGGGGCGCTAGCGAAACGGATTTCGTGGGGGTCAGCATTTCATCTGGGGCTTCCCCCGTTTGGGCCGACGACTTCACTTTCCGGGAGGCTCGGCGTCCCGTTTCGGAAGATGTGGCACGGGATGAGAAAGACGATATGTGACAGAGTGGGTGGTAGTTGCTCGGGATCTTTGCATGCTGAGGTTGCAGTTCTTTTGTCAGCTGGGGAGGTGCAATTTGGCCCGTGAGGCATGCGAGAGGCAGGTGCATTGTCAGGCTTTCGGTCATGTGTGAGGCTCGGTCGGTGAGGTTGGCCTGGCGTTGGTGGTACGGCAGATAGGGCCCCTGGTTGGGGTGAGAACAAGGTCAGGCATTGTTGGACCGCTGCTGTGCCCAGGTGGAGTTGTCAGGGAGGTTGGCGGATGTTGAAGGATGTTGATTACTCGGGAGAGTTTTGTGGGGTTATTTGGAATGAAAGAGCGGTAGGTAATAAACTGGGAGGTAAGTTGTAAGGTAGGTAGGGACGGGAACTCACTCAGCGCAGCGCGCCTGCGTAGAAATGTGTGGGATGGTGAGCACTGGAGCAGAGACAATGTCTTGCTACCTATCGTTTCCTCAATTAGAGGTTTGATACTACCCATACTACCTACTTCACGTGTCTGAGATGGCAGCTTTCACCTCCCCTCTGCCGGTATGTTTACTTGATATAGCAGTTATTGCTTGTTGCCCTCGGAGCTTGCCGTTGACGCGAGAGCGAAAATGGTGGTGCTGTTTTAGCCCCTGAGAGGCCTCAACACGCATACCTCTAAGCGCTGTACCCTCATGGAACATGCCACTCATAGACGAGACGCCCACGCCATGCGGCAGTTGATAGACTCACTCAACCTCCTTGTCACCGACGGATACCTACATATGTAGGCACATACATACATCTGCTCCGCCTCGTCTGGGCCGGTCTAGTGTCTACCTACCTCGGTAAAGAGGCAGTATAGCATGATGAATTTTCTTCTCCTGCGTTGCATTACATTACCTTGCATATATACCTGTACTCATATCAGGTACATACATACGTGCGTGCGTCAAATGCAAGGCAACATGGAACATGGAAGAAAAGGTAAGACGAGGCGACTGTAAGGAACAAACGGAAAGGAAAGGGATGTACTTTCCTTGTGCGGTACATATCCCCTGTCCGCTGTCCCTTGTGGTTTTGCATGAATGAATGGATGGCGTGTTTTGCAATGTCTGCTGGCCTTTCTTTGTGCAACTTGGGGGGGTTCTATCACTTGTCACTTTTTGTGTGCGTGTGTCACGGTGGGTACCCCTACGTTGATATGAGGCGGTAAGTAATGTAAGGCAGTGTATTGTGTAGGAGGGGACTGGTTTTGGTTTGTAGAAGGCAGTCTGAGTGGTATGGGCCTCGATTTCGCTTGGCGTTGCCCTGGCTTGGGTAAGGGACCGGACGTGAGGTGGATGACGCAAAGTAGCGGTCTGCGGGTGTGAGACCGAGGTATCCTTCTGCAAAGGGCATTGTGTTGCCTGTCTGCCTGCCGGAACATCTTGAGGAGAGATACATTATTGCGAAGGAAAATAAAAGATTAGTTTTGACCTTTGCGTAATATGTGTGTCTGTGTAAGCCATAAGGCGCGCGGGGCGTACGGAAATATGTTGTTGCGTCGTCAAGGTAAAGCTGCTATCCCCGGTTGTTGTGTTTATAGAAATGCCTACCAAAACCCCGGCTCACTCGGCACAGAATGATGACAGGCGCGCGTCCTTTTGTTGGTACGTTGGTAGATCCCGTGATGAGGCTGGACGGACGTACATGTAAGGTAATGTATGTAATCCTAAATCTGACGAGAGGCTTCGAGGGATCAGGATACCTTAGCCCGGACCAAAATAAAACAAGGAACTTGACTGGAAAAGACTGAGAAGTGATAGACTTTTCTTCTCCTCCAGGAGTGAGGCTGGGCTTCTTTGTTGGCGCAACCTAGCGAAAACCGTTCAGTGTATTACCCCTGGGGTAGGTACCTGAGCATGTACTGTACATGTCAGGGTACCAACAGACCCCAGGGTACCTCGCCGTACCCAGGTACACATGTAGCTAAGACGAACATGGCCCATAGTATGCCGGAGAAGACGACGCCCGACCAGCATCAAGCCAAAGACAGCAGCAACACCACCCGGCCAACCCCGGAAGACGTCCAAGCAGAAAACAGAAACAAAACAGAGTCGGAAAACAGTTGCCTTACCAGCTGCAGCACACAGCGCACATGGCAAAAAGAAGGTACAGCGTATCCCAACGTCAAGTTACCCTTCCCTACCACAAACACACACACAAACGTTACGTCGCCCCAGACAGAACACGTGCAATCCACACGCTCCCGTATGCCTCTGTACGGCATGATAAAGTAAAGGAAAAAAAAAGGCATCCAGGGGTTCCCGAGTCGAGTTGCAAACTGCCGTTTGGTACCTGGCGCCGGATCTTGTGTGACAGGTACCTACTTGGCTCGTTTTAACTTTCCCATCAGGCGTCTCCTTTCCTACCCTTCTTCATTGCGAGTTCTCGATGAGCGGACCATGACTGTTGTGCCGCAGCTTTCCGACGGAGGCCGATTTATTCCTCTTGATTTTTTTTTTTTGCAATGCAAGGCTGGAGTGGCGATTCCTTGTTGCTGTCACTCAGCGTCCCTGTCCGGTATCGGAGGTCACCCCCTTTTTTCCATTCTCAATCTCAGCTGCAACTGATATCCCCATATCCCATTATCAACAGGTATGTGTGTGTGTTTTTGACAGAAAAAGATCGGAAACACAAACCCACCTTCCGTTAGCCCAGATCGGCGGGGGGACGGGAGGCCGTCGGATCGTCCCATGTCTGAACCCTGAAAAATGGCAACGTGATGATGTGATATAATGAACCAGGAACACAAACAACACGCTGACACCCAGCTGGAATCGTGCCAAAGTAAATTTTATTTTTGGTGCAGGGGGTGGCGTCTGCTGTGTTCTCACAAGCCTTCCCCCCCCCCCCGCGGCCGAGGTCGACTAGCTTGGCACCCATTAAACCTGCTCTCTGCTGTCGCACAGCATGTTGCCTTCTTTTTAGCACTTTGCCTGTTGCTCTCTCGTTTGCATCAACACCGACGCAGCCGACACTTTTTTTCGGCGCTGCTGCTGCTGCCACGGCGCGTAACAAGGGTGGCCAAGTGGGAGGGGGAAAAAGTAGGGGTTCCCCTGAGAGGCAAAGGGGCGGTATCGCGATAACTGCCTGTCCGTCCACGCCGGGTAACCTACGCCGGGTAAGGGCTGGCTGGCACTATGCTGCATCGTGATGGCGTGGTGTGTGGTCTGAGTGAAGAGGTTGTGGAACCTGGACAGAGTCCCTTGCGTCGGTGTAAAGAGAATGATGGATGGCAAGATAAAGCGGGCGCGCGTAAGGCAACCTTGAAAAGCTTCGAATTTGCGCTACCGACTGAGACACTCTGGTATCATGACGACAAGTGAGACAAAACTAGTTCCCTCTCCTGTCGTCGGGACTGGGTCTCAGGCTTGATGTGTTGTCTTGTGTAGCCTGACCTCCTTGGTCTCTGGACAGCCGATTAACGACTGAAGAGACCTCGACAGTGTCTCGCTTTCTTGTCACTTCTCGTTCTCACCTTCCCTGCTGCCGTGGCATGCTAATGGTCGAATGTGCGGCGATGCTGTTCCGACGATGCGACTTGCTGAACAATATGAAACGCGACAATGGTTCGACTGCTGCCGATCACCCGATGGCGAGGAGAGTGAAAGTTGAGGGACAGGACAACTCCCTCCTGCTGCAGCAACACTTTCCGCTTCCGGCGGGGCCTGCATACAACATACTCCATCCTTTGGACACAAGACAACTAGACCGACCAGTTGAGTCTCAACGCAAGACCGGGGACGCACGCCAGCCAAGGGCCAGCGGGTAGCCACCCGAGCTTCTGCAGTGTCTATTCGCTCTCGTTAACCATTCATCACGAGTGCCTGAGGAACCCTAGCTCCGCCCCAGCGGACTCGGATTCTGCGTAATCTCCCGAATCACCTCTCTCGTTCTCGGGTTGTCTTCGAAACTCATGTTGATGAGATCCACAACCTCGGCAACCGTGAAGTACAAGCTCAGCTCGCTCTCTACCCACAGGAACCTCACGTCTTTCAGATTACTTTGCAGGACCTCGGACAGATACTTGAGGCGCAGCCAAGACGCGGCGTACTGCGCCGTAGTCGGTACCTCGTCGGTTTCCCCTGCCTGCGACGCCAATGTATTGCTTTGGCCGCTGGAGACCACACGGCTGGGGAGGAACAAGTCATCCAGCCCGGTGACGGTAGAGATGAGCTGAGCGATGTTGTAGGCTTCGTCCTGGCCTATGGAGGACATGTCCATGACGTCTGAGATGACCTTGGAGGAGACGGCGTCGGCGAGTGACCCAACTGCTTGTTGCCAGGCCGAACGCGAGAGAATACCCTCCCACGCGATAGCCATGGCACGGATATGGGTGACAGCTAGCGAGACGCAATTCTCGGTGTCGTCTTGCTGCATTAAGCTCTGATCTCCTGTTTCCCACATGTCAGCCCAGTTCTGAAGGGAGATCGTCGAGTAACCCACCACCAAGGAGATCTCTGAGAATTGTCTTTTGGATATTCATTTCGCTGCTGTAGGCGCGGTTTGCAAAGTTCTGTAACGACTTGATATCGCCATCGAGTCGCAGCATGGCTTGTGCCCTCGTCGTGATGTCTTCGCGTTTCTTCCACGCTGCCGCAAAATCCGCCAACCGTTCTGACAAGTAGGTTGCGTCGTTATACAAATACCTGGCCTGAATTAGCTTGAATTTTGTCTTGACAATAATTCCATCGACTTACATCTTTCCCCCGACATCCAAGGCGTAGTAGTAGGGAGAGACGGCCCGGAACATGGCGAGGGCAAGTGTTGGTAAGCTGAAGAGACCGGCGGCCGAAGCGGCGACAGGGCTGGTGGCGTAAACATCCTGTGTGAGAGCTGCGCCATCTTCGGCAATTGTGTAGATGAGGTCCAAGACTGGTTGTGGCATAGAGGAGATGTTATATGTCTCTTTGAACACCACCTCCCTGGGCTCTGATGCAGCGCTGGATTTTGGTTTAGCGGGCTGTGGCTTCACTTCAGGCTCAATCGGTTCATCAGCTGCCTCGTCACCCCAGCCCCAGGCTTCAGTCGGGTCGTCCTCGTCCTCCTCGGGCTTCTTCTCGTCGGCTTCCACTGGCTTCTCTTCCTTGTCGCCATCGTCATCTCCCCATCCCCAGGCGTCAGTGCCATCGTCGTCTCCTTCAGCAGGGGCTTGCTCTGCCTTCTCTTCTTCGACGGCTTCCTCCTCGGTTTCCTGCTCACCGTCATCCCATGCGTCCCATCCATGATCGTCAACATCTGTGGTTGCCCCATTGGCGGCCAACTGCTGGCCCTCCGATTTCGAAACCATCTGCTTGTCGACCCTCTCAACACGCGTTGACGCACCGAGGCCTTGCGAAAACTTCACCCGCACTGAATCTAGCGCAGCCTCTCTGCATTTCGATAGCCATACCCGCGGCGCACTATCGGACCATTCCTGCAAATCACCCAGATTCGTGAGCCCCAGAGACTTGAGCTTGTCACAAAAGTCTTTGGCAGCCGCGATCACGTCTTGGAATTGGTCCATGTCCTGCAGGCTGGCAGGTACCGCTGAATCGAGCCAGACCTTCGTGATTTTATGGATAACTTCGGGTAAAAGGGATGTTGATATTGTCTCCACGAGGTCTTGAGGAAGCCGTTGTACCAAGAAGGAGAATATCTGCGTTAAATCGGCGAATAGGGAATTGACCGACTTATCTGTGGTGCCATGGAGTTGCAGGGCGTCCTGATATGAATGGTCAGGTAAGTGGTTTTCAGGGTGGGAGGCTCCGGATCAGCTTACGCCATTTACTTGAATCCCGGGCAGGTTTTGCCTCGCGATATCCATCCTAGGAAGAATTACAGCTTTGTTAATGTCCTGCCAGAGCTGACTGGTCCGTTTGTCGACCTCCTTGTATGCTTTGAGACCAATGACGGCATCCGCGAGGGTCATAGGCTCATCTAGAAGCGTTTGTTAGTCGCGTTGGCCATAAATCCGAACAGGTTAGAACCTACCTTCTTGAGGGCTGCCGACAGATATCCTCCCAGCCTCGGCGTCGACATGGATGAGCGAATTCCACACCCGGTCAAATACCTCATATACATCTGATTTGAGCTCAAAAGCTCGGATGTCTAAAAGACGAATAGCCCGGCAAGACTTGTTCACTGGTATTGTGTCCAGCTCGTTCCATGACCCTATGTCACCTTGTTAACAGACGCCAGAGATAGGCACTGGAAGCCACTCACTCTCCAAAAGATGTAGAGCGTCCAAAATACGTCTCTCATCTCTTGCCTGCTCCACCAAATCTAGCGTTGTGCTGACCCCTTTGATGCCCCTCAGAGCATTCTGCACCTGCTGGTTGTAGTTCAGTTCGCGGACCAAGAACTCGGCTTTGGCCTCAGCCTCTCGTTCCGCTTTCCCGGACACATCCGGCGTATCGCCCTCCCTCAGAATCTGGTTCGCCAAGGCCTTTGACCTGACAATGTCGTCCTGCACCGACTGCGCATTCGCCTGCCATGCGCGGACGTCTTCTGCCGTTTCTTCGTTGATCGCGTGCACTTCAGCCTGGACGGGAATCTTAGTATGGGACAAAACTATGTAAACGAGAGGGCTTGTGAAGCTACCTGGAGTTTGGATTTGGCGCTCGTGAGAGCTTCTATCGCCGCTGGGAGGGCATTCGAGTCGACGGCTAGTGTTACGACGGTCTCTTCGGGGAATGCCCCGTCGACGGAGAAGTCGACAAGGGCCTGGGCAATTTGCCTGGCTTTGGAGCCATCGTCTGGAGAACTGGGCATCCTGTCGGGGGTTGACGGGGCGTATTCGAGTTGCGCCGCTGTCTGGTCAATCTGTGCGGGCCGACAGCAATGATTCGGTGACGTCGTCAGAATGCCACATGTGCACTGCAAGGGGGACAGCGCCGGTACTTCTTCGCAGTGTAGCGTTCGTGTTCTTGGAAGCTCCTTGGGTGCTTGACAAGTAAAGTGGAAAGCGTGCTCGGTCTTGTTCTTCGCGTTGGAGCTCGCTGTCAGCTGTTGAGCAGAACAGCGAACAATGAACACGTTCCCGTCTGTCTCCAATTGGCGAGCTTGGCATGAAGCTCTCTTCAACCCTTGCGCTCAACCCTTGCAACGGCCGCTGGCGTGTACCGCGCTTACAGGCGCGGGGTAAGGGCCAATCGGGGCTTGGCCTCGGATGGCTAGCCGCGCCTAACCGGGGCGGTGACCCCATATCAGTCGGGTTCTGAAGGCGCAATAGGTATTGTACCCTACGGGCATCGTCCGGAACACCAAGCTGTGCTCCCTGTAAAAACTCAGGTAACAATTATTGAGGTCTTGCCCTCGCTGTGCCTGCCTGGTTTTGGTATGCGTGCCGTTGCGCGTGATGTTAGAAATCGGGGATTGGTGCCATCTGCTCCAGTCCACAAACCCACACCATCTTGGTTTTTAAGTTTGCGATGACCATAAACTGCCGACTTTCTGATCCCCTACTTAATTCTAGCCCCCATATTTTACGCTTCTCGCTGCCAAGACTTTGCCCTATCATCAACAAGGGGCGGCAGGCAGGAACCAGGCACACGGATACCGACTTTTCGGTGTCTGCCTATCGCGGGGAAGACCCTGGTGTCGCTGCTACTCTTTTTCCCGACACCTCAACGGCCTAACGGTTGACGCATCGCAGCTCTCACGTCCAACCTAGATCTAGGCCAGCTCCCGACCTGTGAGCCAGTGCCAGAGCAAGCAGCCACCACGCTTCATTGGTCTCGGTCAGTTTGCGGACAGGCTACCAGGCTGAGCCGCGGCCTGCATCTGCAACATCGGTAGGTACAAATCACCGCATCGTGCACCCCTCACCCACCCGCTGTTTGTATCTCCTTTTTGCTGCACTCAACTACCGTGATTTGCTGTCACTTTTGCACCATCGGGCCTTTGACAAAAGCTTGTTGAGGGATCCTGGCCGGTCACCCTCCGACGGTTTACCCTTTTATTTAGCCTGGGTTGGCTACGCCGTCCGGGAAGGCAAAGGGAAAGCCACAGCCGGGCAAGCATGTTGCCCGGGGCTTCAAGAAGCTCCTGGGGATGGCGCATACTTTTATATGAGGCGGTGGCTGCCCTCTTCGCCATACTCGTATCCCGGGCGGAGTGGAACGAGTTGCCCTCCTGGTACGCAAAAAGTCACCCGCAAACACGATGAACCAGTCAGGCTCAAGACTGCTTCACTTTTGCCCCCGGTTGTCATCATGGGGGCCGGTTTTGAGCTTCTTACTCCTGGCTCACCTCATACACATCCTGCCGCGCGCCATGGCTGTGGCTTTGCCCCACGCCGATCTCAAAATTGCCCACCAGCCCGTGAACCAAAACGCGATTCTTGATCTTCATCATCCGTGCCGTGGTATCCTTTGACTATACAAGAGTGTTGGTTGGCTAACTATATCTCTAGCCTATTTCTCAGGATGCCTTCTCAGGTCAAGACCCCGCGGTTTCGCAAGATCCAGAGCTTCCAGCTTGACTATGCGCCCACCACCATCACCCAATATGCGTCGGAGCGCACCGGCATGCGTGTCATCGTGGCCGACCGGGAGGGGCCCAAGATCAACGGCTACTTTGCCCTACCAACCGAGATCGTAGATGACTCGGGCGCGCCGCACACCCTGGAGCATCTTATCTTCATGGGCTCCAAGAGCTACCAGTACAAGGGCCTGCTGGACAAGTTGGCTGGCCGAGCCTACTCGAGCACCAACGCCTGGACGGCCGTCGACCATACCGCATACACCCTCGAGACGGCCGGCTGGGATGGCTTCGCTCAGATTCTGCCCGTCTATCTCGAGCATGTGATGCTACCGACTCTCACGGACGATGCGTGTATCACCGAGGTTCACCACATTGACGGAGAGGGCAACGATGCCGGCGTTGTCTACTCTGAGATGCAAGGCGTCCAGTATGGTAGCTCCGAGCTCATGGACTTGGCGGCTCGTCGACTTCTGTACCCTGAGGGTGTCGGTTTCCGCTACGAAACCGGTGGTATGTTGGAATCCCTGCGCGTTCTCACGAACGAGAGAATCCGCGAGTTCCACAAAGCCATGTACCGACCTCAGAACATGGCTGTTGTCATTGTTGGCGATGCCGATCACGAGGATTTATTGCGGATCCTGGATGAATTCGAAGAGAGCATCAAGGATGATGTGCCGGGTCTGGATGCCAAGTTCAAACGGTAGGTACCCTTTTTTGCTGCCATGACAACGATTTGTTGACTTGATGTTGCTAGGCCATTCATCGATTCGCTCCAGCCGCCTGCTCTGAGTCAGACCTACCTCGAGACTGTCGAGTTCCCCGAAGAAGACGAGTCCATGGGCGAGATCCTCGTGGCCTTTTTCGGACCTAGCTGCGTCGACAACATCCAGGCAACCGCCGTGAGTATCATCATGACATATCTGTGCGGCTCGTCGGTGTCTGTCATCGAGAACGTCATGGTTGAGAAGGAAGAGCTGGCCAGCTCCGTATCATGGTGGTGGGATGCCCGGCCCAATTCCGTCATCTGGCTGCAGCCGACCGGCGTCGCCACGGAGAAGCTGGCTTTCGTCGAGCAACGCTTGATCTCGCTGCTGAAGGAGGTTGCGTCAAATCCACTCGATATGACGTATGTGAAGGAGTGCATCCAGCGCGAGCGGCGGCAAAATAAGTTCTATGCTGAGGGCAATGAGCAATATTACTCTCAGAATATGATCAACGACTATTTGTTCGGAAACCGGGATGGTTCGACGCTTGAGGAGATCCAGACCATGGCGGAATACGACGTTCTGGATACCTGGACCGACGAGCAGTGGCGCGAGTTTTTGAGGAAGTGGATATCGGATGCTCACCACGTCTCCATTCTCGGAAAGCCGTCCCAAAACGCTGCCAAGAAGCTGAAGGAGACTGAAGAGGCGCGCCTAGCGAAGCGGAAGCAGGAACTCGGAGAAGAAGGTCTCGCGAAGCTCGCTGAGAGACTGGAGACGGCCAAGAAGAACAATGAGAAGCCGATCCCGCCCGAGGTGCTTGACCAGTGGCCCGTTCCCACGACAGATTCCATTCACTTCATCGAATCCTCGACGGCGAGGTCAGGAAAGGCGAAGTCGCTTGGCGTCCCGAATACATCTGCGCAGAAGACCATTGATGCGGCACCGCAAGGCCTCCCCCTTTTCATCCAGTACGAGGATGTTCCGACCAATTTTGTGCATCTCACTGTACACATTGGCACAAAGGATATCCCTACTAAGCTCAAGCCTTTACTGCCTCTGTTTCAAGGCAACTTCTTCAACTCTCCCGTGATGCTCAATGGCTCGCGAGTTGAGTTTGAAGATGTGGTCAAGCAACTGGAGAAGGACACCATCAGCTATGCGATCGGCGGCGGCGGGCGACTGGGCGATTCCGAGGGCTTGGCTATTCAGTTTCAGGTCGAAAAAGAGAAATACGAGACGATGATTGAGTGGCTCCGCACGCTCATGTTCAACCTCATCTTTGATCCTATTCGCATCAACGCAGCTGTCACCAAGGCTCTGGCGGACATCCCCGAGGCCAAGCGAGACGGACGAGACATGGCCTACGAAGTTGACACGGCTATCCATTTCATCCCCGAAGCCTACAACGTCGCCCGCCGCACCCTTGTCAAGGCCGTCTACTTCCGCCGCTTGAAGAAACTTCTTGAATCCGAGCCCGACACCGTCCTCTCGTGGTTCAAGGAACTCAGCCAATCTCTCTTCACCTTCCAGAATCTCCGTATCCTCGTCACCGCCGACGTTGAAAAGCTCTCCAACCCCGTCGCCGCCTGGGACCGCCTCGCTTCCGCCCCTGGCCTCGACCCCTCCAAGGAGCTCGTCCCTATCACTAACCCCACCTCCATTCTTTCCTCCGAAGGCAAGGCCCCCGGCTCCTTCGGCAGTGTCATCATCCCAATGGCCACTCTCGAGTCCTCCTTCTCCGTCAGCACTGCCTCCGGTCTATCTTCCTACGCCGACCCCCGCCTCCCCGCCTACCTTGTCGCCCTCGGCTACCTCGAAGCCGTCGAAGGTCCCCTTTGGACTGCCGTCCGCGGAAACGGCCTCGCCTACGGCGTCGGCTTCAACCGCGAGGTCAGCGGCGGATACATCCAGTTCCGCGTCTTCCGCTCCCCCGACGCTTCCAAAGCCATCGAAGCCGCCCGCACCAAGGTCGCCAAGATTGCTTCCGGCGTAGAGCCCCTCGACCGCCATCTCGTCGAGGGCGCCATGAGCGGTATCGTCCTGTCCGTTGCCGACGACCAAGCCACCATGGCTGCCGCAGCCCAGCAAAACTTCGTCACGGGCGTCGTGAGAGGCTTGGAGCCCGGCTGGAACCGACAGCTCATTACGCGAGTGAGGAACGTTACTGCTGATGAGATTCGCAAGGTCATGACGGAAGTGATATTGCCCGTTTTCGCACCGGGTAAGAGTAACGTGGTGGTCACTTGCGCGCCTATCATGGAAGAGGTGAGTTTTCCTCTCGTCAAGAATACTGCTGGGGCGATTGAAGCTAACAGGAGACAGGGTATGGTAAAGGGGTTGAGCACCATGGGCTACAAGACGCAGGTTCGCGCGCTTTCGGATTTCCATGAGGATTACGGCCTCAAGGCGCCCGAGGGAGAGGAGGAAGAGGAAGAGTACGAGGATGAGTACGGTGACGAGGATGGCACTGGCTCGGAAGGGTCCAGTGACGATGAGTCTATGGAGGGTTGAGACGAGACCCCAGAATCTTCACAGTCCAATGGGGGCCAGATTTCTCGAGTGAGTACGGTGTCTAGACCACTGCCATGTAGTTGAGTTTCAGGCGCTTCGATGCTTTAGGACTTCTTCTGCGCCTTCTAGACAGACATAAAGCTACAGTTTGCTAGCTGCCATACACACGCTTGTCGACTCGTACTTTGGCAGGAATACGGAAGCCCGGATCATGGTCTGATATGATACAATGTCAGCCCTCCCACGTCAAGCCATGCGCTTCCCATGTTGTCCCGCGCCCCATAACTTTCCCAGACCATCTGGTTTTCCCGCTCCAAAGTCGAAACAGACGCCAGGGGTATCATATGAGTTCCTTTTCCCTTCCATAATCCCATGTCCGTTTTCCTTCGCCGCTTTCTGGCTTGCTTCACCTCGTTGGTATTCCCGCTTCCATCAGTCACCTCGTGTTGCTGGGTCATCGCCCGGGCCGACTCGCAAGCGTTGTTCAATCTTACTGGAACAGCACACTAATGGACTCCCCATGATGAACCCGCCGAATAGCCTCAGCAAACATGCTCGACACATCCAGCACCTCAAGCTTAGGACAAGCCGCGCGCCGATCCTTGTCCTGGTCAACCGTGTTCGTGACGATAACCCGGTCCAAGGCAGAGGCGTTGATCCTCGCAATGGCATCGCCGCTCAAGACACCATGTGTGAGGAGCGCATACACAGCCGTGGCTCCCTCCCGTTTGAGCAGCTTGGCAGCGCGCGTGATGGTATTGCAGGTGTCGGCGAGGTCGTCTACGAGGATACAAACGCGGTTGGCGACGGAGCCGACGAGCATCATAGTGGCCTTTTGGCGGTCCGTGATCTTAGTTGGACGACGCTCCTTGTGAATCAAAGCGAAGGCGAGCCCGAGGCTGTCAGCAATGGCCGTGGCGCGCTTGGCACCTCCGGCGTCGGGACTGACAATGACGGCGTCCTTGTAGTTCTCGATCTGGTGCTGGATGTACTGCTTAAGTAGCGGCCTCGCATAAAGGTTATCCACTGTTCGCTCCGTTAGCACTTCCTCGACACCAACGCCGGTCCAGCCCCAACATACCTGGAATATCAAAGAACCCCTGGTACGCGCTCTCGTGTAGATCGCAAGTCAAAACGCGGTCCGCGCCAGCGCAAGTCAACAGATCCGCCACCAACGATCCCGCCTGCGCCACCCACTGCTTGTAACCAGCCCGAGGCTTCATTGACGCAATCCACAACGGGTTCTCGTAGTCGTGGGTGGTGAAAGGGAAAACTCCACCTCCACCGCCGCTCCCATTAAGGGTCAAAGGAGGCGTGTGCGTCCCGCTCCCACTCGTGAGAGTTCCTCCCGCCTTTCTCTTCGCCATCGCCTTCTCCAAGTCCGTCCCATCCTCCAACCCCTCCGTCCGGGGAATGTTAGTCGCCGGCGTCGCGGGTACGCTCTCAAAGGTGTAATCCCCCACACTGCTCACGCTCGCAGCCGCCCCACCCACCCCGACACTTCTCTGGCTTCCCGTGCCCCTAGCCGACAACGGCGCCCCGGCCTTGGCATACGGCAGGTCTGGCTGCCTGCTATACGGAAACAGCGGCAACACGGCCGTGACTCGATGCGCGGAGCCCGTCTTGCACGCCGAAATCATGATGCACAGCTCGATAAAGTAGTCGTTGGGACCAGTGATGACACACGAACCGCCGGTGCCACTGGTTTCGGGGCCGACGCCGAAGGACTGGACAATGTAGACATCTTTGCCGCGGACTGAGTCTTCAATCTCGCAGCGGGTTTCGCCCGAGGAGAATTTGTTGAGGACGCGGCGGGAAGGGGCCACACCGAGGCGTATGCAAAGGGAGTCGACGAAGGAGGGGTGTGAGTTGCCGGAGATGACGGCAATGTTGCGGACCATGGTGGCTGCAATGCCTGTGATGTCGATGATGTTGACGTGGTGGATGAAGTGTTGTGTTGGATATAAAAGTCCAAGTCGGAGTCACTGTGGCTAATTCCTGAAAGTCGAAGTTTAGGTTGAGCTCGGCTGCCCGCGGTCTTTGACGGTCGGTGACGGATGTGGTTGGAACGTGAGAATCCAAGACAGCCTAGCCTCAGGCACGACGAATTTGTATTGTCACCGGCGGGGTAAAGAGGGAGAATCGACGAATGTAAAGGTCCCGTTGCCCACGTGTTTGGTTCCCTTGTTCGTCAAGTCTTCTTACATAGGGAAAGCGCCGCTGCGGACCCCATTATTGGGAAGGGATGACAGTTGGGTGCAGTTCAGCTGCAGCTTAAGGTTATGAAGGGATGGAAGGAACCTTTTGATGTGTCCGTTGCGGCGTGGCTGCCCTGGCGTTACACAGTTCAAGGCGTCAGGCCGGGATGTGATAGGCTTCAACCGCGGAAAGCACGATGGACATACAGGAGTAGGAAGCGGCCTCGCTGCTCGAAAGGCCATCATAAACAGTTGCACTGCAGCCAACGTTGCAGCGCCTTCCGGCTGCAACCGCCATCGTCGTTGCTTCTTTTTCGACATCCCGTAGAGCGCCCCCACCAAAGCCCGCCGCAAACCGCCAACTTGCTCCCGATTGGAAGGTTAGTTTCAATGCTTGTCACCGGACATCTGCACGACAAGCCACGCATGCGAGCTCCCACTCCGGAGGCGGGGCAAGGTGTGAGGGACAACGGACCATCTATTGATTTATCTTTTGTGGCTACCGAGGAAACCAGCTATTTCACTTCGCAAAAACCGACCTACGAAATTGTTCATTAAGAACATTGAGACACACAAGAATGAAAAGCCATCGCCCCTGTCAGACATTGTCGTGTTCCTCCCTTCCAGACGTTCAGTGCCAACCCAAAAGGGCGCGGGCACCAGGCTCGCTGCAGACGTAGACAACCTCGTGCTCGTTGGAGAATCCGTTGAACGTGGTCGCCGAGCACTTTGTGTAAGCCCCCATGTCCTCAAAGTAAAGCCAGTCACCCACATCCAGCTCGGTGTGGAATCGGATGCTCTCGGTGATGCGGTCGATACCATCGCAAGTCGGACCCCAGATGCTGTACTCGGTGCCATTGTTGCCAGCCGTAGCGTTTGCTGCTGGCATGTCGTACAGAGTCCGTCCTCCAGCGCGCAAAATCTTCGCAACCGGATGCTGGTGGTCGAACATGATGCTGCTGAAGTTGCCGTACAAGCCGTCGTTGACATACAGCATGTAGCTGGTGTTGTTGGCACCACGACCGGGTACGTTCTCGATGGTTCGACGGGCAATGATGTTGCAAGCAAGCGTGAAGGCTGCAGAAGCATAGTAGCGGCCAGGCTCGGCGATGAGGTTGATCCCCGAATGAGCAGGGAAGTATTCGTCAAGGGCGTTGCGCAACACTCCAGCCATCTCCTCAAAGGTGCGATCGCTGCAGAACCCGCCTCCAACATCCAGGGTCTTCAGGCTGTATCCGTGGGTCGCGGCTTGCTGGAAGACCCAGTGGGCATCTTGAACAGCCTTGAGGAAAGCCTGGGGGTCCGAGGCGCCGGAGCCCACGTGGAAGCTGACGCCCACCACGTTCAGGCCGAGTTCGCGGGCGAGAGCCAGAAGGCCGTCGGTCGAGTCGAGGGAGGCGCCGAACTTCAGGCTCAGGCGGCACAGCGACGAAGAATCGTCAGTCAAGATGCGGAGGTAGAGCTCGGCATCAGGGAACAGACGAGCAATCTTGCGGAGCTCGTCCGGGTTGTCGAAAGTCATCTGACGCACACCCTGGTTGGCGACATAGCGCACATACGAGTTGGTCTTGCAGGGCTGGGCATAGATGATGCGCGAGGGGTCGACACCCATACGCAGGATGGTCTCAATCTCAGTCTTCGAAGCGCAGTCGAAGCCGGTGCCGAGGGCGGCGAGCATCTCCAAGAGCTTCGGATCGCCATTGCACTTGACGGCTGGAGATACATGTCAGCGAGTTTGCTATCCACATTCGTAACAGGGGGACATACCATAGAAAGGCTTGACGCGGGGCAGATTCAACTTCCAGCGAAGGTGCTGCCGATAGACCTCGCCAAGGTCCGCAACGAAGAAGGTATCCTCCTCTCCCGGGTCGCAATATTCATGGTCGATATTCTCCACACGGTCGCGGAAGGCATCGCCGATCAGTTCCTTGGCAGACGGGCCAGGAGCGGGGACGCCATGCTGGCCGTACTGGCCATGGTGGTCATGGCGGTCATGGTGATCATGATGGTCATAGAAGCCATGTTTGGTAGCCTTCTTCAAGAAGACGTGATTGTTCGCAAAGTCCGGATAATCCAGTGGTGCGAAGCGATCGGTGAGAACCGTTGGCATAACCATAACTCACGATGTGGCGTGAGAGAATATGCGGGAGATAGGAGGTTGAGGGATCAGAGGTAAAACGTAATCGAGATGGGGGTGGTTGTCTCGTTACGAGTATGGTCGTTTGAGATGCTGGGGTCTCAAGCGGGTGTTAGGGGGGTCGATGTCGGTAGCAGACTGATCCCTCAGAAGCGGACTGACGAGGTCTCCTCGACTCTTCCTCGTTCAGAGGAAGAACCTCAGAACTCGTCCTATGCGGCAGCTGGTTGTTGGGGGGTTTCTCGGGTCCTTGGTTGTACGAGGAGTCGAGCAAGGAAAACTCGGGATCCTTAGACGACTTCAGGCGGTGGCAAGGAGTTGATGATATGGAAGGTTTTTCGGAGGCCGGAATCTTGATCAGGGACAAGGTTTACGGCCGGGGAAGCCGTAGTAGCTGGGGTGCCTTTGATGAGACCAAAGGCAGTCGAGGTTGAGGTTGGGGGAGAGCTGTTGGAGTGGACCCGTTAGCGGTTGCATCATTTTGTGTTAAGAACCACCTAGCCAGCGCCAGCAGGGCAGGCAAGCATCCGGATACGCCCGGGCAAGGCTCCCCACGTCGGCGAGCAGGAAGAGTCGAGCGAGGCATGGCTGGTGCAGTGCGCCATGTGACTCGCGGGAGTCGCTGGGGGAGGCCAAGAATAGAGGATGCGCGGGATGACTTACCAATTGTGTTGCACTCCAGAATTGAGTTGCGATTGAGCTGTAGCTTGCAGTGCAAAAGCGGGAAGACGAGGAGAAGAGTTTGGGGGAAGGAAAAAATCACAAGGACAGGGAGGGAAGATTTTGGAAGTGGTGCTGCTTCTGGGGCAACTTAAAAATATGAGGGGCACACACTAGAAGTGGGATAGGTGAATCATGGTGGGGAGGCGGGAGGGCTGTGCTGAGGTCTTCCTGATTTGAATTCGGCACACAAAAATCTTGAGCACGCCGGTGAGTGAAGCGGGGGTTAGGAGACAACCGGCTCCATTTTCATGCCAACATTTAAATGGGTCATGGAAACCTGGATCCTACCGTTCTCGGTGCTAGCGGGAGGCAGGTACCCACTGGTGGTCGCTTTGTAGTCCCGTACCGAGATCTCGACTTTGAGTGACAAAGTCTCAGCGACCTGCTACGGGGTCCTCACCAACGTCCACCTTCCAGTCATCCCAAAGACGTGCAGCTTCACCCACACGCCGACATGTGGTCAGCCGGAGGGAGCCCACCAAGGGCTTCCAACCTATCTTATGTCTTCTTCCTGGTTGGTCCCTGGCCGAAACGGCCCTTTGCTGTGTATGCGCTGCGTATGCGCGTGTTTTCACACCTGCCCGCTTGATGGCGTGCGAACCTCCAGACCGCAACTTGCGGTGACATTGGCAGCCAGCAAAACCGTCACCTTTGCTGCGGTACCCTAGATTTTCCCGCGGTCAAGGCGGCGGCACAAGCGGAGGAAGGGACGCTCCATTGTCAAGCAGAACAAAATCACCGATGGTCGACGATTCGACCGATCGACTGTGGAATCCCAAGGACGTTGCAGCGCGACAGGCCAGTAAAATCGCGCACTGGGGTTGCTGATACATTAGCCTGTTTCTTGGTCTCTCTGCGAGCGGTGACAAAGATATGCGAGGCCTGGATGGAGTGCGCAATCCGTCCAGCAGGCCGGGGATGGCTTTTGTATGGGAGTTCTCGGCTTGGTGCGATGTGTTGATGTGTCGCATGTAAGGGGGATATCTCCGATTCGGAGAAAGTCGCATGCAAGCCGCGCTTCGATACCAGGTCCTGCAGCGTCGGTAGTAAGCCGGCCACAACGACTGGTTCTTGTAACACATCCTTCGCCAATCATGGAAACTGGTGTGTCTGTAGATGTGACGTAATACAGGGGCAACTTCAAAAAAAAAAAAAAAAAAGGCAGAAATGTTCTGGAAACTGGGAGCCTTGCACGAAGATCTTTTGATATGGGATGCCAAGGGATGGAAGATTCTTCACGGACGGGAAAACGGATGGCAGGTGGCGGGAGCATGGTGGGGGTATCACGGGCATGTACTCTGTTTTTTAGTCCGCGAATCCAAATCTGTGGAAGGCGGTTCTGAAAAACGAGCGCTCGGTCCGGGCCTCGGCACGGAGCGTGCCGATTCCCAGGGTCCTTTTCTCTTGCGTCTTGTTGTGGTCTCAGTGCTACGGTATAGAACACCAAGACGTATCGTATCTGAACGCGTGTTAGAATAACGGTGGAAATGGGGGCGGAGGGGAGAAAGCGATGGGCTCGTGTCGCGGCCACTTGACCCCTCTATGCCCGGCTTCTTGAGCTCTTCGAAGGCCTTGAAGCGAGGACAATCGTGTATTGTTCTCGTGCTTTCTTCGTATACAGGAGAAGCATAGAAGTGACCTTCCGTGATCGTACCCGGGGAAGACCTCTAGGGATACAAAGGGCACAAAGTGCTAGGTGACGTGATGGAAGTGTAAGCAACATCAAACCCGTGTGATCGCAAACACAAGGTGTGGAGGCCCGTCGGTAGAGAAGGGTATCATCGGTAGTGTGTTATACATATTATGAATACAGCAAAGGGCGGGCCGTGTGGCCGATCGGGTATCGCTCGCGAGTCGAATCATCATTCGACGCCGTTGATATCCATCTCGTTGATCGTCCAAGACTTGTCGGCCCAGTCTCTCTTCTCTCCAAGAAACACCACACGTTCCTTGTTTTGAGCCAAAGCGTCGACAATGTACCTCTGTGCGACCTCTCGGACCTGGTCTTTGGTGACGTCGAGAAGCTGTTCACGTCTGGCCTGCTTCATTTCTTCGGTAACGCCATAGAGGAAGTTGCCCATCCCCTCTTCGTTGACGGCCCTGGGGGCGTCGACGCCCTGGAACACCGAAATCTTTGCGTCTTCGAGATCGCGGTCGCTCCACTTCTTGTCTACCGCCCAGCGACCGGCATTGGTCATGATCTTCAGAGTGTTCACCGGGTTCGGGTCACGATAGGAGTAGAAGCCAAATACGCCATCAAGGGCGCGAGAGTACGCGCCTCCACCGTAAGCTCCGCCCTTCTCGCGGATCTCGTGGTGGAGATGCTTGTGGGTGAGCAATTGCGAGAGGATCTGAAGGGGAGCACCATCTGATGACGTGTAAGAGACGGTAGGCAGAGCAAGCGCGCCATAGTAGACTTGGTAAGGGAGAGGGTAGAAGGATTTGATGTCCCGGGAGAATTGAGGAGGACCTCGAGCCTCGAAAGCTGGCACCTTGGCCGACAAGGAGCCCACGAACTCCAAAAGCGCCTTGGAGTTATTGGCAACGCTCTCGGCATCACAGGTGATTGCGGTGCGCAGGGTACCCGCCAAAGCAAACTGTTGAATCTGCTTCAGTTTCGCAATGACATCCTCGAGTTGGTCTGACGCGGGACGGTGGGCTAGGCTCGTGACCAGTTTGACCTGCGACAGTCCGCTGACCTGCTCCTTGAGGAACGAGTCCCAGGACAGTCCAGCTTCGGCGGCCCGTCGTGCGAAGGCATGTCCTGACGAGGCGATGTCATTCACGACGCCGTCGGCGGAAGCCTGCAGCAGCTGCCGGATCTGCTGGCTTGCCTCGGGGCTGTCGAAGTTTGTGTCAATGACCAATTTGCGTAGTAGCTCAAACATGGTCGGCACATTGCGATCGAGCGCCATGCCCGTGAAGATGAGGCCCTCGGTCGCTTGTCTGAAGTCTGTCGGCCGGGATGCAGAGTGGTACCCAACTGAGATGCCTCCGGTCTTCAGCTTGATGAGGTCTTCAAGCTGCTCCATCGACATGTCCTTTGTCCCGAGACGCATAATCGAGTCCGTGAAAAGGGGGATGAGGCTTCGAAGGTCATCTGGCAGCGAGTCAAGTGTGTTGATAGCCCGGAAGTATGTCAGACCGTTCGTTGGTGCTTCTCGCCACTGAATGCTCGCTCTGTCCGTATTCTCATTCCTCAGCACAACAGGCTCCTTCTGCCGTGGAATGTCAGCAATGTGAACGCTGGGCAGGCAGCTGAGATCCTCGGTGTTTGTTTTCCCTTGCTCGACTAGAAGCTCCAGTTCCCGGGCTTCCAAAGCTGCCTGGGCCTGCTCCTGGCCACCAGCCGATTCAACAACCTGTGCAATCTTCGACTTCAGGCGTGTCTCCTCTTCTTGAGCAAGATCTTGCCCAAAGGTCTCCGACGGAGCCATTGTGAAAGTGAGAGTATTGTCGTTTAGCAGGTATTTGTCCATGAGCCCTTCAAGGTATCCCCCCCTTGCAAACTCCTTCTCAAAGGCTGCAAGGGTGTCGTTCCAGGCCAAAGAGTCAAAGGGGTCAACACCAGTAAACCATTTCGGTTTTAATCGGTGCAGCAAAGACATGCCAAAGTTTGCTGTCTTGTGTTTCAATCCCAGCTCCAGCTGATGAAGGTAGCCGTCGATCTTGGACCTATCGAAGCCTTTCTGACGCGCCTCTTGAAGAAGCTCTTGGACCTTCGACTTCAACTTCGGGACATCCTCTTCTGCCACTCCAGTCAGGCCGACCGAAAAGATACCAAGCTTTCCCGAGCTGTCGTACCCAGTATTTGGGCTCCAGTCGGTGCCGAGCCCGGATTCAATCAGTCCCTTGTATAAGGGAGAGCCATATCCATCCGAGAGCAGGGCTGAGATCAGCCCAAGAGCAAAGGACTCGACAATGTTGGTTGTGTCGCCCAGGACCCACGACACCGAGGTCTTGAACTGTTTGTTGATGTCGACCAGGGGGTCAACGGGACCGAATAGCTTCACGTCTCTTGGTCCGCCGCTCAGATCAATGGGGCGGTGGATGGCCAGGTCACCCCGGATCCTCTCAAAGGCCCCAAGCTGGGCATCAATCTCCTTGAGGTGGTCTGAAAGGGGCATGTCGCCGTAGGTGAACACCTTGGCGTTGCTCGGATGATAGTGGTCAGCATGGAACTGCTTAAGTTGCTTGTAGGTCAGGTCGGTGATCTTCTGTGGATCGCCACCAGAATTATTGATGTCGGGGAAGATGTGATCTTGGAATCTGATATAGAACAGATAGCCAGCGTCCGACATTTGACCCTTCATCTCGTTGTATACAACCCCCTTGAAGACAAGCTTCTTGTCTTCGGGTTTCGCATCGGCCCCCTCAGCGACAAGTGCCTGCGGATTCTCCGGACCAATGCGCCAGCCTTCCTGCGTGAAGTCCGATTCTTTCAAAAGGGGCTTTAGCGTTGCATCGAGGTACACCGACATGAGGTTCTTGAAATCCTGGGCGTTGGTGGTGGCGAATGGGTAGAAGGTGTGGTCGGATGCCGTGAAGGCGTTCATGAAGTTGGAGAGCGTCCGCGGCAGCATTTTGAAAAAGGGATCACGAATGGGATATCTGCAAAGGTGAGGCCGGTCAGCAACCGGGCGAGCCGAAAAAGGGTAGATGGGGTTTCTCACTTTTCGCTGCCGCAGAGGGTTGTGTGCTCGAGTATATGCGGAACGCCCGTGTCATCTGGGGGATTGGTCTTGAAGCCGATTGAGAAGACATTGTTGCTGTCATCGCGGGCAATGTGCAGGTGTTCGGCGCCCGTCTTGTCGTGCTGCAAATGCAACGCCGTCAACTCCAGTTCCGGGACGTGTTTGGACCTCAGCAGTGTGAAGCCGTGCATCTTGTCGCCGGGTTTTGGGAGCTGGGAGAGCTCGGTGACGGCTCGACGCGCCGCGCTTTTGGCTGCGTTTCGAAGCATTGTGGCGGCTCGTCCGGATGCCGTCTTGAACTCCCGTCGTCGGCGGCTTCTATCAAGACGCGGCTACGATTGCATCGGTGGTGGAAACCGTCAACGAGGCTGCGAGCGAAATATTTGGTCAGTGGCGTTGAGGAAATTTGTTATTGGAGTACGTAGCGATGTTGTATCTTGGCCCAAATCCGAACGGTATTCGCGTATCGGGCCTTATCCTCACTCCCTGTCTCAAAGCAAGCTTGCTGGCGCTAAAGTGCATCAAGGGGCTAGCAAAGACCACCCACAACGGCCTCAACCCTAACCCGGAATCTCGAAGATGTCTGCCTGTTATCTCGAGGGGTGGGATTGACGTCTTTGCACAAGATGCGCGGTATATACTTTCCAATGTAATAGATCTCAAATCTTGCAAAATCTTTCGAGAGTATGGTAAATACTCCAAGAGCTTTCACAACGCCTGTTGCAGAGATAAAGGGGCGCTCTCTGCTGGTTTAACGGGCTGAGTGTCAAATCTAACTAATATGTCGGAAACGTGTGTTCTTCTGGGGCTTTGGAAGCGCAGAAACATAAATGTTTCAGTTATCTCGAGAAAGGTTGAGAGTCCATAGCCAATTGTTTTCTTCCGACCTTTCTTAGGTTGTTTAAATATTGCTGGGGTCTTTACCGCACGCCAGGATCACTTTAACAGACGCATGATTCCATGTTGTGTGGAGTAGTGGCCACAAAAGCTGGCAAGGTCCAACGTGCCGGGGCCGTAACGATGAACAACTCGAACTCCACTTTGAGTTTTGCACCTGTTCCACGAGCGGCATGATGTAGATTTCACCGTGCGGCAGACACCGTGCATCATTGAAAGCTTCACAAGCGACAAGGACACCGTGGACACCAGGCAGTTCGATGAAAAATATGTGAATGTTTTGTGGACAGACAATGTCTCGTTGTTTGTGTTGTTACCGCTCTGGGGTGTAATGTATTGTACCATAGTGAGGTGCATACGTAAGAGGTGGATTTGGCGCCGAAGAAACCAGGAAGCCCACCGTCCCCGGGAAGTGAAGTCCGTGCCCACACCGGCGAGAACCCAGGCAATTTGCTTCGACGCAGTCTGATTAACCGACGCCATCCAGAGTGGTCTCCTCCGTGCCTCAAAAGTCTTCTTTTCGCGACCACGACTTCCACCCGCAGCGCCAGAGTCATACGCGCCTATCAACTACCACACAACAAGGGCAAAGCGGTTCCGGAATGCTGGAAACCGGATCCTTCAACCTACCGTAGTCACGCACGCCGCAGTAGCAACTGAGCCATGTCGAGCGCCAACCCCCTCGTGACTACTGCGACGGCAGCACCGCGACCCGCGACCCCGATGAGCGCCGCGTCTTCGCCCATGCCCGATGTTCCTGCGACGAACGGACACCCCGCCCACAGCCACGAGAATCGCCCCGCGCCCGCACCGCCCGTCGTCGCCATGGGAAAGAAGGGAAAGCAGAAGAAGGCGACGGAGCCTAACGAGGCTTCGAAGCTCATCGCTGCCAGGATCTCCCAGCTGGAACTTGATGCGGCGGGCGAGAAGGACCAGGAAGCCGAAATCGGTGCGTTCTGTCTATATACCCTGCGTGGTGGTTGAATTGGATGCAGCGCGGAGCGCAGTCAGGGAACGCTGAGTCGGTGCCCAGGATGGACGTCTGGCTCTCATTGCGGGAGCTAGCTATGCTCTTTGGCGCTGCTCGCAGAATGGATCTTCAGTTTGCATGTTGAGGGGCTGGTTGAATAACAGGAGCTGACCGATGAGGCGCACAGAGCGAGAGGTCAAGAAGGCTAATCGAGAACTTCATACGGCCACTTCGCGCATGAACGACATCCAAAAGATTGAGCACCTCACCAAGCGATGTTCAGATCTACTATCTGATATGAAGCGGCACGAACGGGAAAGCATCAAGAACAAGAAACGTGGCGACCAGCTTCAGAAGGACAAGGATAATACCCGGACTGAGCTCAACAAGACCACTTCGCTTAAGGAGAAGCTGGAAAAGCTGTGTCGCGAGCTTCAGAAGGAAAACAACAAGCTCAAGGTCCGCTTCTCTGTCATTCGGCTGCAATGGCTAGTGTGCTGACGGAGGGCCGAACAGAATGAGAACAAAACTCTCTCCGACACACAAGTCAGGAGCCAAAACTCATGGGATGAGAGGTATTCCGGGCTCATGCGGCGGATGGATGATTATCAAGAGGAGAAAGACAACCCCAGGAAGCAGGTTGTGGACATGGAGATGGACGAATTGTCAGTGACCCTTCCCTTTGCCCCTAGCGCCTGCCCTAACACCAATCAGCTTCCGCCAGCGCTTCAAGTCCCTGATTGAGCAGTATGAACTCCGAGAGCTTCACTTCCATTCGCAGATGCGCACGAAGGAGCTCGAAGTTCAGTTTAACCTCGCCAGGTTCGAGCGGGAGAAGAAGAATTACGAGTCCGAACTCGCTCGCTCGCGGCAGCTGAACACCCAGGTTCAGACCTTTTCCAAAACGGAGGCCGAGCTCAGACAGCAGCTCAACGTCTATGTTGAAAAGTTCAAACAGGTTTGTGATACAAAACGCCCCCTGACCCCCTGCGGACACTGACGGATCCCAGGTTGAAGATACCCTCAATAACAGTAATGACCTGTTTTTGACCTTTCGCAAGGAAATGGAGGACATGTCCAAGAAGACCAAACGGCTGGAACGCGAGAATGATAATCTCAAAAGGAAGCACGAGCAGGTCAACGGGAACATCCTTAAAATGGCCGAGGACCGCAACAAGAACCTGGGTGAGATAGAGGACCTGAAGAAGAAGCTCGACAAACTGAACGGCATCATCAAGCAGATGCAACAGCAGGGTCGAGGGATTCCTCAGGGAATGACAGGTCCTGTGGAGAACGGCTTCGTAGAGGCTGAAGGCGATCTCGAGGGCGACGAGTCGGATTATGAGGACGACTACGACGAGGACGAGGGCGAGGAGGTCAGCGAGGAGTATGATGACGAGACGGAGGACGAGATCCATCATCCGAGCCAGTCCAAGCCTCAGGCTTACGGCCCCGAACGGCCTCCCGCAGCTGCCACTGCCGTCACCGCAACCCCAGTTACGACGTCTAACGGCCATCGCTAGGCACGGGACATCACGGGCCCTCTGCACTGGATCACTATGGTACGGGAAGTACGAGGTTATTCGTCGGATTCGGCGGTTAAGGACCCGATCTTGTCCGGCTGAATTTACTACGAGCGGTTGCTGGCAGTCGGGGACATTGTCCCCCTCCCAGCGTAGGCAGCGTCAGGGGTGGATGCATGCTTCGTCGTGCGCTTCCCTTGCTGTTCGCTTTTGTATTGTACCTACATACGGGTCTGCGCGACGTTCTGGCACGCTCCCCACACCTGGTTATTATGCCTTGTAAAATCTCAAAGCACTTGCATTGTTACCTACGCATCAATTTTGAGTATCATAGCGGGGATTGCTAGCAGTGTCGGGAACAGGTTCGGGAACATTCACCTTATGGGACACTCATCACACGCAGAGGACTTGAATCGAGGTAGCGTTGTCACTGCCGTGTTGTCTGGACATAAAAAACGATGTAACTCATGCAGGGGATGTCGAAGCCAGGTTAAGAAGTAGGTCTTCAGTGAGGCATTCACTTGGATCGTGCTGTCTGAGGTCTACAGAAGAGGGAAGTGGTGACCGACAGGGCTTGACTACTTCCTCCTCCTGTGGCGTAGGAAAACCGCATGTCTTGCTGGTGGTGACATCAGTAGGTCACAGGTATACGGAGGATACGGGAGGCTGTGATTGTGTGCTGAGATCTGTCAGCTCGAGAGAGTTTGCAACATGTAACTAGGCACCGTTCAGCCTGGCAGACCTCCGGAATTCTGTCGCCCGGTCCATCTTACCCTGAGAAGACAGGACTGTACACCCTCGACTTCAATGCAGGGCTGGTTATAGCCCGAGTCTTGGGCTTCCACGAGAGCCCTCAGTACCCCGCCTACCGTGACATCTCCCTTCCATCCGGCTTTGGCATTCAAGCACGGCAGACTCATTGGTATTTTTGGGTTGTATGCTTTTTGCGTACGGGTATCTGCAAGATGAGCGGGAAAGAAGCAATACTATCGTGCTTGCTAGCCACTAGATACGGAAAGGGAATCCTCTATTATATCTATTCCCTGGCACCATTCGCCGGTACCATTTCCATTCCCTCGTGCACGAATCTAATGCGTGCGGTACCCCGTGGCCTTCGCGATGTCCTCTCAACTGACACTGCTTGACGGGGGGATGTGTCCCGCTGGCCTCTTCGGAATGTCGTGATGGGAGTGTTCTGCCTTCTCCAAAACAGGAGATAAAATGGCGCTCTCTAGGTTCCTACTCCCTTTCGGGATACGGCTCTCTTCGGCTCCGAAAAGATGTCGCCGGTCAAATGGGATAGAGCCGAGGGGGAAATTGGGGGTGGTGCCGGTGTGGTGAGCGCAATGTGAGAGGAAATATATGTGGTACAGTCGTCTTTCAGGATGTACCACTCAGTAGGTCTTTGTGTTTACAGCTGCTTATATCTCGGCGCTGCGCTTATGTTGGATCTTCGAGCGCGGACGCCTCACATAACGTCTTCAAACTCGAGATCATCATCGTCGTCATCGCCTTCCACCTTGACGCCGGCAGAGGTGGGGAGGTCGAGGTCGATACCGGGGTCGGCTGTCTCAAGCTTTACCCTCTTGGCGGGGGCCCCGTCCTCCTCTTCCTCGTTATCGGCGATTTTTGACTTGGTTGGCACGGAGCTTTCCGTCATCCAGATGGGCAGGGCGTTTTCACGCAGCAGGCGCTCCTTCCGTTTTCGGCTCTCGATGTTTTCTTGCTCGTCTGTGCCGTCCGTGATGGTGACGGACATGGTTTTGGGGCCAGTGTTGGCCAGACCCTTGACGGCGGAGGGTTTGTTGAGACCTGTGTCGACGGGAATGCTAGCGAGAACCTCGTGGGTAGGCTCGCGGACGATGGGGCGCGCGACGGCGATGGCTTTGTCAAAATTGCACTCGGGAACAACGACCTTGTCGACTTCTTGGAGCATGTCGGTCATGAATTTGAACTGGTTGTTCATACGCGACAGCTGCTGATGGCCGGGGGCCTCGCGCTCCTTGGATCGATCGAGGAGCGCGCCGCAACGCTGGCAGACGAAGCCCTCTGATCCGACTGAGTCGAGCACCTCCATCTGGGTCCACTGCGCCTTGCACCGGGGGCACGAATATTCTTTATTTTCATCTTGGGGCTTTGCGATGCTCTGCATATCCTTGTCCGTCTTGTATACTCGCCATTTTATGGCGTCGATGGTCTGTCGGTAGTCGATGTAGTAGTAGGTGCGGTTGATGGGGCGCGTCTTGCCAGCTTGGACTTCGGGGCGCGTGTGGACCACCAGGAATCGGGCGTCTCGTAGTGACGCGCATAGCTTGTGCAGGTCTTTGAGGTTCATCTTCATCAGGTAGGCGAGCTCGTCGTCGCGCAGGGCCGAGTGCGTCACCAGCGCCTCGATCACCAGGATCTCCTGCGTTGAGTAGAACGCCCGCATCACCGACCGCACCAACGTCTGGGCAGTCTGGGCGATATCCATCTTCGCTTCTCTTTCCCGTCGGCCGTGGTGGTGGGTTGGTGCGCGTGCAGTCCGTCTCTCCGTCTTCTACGCGGAGGAGAGAAAGAGTTGGAGGAGCAGAGGTTGCGATTCGCAAGGCTGATTATTCCGAAAGAAGGGCCCACAACCGGCACCGTGCGAGTTTCAATTAAAAAAGGAGCCACAAAGCTTGTTTTGCCGATACAGTCCGCCCCGCACTGTATCGCCCCAGGTCTTTTGTGACTCAACTCATCGCATTTCACTCCAAGCACCTCATGAGCAGGCAGGGCCCCAACTGTGAATCGTAATCTGTATTCCTGGAGCACCGAATGTAGTCTCGCATACATTCAGAAAATTACATTGCACTACCGTTACATCTTCGAGAACTCCGGCCTTCCTCCACCCGATGCACCTCAATAGAACGTCAGGCCCAGGACGACCTGGAGCCAGGGAACTGTTGCATCACCTCGATGCTTGACGCCCTATGCATGTGGCTGCTGATCGGCTGCTCTTGAACCACCTTGAGCGTCCAATGGTCCCCGTATCGATGCTGCATGAGCGCTTCCCAAGGCTGAATCACCGACACCCCCATCGTCACTTGCCACTCACCTCTCCACGAAATCTGGCATTCCCGCTTCTCACGCGACACCTGATACCTGAAATATCCCATATGCATTACACTGCTGATCCAAATCTCCATGGTTTCCAGCCGTGGCATCTTCAGAGCAGCCGCAGCCGCAGCCTGAAGCAAGCCGTGGACCTGGTCGTTGACGAGGACCTGGGTGTCAAGCTGGTCGAGCTTGCTACCCGGCTGGAGAAAAGTTGCTGAGACGAGCAAAAGCGAGGTGAGGTTTGGCCACTCCCAAGAAGCGTCGATACTCCTGAAAAAGTTGTGTGCGTCGATGACATAGCCCGCCGCAAAGTGCTCGAGGTTAAGGGTGGCCTGCACGATTTCGCGACTCAGAGCCGGGTTAGCTTTTTCATGGGCGCCACGGCCATTGCGCCATTCATCCCAATTTCCATACACCACGAGCTTCTTGAGTCTATGGTCGCCACCAAGGGACTGGAAAAGATGCTGGGAGTCGGCTTGACAGGTGTGGTCGTCAGCAATCAAGTCATGCGATCTTCAAAGGCGATACTCACATCTGTCCTGGATTCGTTCATTCAAGAAACACGTCTCGAAGTAGAGTTCCTCTAGTCTTGAGAATCGGGAAAGCATATCTGCCATGACACGAGGGCTCCATGTCCGCCGAATATACTGCGGGAGAAGCACACTGGTAACGGCTGGGACCAATGGAACGGCTTCCCACCATGAACGGTCCCGGTCCTCGGCAGGCCCAACTCTTTCCGAATCAGTCGGCCAAAAATCAAAAGGAGCCAGTATATGTTGAAGACTGCGATCATCGTGCGCATCGCCATCGGCAGGTGTTGTCAGCGAACGAGCATCGCCAGCAGATGGGAAGGTCAGGCAAAGAAAAAGTCTTCTTGCCTCCTCTCTGGGCCAAGAGATGTTGATCTTGAGCGTCAGATGGCCTTCACTGGGACCCCATCTGCTGAGAGCGGTGAAAGCAGCCTTCAAAAGATCAGCGGGCCCTTCAGTGGAACCCCGGGATGGCATGGGCTCCATGCTCAGCCCAAGTGAGATATGGCTGACGAGAGCGCGGTTTCGACGGGTCATTGAATCGAAAGGGTCCTGGAGGCCGAGGCGTGACCAGTCCAGCATGATTTGGGAAAAGGTATACGGCTCGACGGTTGCTTGTCACGCTCGAGACACGGTGGCTAGGGGAGCCAGCGGGTGCCTGCCTTCCCGAGCTATGAGATCCACGATGAGGCAAATGATTTCCCGGGGTAAGTGATCCCATTTTCCAGCGGCAGCCGGGGACATCTCGCCGAGAGTGATGTGAAGTTGAGCAGGTTGGAAGAGGCTGTCGTGAAGTTGACCGTCTGGGCTTCAAGTTGTCAAGTGAAGGTCGCGGAGAAATGCGATGAAGACGGAATCAAGCTGAATTTGAAGAACAATACCGTCATCGTCGCCACCGATTTTGAACATGAAGGCACCGAAGCCATAAAAACCGGGTTTGCCGAGAAAGACCGTTGCCAGGTTGGGTTTGCACTTCTAGACACCAATGATCTTCGCCGATCTGAGATCGCGCCGGAAAAGCTCATTACCTACAATTGACACTCAACTTCGCGGCAGGAAGACGGTCATATGTCACAAAAGCATTCAACAGGTTCCTCTTTGGACTCACAATACCGATTCGGCCATCGTCCATGGTACAAGTGGTTCAAACACATATTCCGCGGGATCGCAACGTTGTGCTTGTCGGTCACTCGGTCAAATCCGAACTCCAGGCTCTACAGGCGTTGGGATTTGAGTTTGAGCGGCCGCCTTCTGGCATCTTGGACACAACAAACATTGCCAGCGAAGTGTTTGAATCATGGCCCGGCGGTTCCTTTGCTGACCTGCTGGGGTTATTAGGATGCCCTTTTGACATGCTACACAACGCTGGAAACGATGCTAACTTCACCCTAAAGGCTCTTCTCCTTTTAGCAGTGAAGTGGAGCGCTGGCCAACACCGTGACCGAGCTGACGACTCGGAGGTATTGGATCTCCTGAAACGCATATCCACATTTCCGGTTCCTTCTCTTCTTGACACCGAGATGAAAGCGGCAGCAAGGCAGAAAGGAGGATTTAGGGACGGTCCCTACCAGTCCAAGATGTTGAGTAAAGAGAAGAAGGATGAAATCCGTGCTGCTAGAGAAGTTACTCGGGAGCGGCTCGAACGTGCTGCGGAACTTGAACCGGGACTCAATCTATGGAGTTTGTGAGTCATGAGCCGGTTTGTACTTGGCCAGACTCCACGATCTTCGTGTCCATGTCATTTAGGTAGTCAAAACATGAGACAAGGTGGTTTACCCTTAGGCCGGAAGACCAATCCACTTCGCTCACCTGACATGTTGGCTTTGATCTGATACGGACTAGAGTACTTTGTAGAGCTTTCAAAGGTCGCAATGAGGATTATCTGGCCATGGCAGGCTGGGAGGAGTTGTTGAAGGTCTCGTGGGATGAGTATCTACCATAACCCTAACCCGACTTTCGAACCAAATGTGTAAACCCAACCCTTGCCCACTGAACGTTGAGTGGAGTTCAGCAGCGCTGCACTCGGCGGATGTGACTTGCAGCAACTGCACGTCGAACAAAGACTCCATGCAAGTGGATGGTGCCGTTGCTGCGATTCGTCAGAATATCGCGCTTCCTCCAGAGACGGGACGGGAGCCCGCTGCCAGCACTCAGAGCGGGCGATCATTAGGCCACTTACTGTGACGCCCTCCATTTCACGATTTTGGGCTCCCACGTCATTCCATCTCATTCTCCCTCGCATTGGATATTCCCAACAATGTCTCCTCATACCGCAGAACTTTCCGCTATTTTCGGAATGCCCTCTTCATCTCCGACACACTTGTCCCCGTCAAGTAACAATGGGGCTCAAATTTCCCGTGATTTTCCTTCTCCCCTCGAACCTTGAGGCCGAGGAGCTGCACGAGTTGGAAGATCAGATACCGACACTGACCTACGATATCAACGAGGCCGAGATAATTTTGGGCAAAATCGGCCGGAAGCAGCGCGCTTTGTTTGAGCTGAGAAAATATAAACTGACAACTGAGGAAGTGGCCAGTTCTGAGAATGACGGCGATTCTCCCAAGCGCAAGCGCGCTAGGACTGGCGCTCCCTCAGATGCCATCTCGGATACGGCGTCGGACGACACTGGATCTGATGGGGAAATCACAGGCGACCCAGCAGTGGTAAAGGTGGTCAAGCTCGCATGGTTTACCGACTCTTTGAAGGCGGATAGGGTACTGCCTCTGGACGAATATATCGTTTACGAAGGCCGCAAGGTTCCAGCAACTCCCATGAAGGCACCGCCAACGCCTTCACAGAGAGGAGAGGACATCCTCAAACGAGCAATGGCAGACGCGGGATCGTCCCCGTCGTCCCAAAGGTCTTCCTATGGACCAGGGAGAAGAGGCGGCGAGCCAAGTCATCGACCCGCGAAGCCACCGTTACTGAGGCAATCGACAACAGAGCACGACGTGGAGGTTCTCCTTCCGCCTATCCCAGAATATCTCCACACCACATACTCTTGTCAGCGTCCTACGCCGATCCATCCGCCCAACGAGCTGTTCATCGAACAGCTCATGAAAATCCGCACGGCGAGGACGCTGACAGGTGACAAGATTGGTGTTAGGGCGTACTCGAGCGCCATTGCAACGCTCTCTGCGTACCCATACACACTCTCCAGCGGCCAAGGCATGTGTCACTCCCCTCTCACACTAGAATCACAACTAACACTTTCCAGAAGTCGCAAGACTCCCCGGTTGCGGCGCCAAAATTGCCCTGCTCTTTCAAGAGTTCAAGGAAACCGGCTCGCTCAAAGAGGCCAGGGAAGACGAATCCGACCCAAAGCTCGCGGTTCTCAAACTCTTCTACGAGATCTGGGGCGTTGCCGAAACGACGGCTCGAGACTTTTACAACAAAGGCTGGCGTGACATGGACGACATCATCGAGTATGGTTGGGACGGCCTCACCCGGGTGCAACAGATCGGGGTGAAATACTACGATGAGTTCCAGCTCAAGATCCCCCGCGCCGAGGTGGAGGCCATCTCCAGCATTATCCTTCAGCACGCGAATAAAATCCACAAAGGCTTCCAGATGGTCATTGTTGGCGGATACCGCCGGGGGAAGCTCGAAAGCGGGGACGTTGACGTTGTGCTAAGCCATCCGGATGAAGCCGCTACGCATAACTTCGTCGAGAGGATTGTCGTCAGCCTGGAGAAAGACAAATACATCACGCACACGCTCACGCTCAGTACGAAGAACAGTGAGCGGGGGCAGCTGCCCGTGAGCTGGAAGGGGAACGAGAAGAAGGCAGGAACCGGATTCGACACGTTGGATAAGGCGTTAGTGGTTTGGCAAGACCCGAGGTGGACGACTGGGGAGGCCAAGAATCCGAATCCGCATCGACGGGTGGATATCATCATCAGTCCATGGAAGACAGCGGGATGTGCAGTCTTAGGGTGGACAAGCGGGACGACGTTCCAGCGGGATCTCCGGCGGTATTGTAAGAAGGAGCGGTCGCTGAAGTTTGATAGCAGCGGCGTTCGCAGCCGCGTGGACGGGTCTTGGGTTGACTTGGAGAGTGGTCCGGATGGAAAACCGGCGCCGGATATGCTGACGGCGGAGCGCCGGGTGTTTGCTGGACTGGAACTGGAATATCGGCCGCCTGAAGAGAGGTGTACCGGATGAGCGCCGGAGGATTGAATGGTGCAATACCCCCCTGGGGCCCTCATCATCCAAATGGTTGGCCCTGAAAGAACGCAGCACAGCGGGAGCGCCCGCCAACGCCAGCGTCAGCAGCTTTGTTTCCAGCACGCTAACCGCCACCAGATCTTAACGACGATCAGATCGCCAAGCCATGTACGCAAAACACCACCATCTTCCCTCTTCAAATTCCACACAATTTTAAGCAAAAACTCCAGATGAACTTGATCGAATCTCAAAGAAACTGGAAGGAGCCCCTCGGCCACTTTTCCTTCCCGCGGCTCGGCAAACGGCGCGATTCTCTGCCTGTCCAAGCTCACACCGAGCACCTCATTGGCCAACACGACGGGACGATGGAGCCCGGCCCAATTCAACACCGCACTCCGCTCCGCGTCCCTGCAACCCCACGAAACGCTAAAAGCAGACCAGGCGACAGGAGATGATGCGTGTCATGGACTGTTGAGAACTAGCTACGCAATACTTATATCTGCTTCACCTAGCAAGAACAACACCATAACCTCTCGCCAAACCGCCCAATTCGACTTCTTTCAGACTTCGATTTCATCCACACCAGTCAAAATGGCTATCACACTCCCCGCTGAGTACGGGTACGTACCTCCCCTCGCTAACCCTGAATCGTAAACATGACCTCACACCCTCGCGCAGCGCTGTCCTTCTGGCCGCCACGTCCACCTTCTTCGTCAACATGTACCACTCCGGCCTCACCTCTAAGAAGCGCAAGGCCGCCGGTATCGCGTACCCCACTGCCTACGCGAGCAGCGAGCTCGCCGAGAAGGACCCAAAGGCTCACGCCTTCAACTGCGGTACGTCCTCATCTCACTTTCGTGCCAGAGCAATGCACTGACAAGCACAGCCCAACGCGCCCACAACAACTTCACCGAGTCCCTGACGCCCTTCCTCGGCGCCCTGCTCATCACCGGCCTGCGCTGGCCCATGGCGGCCGCGTACGCCGGTGGCCTCTGGTCGCTCGGTCGTGCGTGGTACGCTTATGGGTACGTCTCCAACGGACCCAAGGGGCGCATGGTCGGGTCTCTGATTGGGGCGCTGGTCGATATGGGACTGAAGCTGGCTGCCGCGTACACGAGCGTCATGTTCGTGTTGGAGAAGTAACCGGGGGAGGTTGGAAATGTAAATTGTTGTATTGTACCTACTATAAAAGTCATGCTTCGTTTCATTTTAACATGTTCGTGTTGACAGGGCCTACGGCACGGTCAACGATACGAGGGAAATGAGAGAAACAGGCGAGGAGAGCACAGGGAACCAGAGAACCGCCCAGATGACAAGCAACCTTGCCAAGGCCCTGAAGCCGTGCAGGTTGCTCTGGGTTGCCCTCCTTCTCGGCCTTGGCAAGGTTGCTTGTCGTGTGGGTGGTTCTCTGGTTCACTGGACTTTCTTGGTCTTGTTATCTGCTTCGTCGTGTCGTAGGCTGGGCTGCAGGCCTTGTCTGTAAGTCTTGCGTGTGGCGACGGCTTAGCCGCACGTCTAGCGATTGCCTGGATGGGTGAGCTGGGGATGGGTTACGTTTTTGGGTTGACTGCGTTGGGCGGTATGAGCGAGGTTTGAAGTATAGGTTGCGGTGATGGTGGAAGAAAGAGGGCGCTTCTTAAAGCGCTTTGTCATGCCCTTGCTACGTGCGTGGGGTGTGTGGTGATAGAAGATGGTGACGTTGATGTGAGCTGGGGCTTTGCCGGCCAGACTAGCTGGAGGCTTGCACCGGTAATAAACGCTTGGCGTGGGAAAAGACGGGGAGTATGACGATTCTGAATAAAAGGGATTTGTGGAAATGATTTGTCAGTGGCGTCTGTGTTATCTATCTCTATGAGGTTGTAATGCAGAAACCGGGGCAATTCGGAGTGAACTCTCTACACCAGAGAACCTTCCCACCAGCGACAAAACTTGCCACGATCCCATCATCTGTATCTTTTAGATAACTGTCAGCTGTCAACATCGGGCCGACGGCGTGGGGAGACTACGCTGGTTCTGGCCAGTTTGGTCTTATGAGCTCTTCACGTCAGGGACTGGAGCTCGAGTCGTCCCTGATGAGGGGTTTTACGGGAGAAGGAAAACGTCTCTCGATCGGGACAAGCCCTTCACCACGACACCAAGGCCGTTCAATGGGCAAGTAACAAGCGGTAACGGCTCAGGTTCCTTTCGCGGTGGTGATTCAGTCTCTTTCCCGTGACCCTATTTATGCGATACGGAGGAATAACTCATGTACCCAACTTTGTGGGAGCAGCTGTATTTGGTCGCAATGTGCGGCGACACAGCGAGCAGGAAGAAGCCGGCCTGATCTCAGTCACAAGCATGCAAAACTACGACCAAGCTGCCCAAGCGCGGCATGATCAGAAGACATTGGTAACATCCCAATGCTCCGGCCGGACGTTTGTCTTGGGGTGTGACATCCAGCGGCCGAACGTACCAAGATGTTGGTGTACGCCGGTTCCAGGTTTGGGATCCTAACATTGGCTCCCAAGTGATCCTGTATGACGAGGCTTTTACACTAGACTCTCTCTCGCCGAGGAGCGAAGATAGGATTGTAAACTTTCAACTAGATTTCTAGGTTTTAGCTGGGAGCCACTTACAGCACTGCCGGAGTTGAATACCGAAAGACAGATGTTCAAATGGCTCTAATGGTTGCCACAGTGCCATGAGCGTGTTCTTCTCATCTCACATACTTGGCTTCGAGAAGGTGCTCCAACTAAACTTCTTGACGCTGTACTTTGGGTCGAAGCTCTGTGGGTCATGTTGCCGAGACCGTTTTTGACGGAAATCTGGTCAAAAAAAGCGACATGGCATATTTGACGGCTTGATGGCTCAGCTTCGTGTGATGCACTCGGTGTGTGTTGTCAGGTAGATTGTGATTATTTTGATCTGAATCAAGGGGTTAGATCTTGTTGAAACGGAGCAAGATCTCGGCAGGAACGTTTGTTGGCAGCGACAAAGGTGCGATGATGAGAATTATCGGGTCACCGCTGTTCTGAAAGAGAAACGTCGCAAGCACATAGCTATCAAAAAAGACAGTATATGACAATACTGTCCTCGAGATTCACAATAAAGGTGAGAACAACATGCATGTGAGGCGATCTCGTTTGTTTGGTTGTCAAGGAGTGAACCAAACCCGTGGTTCCTGCCGACCGGCGCACGTGCCACATTGTGGCTGGTGCACAATTTCGAGGCTAGGATTGGGGAACTTGTCCTTTTCTGAGGGGACACCGAGCCGCAACCTAAAGCTGGTGGGAGCAAGGTGGGCACACCGATCACCATCCGGCGACGTCAAAACCCACCTCTGGCACACCCCGAACAACCCTCGAGACAGGGACGACACTGCTCGACGGTCGTGTCCATTTACCAAAAGCGCACACTCTCGTGCTTTTTGCCGTCCAGACAAGCTCCAAAGGTACTTTCTCAGCTGCGCGCAAGCTTTCCAAGCTCGATTCCGCCACTATCAGATTGCGTCAGGCTAATGACACCTGGCAGCACGCAGTTGCTCTGCTACTTTTCCAGTTGCTCTTCGGACTGCACTCTGCTTGCGATTCTTAGCTCGGACAATCGAAACGACCAAACGATAATCAACTCGAGGACCACACCGATCGACCTCCAACGTGCCGAGGATGGATTACGAGGCCTTGAAGGAGCAGTGGGGTGAGGTTGAGGACCGCGATGGTGTCCGTCTGAGCTGGAACGTCTTCCCCAGCTCTCGCATGGTCAGCCTCAATCCAATTGTCTTGCGCTTCTGCAGCGTCATGGCTAATGCCCGCACAGGAAGCGTCCAGACTAGTCGTTCCCATCGGCGCTCTGTACACCCCGCTCAAGGAGAAGCCCGACACCCCTCTGCTGCAGTTCGAGCCCGTCACCTGCAAGCAGCCCTGCCGCTCCGTCCTGAACCCCTTCTGGTAGGTATCCTGCCGTGCTGTTTCGAGCTTCGATGAGCTGACCGACCTTACAGCCAGGTTGATGTGCGCGCCCGCCTTTGGATCTGCCCATTCTGCCTCTCGAGGAATCCTCTCCCACCGCACTACAAGGACATTACCGCCAATGCGATCCCCCCAGAGCTTCACCCCTCCAACACGACCATCGAGTACAGGCTCTCGCGACCGGCCCCGAGCCCGCCCATCTTCCTTTATGTCGTCGACACGTGTCAGGAGGAGGACAGCTTGGCCGCCCTGAAGGAGTCCCTCATCATGAGCCTCAGCTTGTTGCCCGAGCATGCTCTTGTTGGTCTGATCACATATGGCACCATGGCCCAGGTGCACGAGATTGGCTATACCGAGTGCGCCAAGTCGTATGTCTTCCGTGGCAGCAAGGAGTATGCCGGGAAGCAAGTCCAGGAGATGTTGGGCCTCACCCAGCCGGCCCTGCGACCTGGCATGCCTGCGCAGCAGGGCAGGCCGATGCCTGTGGGCCCGGCCGCTCGTTTCCTCCTGCCCGTCCAGCAGGCCGAGTTCCAGTTGACGAAGGCCCTTGAGCAGCTTCAGAAGGACCCCTGGCCGGTTGCGAGCGACCGTCGTAACCTGCGTTGCACGGGTGTGGCACTCTCTGTGGCTGTTGGTCTTCTGGAGACGTCTTTCCAGAATGCGGGTGGGCGTATTATGCTCTTTGCTGGCGGTCCCGCAACCGAGGGCCCGGGCATGGTTGTTGGCCCCGAGCTGAGAGAACCCATTCGATCGCACCACGACATCGACCGTGACAACATCAAGTATTATAAGAAGGCTCTGAAGGTAGGCCATTTTTGCGACGGTGCCCACGATCTTTAGCTGACGTCTGGTAGTTTTACGACAATCTGGCAAAGAGAACTGCCCACAATGGCCACACTATCGATATCTTTGCCGGCTGTCTCGACCAAGTTGGTCTTCTCGAGATGAAAGGGCTCTGCAACTCAACCGGCGGCCACATGATTCTGACCGACAGTTTCACATCCTCCATGTTCAAGCAATCGTTCATTCGTATTTTTGAGAAGGACGGTGACGACAACCTCTTGATGGGCTTCAACGCTGTGTTGGAGGTCCTGACGACGAAGGAGCTCAAGGTTACGGGTCTCATCGGCCATGCAGTCTCCCTCAACAAGAAATCGACATCGGTGGGTGAGACTGAGTGCGGTATTGGTAACACATGCTCGTGGAAGATGTGTGGCATCGATCCCAACGCCAGCTACGGAATCTACTTCGAGATCGCCAACCAGGGCGGTTCGACTCAGCACCAACAGACACCACAGAAGGGCATGATGCAGTTCTTGACCTACTACCAGCACTCGTCGGGGCAGTTCCATCTGCGTGTTACCACGATCGCACGAAACCTCAGCGGGCCCGCTGGCGACCCGGCCATCGCACAGTCCTTCGACCAGGAGGCTGCAGCCGTGTTGATGTCGAGGATCGCTGTCTTCAAGGCCGAGGTGGACGATGGGCCGGATGTCCTTCGTTGGGTTGACAGGATGCTCATCAGACTTTGCTCGAGATTTGCCGACTATAGGAAAGACGATCCATCCTCCTTCCGCCTCGAGAAGAACTTCACTCTATATCCGCAGTTTATGTTCCACCTGCGGAGGAGTCAGTTCTTGCAAGTCTTCAACAACTCGCCCGATGAGACTGCCTTTTACCGCCATGTCCTGAACCACGAGGACGTGAGCAACTCTCTCATCATGATCCAGCCAACTCTGGACTCGTATACGTTCGATCAGGAGGGAGGCCAGCCAGTTCTTCTGGATTCCACATCGATCCAGCCCACTCACATCCTTCTCCTTGACACCTTCTTCCACATCCTCATCTTCCACGGTGAGACGATTGCTGAGTGGAGGAAGGCTGGTTACCAGGATCAGGAGGGTTATGAGAATTTTGCCTCTCTCTTGGAGCAGCCGAAGGAGGATGCTAGGGTAAGTCTGTTAGGCGCAGTTATCAGTAGGGATTTCGCTGACCCCCAACACAGGATCTCATTACGGACCGGTTCCCGCTCCCACGATTCATCATCTGCGATCACGGTGGCTCCCAGGCCCGTTTCCTGTTGTCCAAGCTCAACCCGTCCACCACTCACACTTCTGGCGCCGGCGCATACGGTGGCGTAGGAGCCCAGAGCGCACAAACAATCTTTACTGATGATGTGTCGCTGCAAACGTTTATGGAGTCCCTGATGAAGCTGGCGGTCAGTTATACCAACTAAAAGGTAGTAGACGGCAGGGGTGCACGAAGATGAACCGGCGTTTTGTGATTGCCGAGCGTTAGTGTCACGGAATCCGTGCTGTCGAGCAAGAATAGATGTTTTGGTCATGCCAGAATCAGTGTGACAGGTGGCTTGACTTCTTCCGATCCATACCTTAATCCGTATTCACGAATGATACGTGCTGTCTAGAAGGAATAGATGTTGTGGTTATACCAGAATCGCTCGTGACGGAAGTGTCTGGCAGGCCGAACCCTAACCCGTGTTCATGAATTCCTTTCCAGAAGTTGCCCTGTCCCTAAACCCCGCATCTATGGCTGGTGGGGTATCAGCCACAGGCACAAGGCTAAATTTCCGACGGAGTGTGGCGCCGCACAACCCTGCGACGCGGCCGTGGTGGGGCAGGCATTCTGCACACAAAATTTCCAATCCATTCTCAAAATTCAACTAACAGTTGTCTTGATCCTCCTTGGTCAACCTCCCACCATCACACACCAGAGCATCTTGACATAACCAGCCGTCACCATGCGTAAGTTGGCACCCTGGCTTTCAATTTGATCCCCGATGGTATCCTAATTGTCCTGGATTTTTGCAGCTCCGAAGGTCGACCCCAATGAGATAAAGATCATGTACGCGACGCAAACCACCGAACCGGTTTTACTTCTGGACAGCGACTGACGATATTTCCGTGCAGCCACCTCCGGGCAACCGGTGGTGAGGTTGGTGCCTCTTCGGCGCTTGCCCCCAAGATCGGTCCTCTGGGTCTCTCGCCCAAGAAGGTCGGTGAAGACATCGCCAAGGCGACTGGCGACTGGGTATGGAAGCTCCCTCCATTTTCGAGACGGGCAGAGGAGAGCAAGGTTTTCTGACGATAGCACCGTTCGCGGTGCGCTGCGATTACAGAAGGGTCTCCGCGTCACCGTCAAGCTCACGATTCAGAACCGTCAAGCCGCCGTGTCGGTCGTCCCTACGGCATCATCCCTCATCATCCGCGCCCTCAAGGAGCCCCCGAGAGATCGCAAGAAGGAGAAGAACATCAAGCACAACAAGTCGGTGTCGCTTGATGAGATCATCGCCATTGCAAGGGAGATGCGCTTCAAGTCTTTCTCCAAGGAGCTGAAGGGGACTGTGCTGGAGATTCTCGGTACCGCGTTCAGCGTCGGGTGCCAGGTTGATGGCAAGAGCCCCAAGGCCATCCAGGAGGCGATTCAGGAGGGAGAGATTGACAGTACGTTGACACCCCGCGCCCAAGGAGGTGCTGCGTGCCCGTGTGGCACCACCCCTCAGGCTCGAGAGAGGCTCTCAATGGCTAACATGTCTCTGTGCAGTTCCGGAGGAGTAAAAATGTTCACCACTGGAAGGTCGGTTTGGGAATTCTTGGCATGTGATTAGGAGTTCAGGGCTTGCTTTGCACCAGGCTTGCCAGGTACCGGCAAATCAAATCAAGAAGAAACGATTTCATGGCCGTATGAGGTTCTGGCAGAACTTGCGGGTTTGTTTTGTTTGACAGCCCCTCAGTCCATCTCTGCTTCCATGTCCAAGCGAAGAATTGAGATGATATCAAGTCCAAAACGACCCTGGCGTTCACCTGAGCCTGACCTGCGCTTCAATGGTCCTTTTCAGTTATATCTTTTGTCCAGGAAGATTAAACATACGTCCGATTACTCACCACGGCTTTCGTTGGCTCCTAGCTATGGAAGTCGAGGTCCATATTCCAGGTCGACATTCTAATACCCATCCAACCGCTTGATATCAATATGTTTGCAACCGTAGATCCCAACGCAGGCAGATTGCAGTTGCAAAATAACCTGGCTGGCGCTGGAGCCGATGATCTATATCCGAAATGACGGCGTGTCACAAACATTGCCGGGGTTCCAGATGCTCCGCTGATCTGCTGCCGTGCGTGCCGTGGAATTGTTTGGCAGGCGCTGGCCGCGCTTCGGAGGCCATTCTCGAACGGACGGGAACCTGAGGCTGGTTTCGGCACCCTGCTGGAACTCTGGGACGGCCGTTTGCAAAATCTCTTGGCTTTTTTTTTTTTGGTCCCCCCAGCCGCACACCACCGCGCGGATATCAAGGCATGTTGGTCCGACGACATCGCCCAACAAAGAGTCCGAGAATCCGGTTTTGGGTCTTACATGTAACCAGGCAGAGATGGCTGTGAGAAGGGTCTTCTAGATATAGCACCCCATTCATTTTGTAGTAAATCGTGCATAACTGCCTATCACTTACATTTGGTGATCTTGTGGAGCCGTCATCAAGACGCTGGTGGCAAAGCGTTACTTATTTTACTCGACTTTGGTTCCGAGGGCTCCATGACAACCTTGGGAATCAAACTGTCCCCCACCGAGCAAGCAAACCTTGTTGGTAGAGGACCGTTGCGATGCGCCGCGGCACCGTCCCGGTACCGTGTGGCTTCTAGGTAGGTACGCAAAGGTGGCATGAACAAAGGCGGGAAGCCCACACACGGTTGATCGCCCGTTGTTTGTTCGAGTTCTTCTAGATTCGCTCAGCGGCGGGAACATGGAGTTCACCCAGCGGGTGCTTTTGTTCGGGTCCGGCGCCAAAGCGGACGGGAGCCCTTGGGACGGAGAGAGCACCGGACGGATACCCTGTCCAGATGGAGGAGAAGCCAGCGAGGCGGTCAGCAATCCCACGTTCGGTCTCCCAGCGGTTCGAAGTTTGGGGGTTTGGTGTTGTGTTACAAGCTGTGCCATATGCTGGCTTGCTGCGCGGATCAGCGTTCAGGCGGCAGAAGGCGGCGTGTTTCTGTGGACCGCCAGATTTGGCGCGGACAATCGGCCGCCGTTGGGCGCCGTTCGGTTGCCCTGTTGGCCGCAACCAGGAGAGCGTCACCAGTGGGGTGGGATGGGATTACCAGATGCGCGCTGCAAGGTAAGGCGAGACAAGGGCTGGTAGGGGTTCTTGTCTTGAAAGAGGGAGGGACGGCGACGACGCGGCCTTACTCCCCCCCGTATCGACCTCACTCCACCCACATTGTGGGTGGGAGCGGGATGGATTGGGCGGCGCGGGGTGGAGTGGTGGGCATTGCTGTCATGCGAGAAACTTGGTGGGCTGGAATGGGGCCGGCCGGGGGCGGTTATCGGGTCTGTGATTGCTGCAAGGCCTGGCATGCCAGCGACGGGCAAATGCGCCTCGGGCCTTCAACTGGTCTGGCAAGAGGCTAAAAGGTGAAGCGCCTTTCAGCCAGTAGGCGCCCGAACATGCCCCTCGAGAGGGTGACTGGTCAGAGCCCGCTGGGTTTCGATCTGCAAATCCTGCTGCCAAGATGGAGGTGAGCATGCAGCCTGGCCCCTCCATCCAGCGCCCGGCACCCCTCCATGGGGCCCCGAGATGCTGTCTATGCGGTGATGCCTGCATCACGCCTGCCTCCCTGCCTGCGCGCGCTGAGTTTAACGTGGCCGATGGCTGTTATTGCTCCGCTGGATGGCATGGCGATGGAAGTTGTGGTCTGACATCGCGGGTGTGCGCTGTCTAGAGTCTGTTCTCGCTGAGACAGACATGAGTGGTGTCGATGCATGTCTGACTCCAGGCCCGGTTGTGGTTAGATACCAAGATGTGCGCGGGAAGGTGGTGTGTGGAAACGGATCTGCGGCTCTCTCGTGAGCCAGGGCAGGCGGGGGTTGCAGGGACTAGCAGGGGCGGTTTGTTATTATCTGCTTCGGCGAATTGAAAGTCGCACGCTGTTGAAAGCAGTTGATGGATGCGAGACGGACAAGGAGACGAGGCAGAAAGCAGCGCAAATACGACACGGCTGCTTGTTGATGAGAAGACAGACGTCCATTCAAAGTGAGTTGTAGGGTGACATGGAAACGACAGGGCGCTTTCCTCTGGTGACGGTTGGATCGGTTTGGTCGCTGCTGCTGTGACCCCTCGGCCCGCCGCCAACCACGACCTTGCACGCCTTACCGGAAGGTACTAAGTACGGCGTACCTACCGGTCTTACTGCACCGCTGCATACCGCCCAACCGAACTAAACTCACCCAGGCCATTCCTCTTTTCGACCATCGAACCCTTGAGAGCGAAAGGCGCGGGAGAGAGAGGCTCCATTTCGACTCCATTTCCCCTCCACGCCAAAATCCCCAGAGAGGAGACTAGATCACTCTAAATTCAGGAACCCACTACCATCGCCTTCGTCGCCGGCGCACCTCTCCCCGCCGCCGCTCCGAGCCACGATCCACCACCGACTCTCCGTCGCCCGCCGGAATTTCCCCGCCTTGCGCCTAACGTTCGGCCCGCTCCCGACGTCGCCCTTGACCAGCGCCACTTTCAACTCTCGAATCGGCCGATTGCTTGAGTTAGGCTCTCTTGTGCCGATTGACGGGATTGGAGAGGAGCAGTGCATGGTTGGGCGGTCCGCGAAGGTGCTGGAGGGAGAAGCCCTGCCTCGCCCTCTGCCCGGAAGCCCACGCCGTCGACAACCTCCCCCATCAACACGCTCGACCGATCTCAATCCCACGACAATGCTCTGATTTCGAGCGATGACGACCTAGCTCGGACTGCTTTTCACACAGGTGTCCGCTTCAAGCGCTCGACGTCGCCGCTCCTTTAGTTTGCCCGCTTCGATCAGGCAGTCAGATACGAGCGCCCGCACCACGTCGCCCGATCCCAACGCCAGCTTGATGCATACCACTCGATGTTGCCGCTAATCCAAACGCACCAACCGGTGCAGCAGCCCCTCGATTCTCTCGGGGGTCTGCAGGATCATGGGCACGGAAAACCGGACTACATATTTCATTACCATCGTTCGCGGCCGGTTCCGTCAGCGCATCACACCAATTCGACGCCGCGCACGTTCGCCATCCGAACTTCTCAGCAACCCCCGTCTCTTCACCGCATTACGACAACGTTTACCCGGGCCCACGGTCACGACCATGCCGCAGAGCACTCTCTGCGACGGAAGACGCCGAGCGGCACCATTGATAATGGTTATGATGGATCTCATTTAGTGTCCGGTCCGCCACCACTCAAGCAGATGATCCTCCCTGCCTCTTGCGATATCTTCCCAACCGCGGTAGTCGACAGAGCGCCCGCTCCGTCATTAAGCAACTTCCCTCGACCGCCACAAATGGGCGGATGGCCGTATACGGCGACCGGGCAAGTGCCAAAGATGAACATGGACGCTGCTGGCACATCCGCTTCGGCCACACGAGTGTGGGGGATGGATCCGTCGACAACATTTCAAAACCCAGGTTCAGCAGACGCCGCATCTCAGATGGCAATGATGCCTCAGCAAAGCTATCAGGCCGCGAGCGTGCACGGGCTGATAGGCCCGAATTATCAGCAACCATTGGCATCGCCCGCTTTCGTGGGATATGCGCAACCCGGACCATGGGGAGGAGCAAATCCGTCCGGCTATCGGACAGCTATTCCGTTGGCAAATGGGTACACTCCTCAGAACGCGGTGGTCGACAGTGCCTTCATGCCCACGCAGGCAACCATACATCACGGGTTTCCAAACGGCTCTGGGATAGGCCAAGCCCATCCGTTTCGACCGCCCTTACCAAGTCGGCCGATTGATGATGGCTTTGCCCGCTACGGCCACTCCGGAATGCATACTCCAGTTCACAGGCTGCAGGCACTCACCTTGAACTCTCCAGGGAGTCTTATCAAAAACGAGCCCTCATCGCCAGCCCAGTTTAAGGAGCGGGCGCTTCAGCACGCTCACAAAGCATACAATGATTTGCTCGTATATCTCAGTCACACCAAAAAAGCACACCACGGACGAACCGGATCCCACTCGAGGCCGGCGAATAAAATGGTGGTTTATCCAAAACCGCCCAAAACGTTTTCGACGACAGAAAATTCGACAAAAGCCAGGACGCCGGCCTACGCGGATGCAACTGCGAGTTACTCTCAACACCTGGCTCAGAAGGAGGCGGCTGCACGAGCAGCAGGCTTCGGAGGGCATGGGGGTGCTCACGGTCGAGCTGTTGTAGCCAACCCTACCATTGCGGCAGAGATTCTCAGCAACTCGACTGCTGCTTACTCGAGCAAACCGCTTCGTGGATTCCCCGAAATCGGAGGATCGCCGCTTCTGAACGCAAGGACATCTTTAGACATGCTCTCGAACCTTTGTGAAATGGGTGGTTGGAAATGGGTGGACGGAATGCTCCTCGGCGGATGCCTTCACTATGGACTTGAGCACTACGAGGAGGCGTTAGAGTGGTTCCGACGAATAGTTGGACTCGAAAAGAAGTCAGTACTATCCCCTTCTCCACGAGATCCTCTGACTGACCTTTTTACAGCCACGTGGAGGCTATTTCAAACATTGCCGCTACGTTGTACTGCTTGGGGAGACAAGAAGAAGCCGAGCACCACTGGATACAAGCAGTCAGGCTAAGGCCGAGCTACTTGGAAGCGGTGGAACATCTCGTGGGCCTTTTCTGCTCGAATCACAGGAGCCAGGAGGCAGTGACCACAATTGAGTTCGTGCAACAATCTCTCAGGATGCCGGGATTGGCTGGGGTCCGAGACCGTCCCAACGAAACCAAGAACGGATGGAAGAACGAATCGACTAGCGCATCGGGCGCAGACGGCGTTGGCGCTGAGATGCCCAGCAACTCTCAGTTGACCGCCACCAAGGCAGCAGGAAGCAGCAGCAGGCAGCCTGGGTTTGGTTCCAGCGGCTATGCCATTCCTGGGAGCGAGAACGGGCGGATGATCCTCATCATCCACGCCAAGGGCAACATGCTGTACGCATTGAAGGATATTGACCGCGCGGCCGAGGCCTTTGAGGAAGCTGTTCTGATCAGTGCCGGGAGAGAGGTCAAGGGGGTTCACGCCCTTATCTGGAGGATACAGAGCGTGCTTTCCCCGGTAGATCCTCAGTCCGCGCCACTTGGAGCGACTCAACGGAACCTTTCTGCTCCTCTACTACTGCCGCCCGAGAAGGCGAAGCACACGGCTCAGCTTGTGTTCGCACCTAGTCATGGCCAGTTGCCGGGGCTTCAGTTCGTCCCAGATGGAAGTCACAGAAAGACGGCAGTTTCCACGACCAGCAACTCGTTGCTCTCATTAGCTAAGATCTTCCAAGATGCAATGTCCAACGGCGGGCCGACTGCGGGCTTGATACGACAACCCGCCGGGGTTGGCGACATCTTGGCGCTCTACTACCTCTCACTATCCCTCCAGGAGAGCCCTTCAACTGCGAACAACGTTGGGATCCTGCTCGCCAGTGTTCCCCAGTCCTCAACGCAGCAGGTGTCTGTCCCCGAGTTTTCGGTACCCACGACGATCCCCGGAATCGTTCCCGGCAGCGGGCTCTCTCTGGCGTTGGCATACTACCGATATGGCCTATCGCTCGACCAAAAGCATGTGCACCTCCATACTAACCTGGGCAGCTTGCTCAAGGATATAGGACAGCTGGATCTCGCTATCCAGATGTATGAGAAGGCCGTGGCATGCGATGCCTCCTTCGACATCGCCCTCACCAACCTCGCAAACGCCGTCAAGGATAGGGGCCGCATTAGCGAGGCCATACATTACTACAAGCAAGCCGTGAATTCCAATCCCGAATTCGCCGAAGCTGTATGCGGGTTATCGACTGCCTTGAGCTCGGTTTGTGACTGGAGAGGTCGCGGCGGTGTTCTGCTCTCGCGAGGAAAGTACGACCGCTGGCACGTTGACGAGGATGGGATGTTGAGAGATGTCACGCAGCACGGCCAGGGCGGCGGCTTGATGAAGCGCGTTGTGGAAATCGTTGGACGGCAGTTGAAGGAATCATCGTCATGGGGCCGAGGGGCATTACAAGAGCAGACAATCTCGCAGATTGTCTCACAACTCCAACTTGCGGGTTCCGGCACAACTGACGGCTCGCTGAACGTGGAGGCCGAGCTGCGAAAATGGTCCGGCATGCCATGGGAAGGCAGCCGCGTCCTAAGGTTGATCGAGCGATCAACGAGGGCTGCTATGCGTTGCTGGTACCAGGACAAATATGTCAAAGGGATTCAGTCCGCATCTGGGTACCCGCGGCCGAAACCCCCAGCGAACCTCTCGATCCCATCAGCACCGACGGTTCTGCCCTTCCACACGTTCACCTGTCCGCTGACAGCCAAGGACATCCGCATGATCTCACAGAGAAACGCACTTAGGATCTCGTGCTCCACTCTCCGATCACCATGGATTCCCAACATTGTATACGAGCCACCGAAGCCGCCCAGCCCACATCTCAATGTTGGATACGTCTCTTCCGACTTCAACAACCATCCTCTTGCGCATCTGATGCAGTCCGTGTTTGGCTTCCATGACCAAAAGCGGGTGAAGGCCTTTTGTTATGCGACAACAGCCAGCGACAAGTCCATCCACCGGCAGCAGATTGAGCGGGAGGCACCGGTTTTCCGCGACGTCAGCACCTGGACCTCGGATCGATTGGTGGATCAAATTGTCAAGGATGATATCCACATTCTCGTCAATCTCAACGGCTACACCAGAGGCGCGCGGAACGAGATCTTTGCCGCGCGGCCAGCCCCCATTCAAATGTCCTTCATGGGTTTTGCGGGCACGTTGGGAGCGGAATGGTGCGACTACCTCCTGGCGGATGCCACGGCAATTCCTCCCTCCACATTGCGGCCTCATCGAAACAACTTGAATCTGGAAGATGTTTTCCGAGACGAGGCTGATGCTGAGAGCGAGGACTGGGTATATTCAGAGAATATCGTGTTCTGTCGTGACACCTTTTTCTGCTGCGACCACGCGCAGTCAGCGGACGGCTCCAACGACAGGGATATGACGTGGGAAGCAGAGCAGCAGAGACGTTGGAAGATGAGAAAAGAGCTGTTCCCCGGCCTCCGTGATGACGTGATCATTCTCGGGAATTTCAACCAGCTCTACAAGGTATGCCGCCGTCCGATCAAGGTGAAGTTGTGATCCCAAGCTGACCAAGTCTGTAGATCGACCCTACCACGTTCCGAACATGGCTGCGGATTCTGGCGGCGGTTCCGAACGCTGTGCTGTGGCTACTTCGATTCCCAGAACTGGGCGAAACCCATCTGAGACGGACAGCCAAAGCATGGGCGGGAGAAGGTGTAGCAAGCCGCATCATCTTCACCGATGTAGCTCCGAAACAGCAGCACATTTCACGCGCTCGCGTGTGTGATTTGTTCCTCGACACTCCGGAATGCAATGCTCATACGACAGCCGCCGACATCCTCTGGTCCAGCACGCCGCTGTTGACCTTGCCGCGCTACGACTACAAGATGTGCTCGCGGATGGCCGCATCCATTCTCAAGGGCGCCCTGCCGAAGGGTCCTGAAGGCGACCGCGCCGCCCAAGAGCTCATCGCGGCCGATGACTCGCAATACGAGGATTTTGCCATCAAGCTGGCTAGTGGGCTGCAATATGATATTTCAAAGGGCTATGGCGAAGGAATGGGTCGGTTAGCTGAACTGAGGAAGCTTCTCTGGGCAAGCAAGTGGACTTGCGCGTTGTTCGACACGAGGCGATGGGTTCGGGACCTGGAAGAAGCATACGAGGAAGCATGGCGAAGATGGGTATCAGGCGAGAGCGGCGACATATACCTTTGAGGTTCGAGTTACTCGAAATGGCCACATGGGAGCGTTTCCTGCAACCACGGCGATGCAAAAGAACGGATTGGGCGGCCGACTGTTTCTTACAAGGAAGACAGCAAGGAGCAATGAAGAGATTTGGGAGAAATCTTGCGCGAGCTACGAACAGAGGGTACAGGTTTTTTCCTTCTTCAGGATAGTGCCTGGACAAGGTACCTACGGATCGAACGACTTTGCATTTATTATACCCCCCGATCCACAACTCAGCGAAGCGGTCGGGGACCCATGACGACAATGGGATGTTCGGGGCAGGTTGGAATTTGTGAGCGTTTATTATTACCCACCATGTGCTGCTTCTTGTGTTGCAGGTTGTCATGTATCAATAAAGATATCCGGCCGGGCGTGGCCGCTCCCTATTTGAGGGAAACCAAGTTATGACTGGGATTTGATCTTGGAAGCTTTTGGAATTTTGGCCGTCTCTCGAGATGAGAGGAAACGATCCGGCCCGGGAGTATTTTCTTTCTTCCTTTTCGTCTCAAAGTTCTGGGATCTGGTAGGAACCAGAGGGTAAATAGCGACGATGATCTGGAGATGGTCAGGGGATGGAGGTTGAGAGTCGAGGTCGAGACGAGAGGGAATCGGACGGCGAGGATCGGACGGGCTCACGCCTGTGATGTCACAATTTATTGTCTTTTTGGTGTCTGGATCACAGCTAGAGCGGTCTCTTGTGTGTGATGTGATGTTCTTGTCTAGGCCGATCAAGTCCTCGACGTCGTCTGAGCAGCTAAGGGTGTAGCAGTGCGAGAAGTGGTTCGATTCGGTCGGCGCGGCCGAGGGTGGCAATGGTTCGAGCGGGGGTCACGATGGCTACGAGGGCTTGGGCGAGAGAAGTACTTGCGTTCTGTGGATCGGCACGGTCGAGTGATGGGTGGTTCGAGCGAGAGGATGGTGGATTGGCTGTGTCTTTGGCTTTGGCTGCGCCTTGGGTTTGGCGGCATCGCCGAGTCAGTGGAAGGTTTCGCGGTTGGGTCGATGGCGTTTACGGCGCCTGGATCACGGTGGAGCATAAGGCGGCAGGCGGCTAGTTCGATCGAGATCGGGGGTGGATTTGAGGGGGTGTGAAGTTTGAGTCTGACTCTCGCGGCCTGGGACGGTACATAACAGTGCTAACGGAGTTCAACGGGGTGATCCGGCGAGTGGTCCGGCGTTGAGGGGTGGGCGTGGAGTCGTTGGGAGATGCCCGGTGGAGGCGTTGGGTGGATGGTTGGGGGTAGATGGATGTCCGTAGAATCCGCAAATGGGTATCTTCTAGATAGTTTGACGGCGCTGTGTTTGGGAGGATGGCGAGGAGGTGTGTTTGGGAGGAGGGCGGGGAGGTGTGTGTTGAAAGGATGGCGTTTGTGGGTCGTTTGACACTTTTCTACAGTTGGTGATGGAAGGGGACGAAGTGGAGAAGGCGGAGGCTGTGAAGGCCGGTGTTTGCGAGCCATCTCCGCCTCCACTTAGGGTCGTGGATGGCAGACGAGGAGGCGCTTGGTGTTGAGGAGAGCTATTGTATTTTGTGAGGCGAGGAGAGTCTGAGTGGTGCACAAGGGGCTGTCAGACTCTGGGGAGCAGTAAAACAGAAGACCCTCTCCGCTGTGTAGTCTTTCAGTTGGATGGTGATCTCGATGGTGGTGTTGCTGGGAGGTATGGAGAAAGGACGGGAGTCAGTCCCCCCTTCTCCCCTCCTGTTTGATCGCGGTTGGAAGTGCTGCGGTGTCCAGTTGGCAGCATCATGTCCTCAAGTCGTCTACGATGTTACCTTAGGCAGATGAGTAATGCTCTGAGCGGCTGAAGCTGGATGTTTCAGCTGCGAATGACTTGGTGTTGTACAAAGTTTGCCACCAGAGGCCGCCCGCGAGGGAGCCGTCGAGGTTGGAGATGAGCTGAAGGGATGACAACCGGCTGAGAGGTTGCTGGAGGGTTTGGTGATGATCATGACGAGTATTCTAGAGGAAAGCGATCATGCTGCCGCTGATTTGTACCTGGTTTTGGCTGAGTTCGAGAGCTCTGGAGCTCGGGATGAGACCTGACCTGGGATGGTCTACGCGAACAGCACCAAGACTGACGACAAGAGTCTTCAGGATAACTTCAAACCGTCATCTACGCAGGCTGTCAATCATCTCCATGTCTTCTCAACTCCCTGGACAGAGGATCGGGGAAGCACGAGGCGGCAGTGGCTCGGTCCCTGTCCAGAACGGGCGACGCCATCACCAAACGGAATGGGAATGGATCGACCAGCACTCAACACCGAACCAGCCACCGACTTGACGAAAACACAACCAAGGAAACAATCCAAGAAAACTTCGCCGATGGCCGGGAATCCACATTGACGAGAATCGTGATGCCATCACTCAAGACCAAACACTCGACCCGGAGTCTCATCCCCAAACCCCGAACCCGTCGTCCTGCAGTGGCCAGCCAGTTCCCCCGGCCCTCGACATGACACGCAGGACAGGCAAACCTACACCAAGATGCTCGCTCGCATTCCCTTTCCCCTCTCGGGTCTGCATCCCATCGGATCCCCTTCGCCACTTACAACTCACCACATGCTACCTGCTTCACGTTCCCACCATTCATCATGGAAGCCAAAGCCCCTTGCCGCATATCATATCATACCCCACGAAGGCTCGCATCGAGGCAAGCAAGCAAGCCGCAAGCAAGTAAAAGTGAGACACCGGAGCAACCGCCCCCCTCGTGTGCTAAGTGAGACACGCCTCGCCTTCCCTTCCGCTCCGGAACCCATTCCACCCTCGCCTCGGACGGACGAGCCCATGGCGTGCCGCTGCCGCCCTCTTCTTTTTTACATCTTCGCCGTGTGATGGGAACGGAGTCTGGCGAGAAGCACCAATCCAACTCTCGGTCTCCCCCGGACTCTCCCTCATCACCAACAAAGAACCACACAGTCGACCGTTTTCCAAGCCCACCGAACATCACACGCCACCCTCACACCTAACGTACTTCCCGTCTCGTCCCCATGATAACACACACACACACACACACACACACACACACATACCAGCTGAGATCGAACCACTCTCACCTCGCTTCACCTCCACTCGACCCCCAGAAGCAGCCCGCTGAACGCCATCCGGCAACGCCATCCAGTGACTCCCCCATCCCAGCCGTTTCCGTTTCCCCTGAGGATAGAAGCCTTACACAAATCAACAGTCAATAGTTCATCCGTCCAACCGTCCACCCGTTATATCCCTGACCCAAAACCCTGACCCAATTCCCAGGCCCAGCGTTCCACTCCTCACCCAAAACCCTCATCTCCCCTCTCCACCAATGACAGCCCCCAAACGCCTCCTCTCCCAAAACGCCACGTCCAAACCGGCGACCTGATCAAAATAGAATCTAAATGAATGAATCACCACCAACTACTCTAATCTCTAATCCAACATCCCACTCTAATAAATTCCTTTCCTTTGTTAATCCTCAGCTAGCCACAAGCACAACCCATCAGCAAGTCAACGTCCGTATCCAAGACATACAGACACAGAAGCGAAACCAAGCTAGCGAAAACCTCGCAACTTCAAAACTTGGAAAGGACGGCACGGGAGACGGCTAGGTTTCCGAGAAGCAAAGGCAAGCTTAACGGCTCACAGAAGCTTCTTTCTTAGGTTCTCTCCGTAAACCTCAAGCAAGGCAAAGCAAACGGCGCGAACCATCCCTATCCCTGACACCTCTCTACCAATACTTACTCAGTACTCCAATATTCCAAGCCCACCGTTTCTCCTTCCTCTCACCGCACATACCAAGGAAGAGAAGCTCAGTAATACCAATCCGAGCCCGCTGTAAGCAAGCTGCAAGTGCCATCCTCTCCAAGAGAAAAAAAAACGTCCGGGTCCTCCAAGCAGCAGCAGCAAGCAGCAAGCCACGTCCCAACAACGCGGTGTTGCAGGCTCACGGCAAGGTGCTCCGTAAAGGGTCAGGGTATACACCACGCACACTATGCCGAGCAGAGGTATAGTTCATAACTCCTTGCCAGTTGCAACGGGAAGGAGGGGGGCGGGATTCCAGAATTCATGCAGACCACGTCCCCCCCCCCCTCGCCTGGCCTGGTCTGGCCTCGCCTCGCAAGAGCAGGCACAACTACCGATAGTCACGACCACCCACACCTCGCATCCATGGGTCAGATCATCCCTGATGAAGGAGGGTGAGGGAAGGCTGGGCTGGGGTAAGCCAAGGAGTGAAGAACAACGGTAAGCTACGCTACATACGGTGCGGTTGCGTATCTGTGAAGGATGCGAAACCGAGCAGCAGCAGCAGCAGCAGGAAGTTGAGGGGGAAACGAAACGCAACGCAACGCAAAACCCAGCAAGTCAAAAAGTGAGGGGGCGAGACGGCAATGGCGGTTGGTGCAAAGGGAGCAGTTTTTCCCCCCTCCACTTTTCCCCGTTGGGTCGGATCGGGAGGAAGGGCATGATGGTGTGTTGGACAGGAACGGAGTCGAAACCGACACAGGGAATCTCTTCCGGTGAGAGCAGCCGCTCCACCAGGCAAGGCGTTGCTGGTGTAGCCCAAGCGGCGTTGCCGTTGGGAGCCTGCGTCCGCGGATGCCATGGCGGTAAGTCGGTAACTGTGCTGAAGCGGCGTCCTTCCCCGAGGCGAGCTGTCGAGGTTCTCAAAAAGGGGGGCTGGAGGGGGAAAAAAATCGCGAGAAGCACCTTCTCTCCACCCTCAACACCACCAAGACGAGAACCTCGCGTAGGCAAAGTTCCTTCGCGACAACCTCAGGCGACTGGTCTCTAGGGCCCCTGGGACGTTATGCAGTGATTGACGCACCTCCACGTGTTGCGTGTGCCCATAACATGACAGCAAACTTGTTTGGCCGCAACCGTGCCTCTGCCGGTGTGCGAAGGACCACAGTCGCCGAGGCGTGAGGAGAAGACGAAGGGCCTGCCGGAAGATGTGAGTTGCGTGGAGAATCTCACCCGTTTCTGGTCGATATCCCCACTCTTATCAACGGCTCGTGCAGGTGCGCATTGTCCCAATGTCTCACTTTCTGACTTTAAGACTGGAGGTGGCGACACGCCGGGCTTTCAACGGCCACTGAGCGCTCAAGAAGGTGGGGGGGGGGAGGGGGGGAAGGGACCACGGGGACCAGCAGAAGGGGGGCGCTGGGGGAGCCTTCTCCGACTTCCTGCCGTGCCTGCCTCTGCAAACTGATCAGTCTGAGACCACAGCTGGTTGCTGATGCGGGCCGTCCGCGGTCCATTTTGGCTGGTGATGTCTGATCAGCGTTCAGGACGCTTGACAGAACCAGTGACCCGAACAATGTCATAACCAGCACTGAACCTACAACGCTGGCAGCGCTGCGTAGACAAGCCCCAGCCTCTGATTCTGGCGCCTCGAGAGGAACTCACACAGCGCGGGGGGGAATCTCGGGGCCACCGGAGATATCTTCAGGTCCGCGTCTTTTCCACTTCAGCTGCCAGCAGTCAAGGGAAGACTTCCTCAACGGGCGGCGGGGCGTCAGTGGGTGTGGCCCTGCGTGTGCGTGTATGGTGTGGCCGGGCATGGGGCGATCCACGCCAGCCTCTCTGGCCGACATCTGCTCCAGCCGACCGTTGAGGAAAACACACCCGGTTCAATGTCTCGGAACAGGTGGGCCGGGCGTTCAGACAGAAGATGGCCTACCCGCAAACAGGTCGAAACTCGTATGTGAGCCAATCGACAAGCCGCGAAAACCCCAGACCCAGCGGCCTTTGCGCCGCCTTCAACGGCCATAAGTCTGTCGTGGCGTAAATACTCGAGAGAAACGGGTTCGTGGTCCGCGCGACACAACGTGCTCTGGAGGCGGGCGGGTGTCTAGCTCAGCCCTTGGAGGCGCCAGCGAGCCTGCCTTGGGAGTTGCGACGCAGTAGTGCACTACTGTGTATGTGCACACGCGCAGGACGGCATCGTGTTGGATCCAAATGGGAGCTGCCGACAGGCGGATTGTGAAGAAATGTGGAGGTCTATCGACGCGGCTCTGGGGGGGGGGGGGGGTTGAGCTGGACAGGGGTCAGTCGTCCAGCGAGCATCCAATAGATTGCTCAGAACCGCCGACACAACTGGAGATGGCGGAATTAGCGGCAGGCCCATGGCGCAAACCACAATTTTGCGTTGGGGTCCCCCTTGCCCAGTGGCAGTCGTGGGTTGCGAAAGGCTGACGGAAACAAGACGATCCGTGATGGTGAATTTCCCGACCGTTGGTCTTGGCTAGCAACAAGTCAGGCTACCCTAGTACCTGACGCTAAGGTGAGAGCCCTCGTACCCACTATTTACGGTGAGGCGGCGTCTGCCATGATTGCGAAAGCCGCTCCGATCGCGCACGTGTACGAGCCCTGGCCGGTACGTCCTCATCAAGTTTCGTTTCGAAAGGTGTTGTTGCCTCCTCCGTTTCGTTTCGACACACCGCACAAGTCGAGACGTTGGCCAGCCCCAGCTGAGAGGCTGAGATGGGTTGCCGTGTAAGTCAAAGTGTTGATCCAAGTGCCAATGCCAACAACGCCAAATGCTACTCTCTTGTTCCAGGGTGCATCTATTTTGAGCACCACGTAGCGTCCCTAACGAAAACTGAGTAGCATCCGAGGTGAAGGATCACTTACTTACATGTCGTCTGCACGCCCGTTCCCGCACTTGGGTACGGCAGAGCAACCACACCTTACCAACCCAACAAGCCAACCTCGAAACGGTCGACCCTTTCACAGTCGCAACGCCATCTCAACGCGACTCGCCCCGGATGAACGTGGTGGCAACCGCCCCCCCAGGGCCGTTTCAGGGCATGCGTGCCCCGCTACGGTGCTCTTTCAGCGGTAGGAGGAGGGGCATCAGAGCGCTGTGCAGGCCACCGTCCCGCCTGCTTCCAGTTGGGGAATTGAGGCGTCAAAGCCTCAGCTGAAGCCCTCTTTCTTTCGCTAACCTTTTCCCAGAATGGCTAAATGGCGCAAGGGTGTCGACGCAAAGAGGAATGCCAGCAGGCATGGGCGCCACGGCGAAGATCTGCTCCCCCTGATTGGACGCCCTCGACCCGGCATTGTGTGAACAACGGTTTTTTGCGTCAACGCTAAGCGTCTTGGTAGAGGATCTCTCCTGTTTCTGGGGTGAGGTCGCCGAGTCGGCCTTTAGCCACATCGTGGAGGTGAGTGTTGCCCGAGCCGCTGGCACGGAGCGCCGGCCGCGTCGGCTGCCAGCGCTGGCAGCCCCGGCGTTTCTCCGCTGTGCGGCTACGACCGCAAGGCTGCTGGCCGGTCTCGAGCAGCGGTGCCGCCAGCTGTCGGGCCTTGGCGTCTTGCCCAGATTGTGGCTGGTGAGGTAAACTACGCTGACGAGTGGCGGTGTCGACAAACTGAACTTTTCTGGTGTCAGATCGACGAGCCTATGGCTGGTGACGGTTGGGTCAGATATTGTCGTCGCGGGATCTTCCCGCGCCAGTGCAGATCACCGCGCTGCCCGTTGCGGTTCCCTCCAAACCATGATCGATTCTGCAACTCCTCTCACAGAGTGCTCCTCCAACTGCCAGCAAGAAACGGAACGTCGAGAAAAGGGCGGTAGAGACGTGTGGCCCGGTCATTCGCTGCAAGTCTGGCGTGCTTGCTGCTGTGGTATCAAGCCGAGCCTTTGGGGAAACATTCACTGAACAGCTCGCGTTGACGCATTGAGAGTCCCGTGGGTGCTGGCAAATGGGCGTATCCTACTGCGAACATCGCGGGAGGAGTGATGCAGCTTCTCCATGCACGATAACCAGCGAGCGGCGGATGCCTCCAGAGCCGAGTACCACTGCTTACTCACCAACAGGCTGGAGTGTTGTTGACGTTGGGTGACGGGCGGAGTTCTTGCCGGCCCGAGCTTTGCAAGTTCCACCCAGTCTCGTAGGAGCCGGGTCCGATCGCAGCAACAGGCAAAACGGACGGGCAAAACGGAGCGCTTAGGCCTCACCATCTTGCTCCACTGTGCGATCGTTTTGTGTGTGTGTGGACAGGATGCGGATGTGTTGCAATAACATTGCAGAGGTCGAATTATTAAGGGACCGCAGCGCAAAGCGAGATTGCAGCACATCATACTTTCTCCCGGCTGGCGGCACGCAAACTGGTGAGTGTTCACAAACCACGCCATGGATGTCTGGTCGGGGAGCGCCGTCTTCGGCGGGATGGTGACAGGCTTTTCGGTGACGATGGCGGCGATCTGACAGCTGAGTTGAGGGTCAGGCGAGATCGGTTCTGCCGCTCGGTGCGCAACATTGGGATACGGCAGATGCCAGACGAGGGTGGCCTTGTGTGTATTGCTCGCAATATCGGCAGGGACGTGGCTATGTTTGGCTCATTGACAGTGGTGGCTCCTTCCTTGCGCGCCCTGGGTCGGAAGATTTTCGTCGCATTTCCCCCCACCCCACGCGACTGGCTGCGAGCAAACTTGACCTTCCTTCAACCCCACGCCATCCCCTAGTTCGATGAAACAGTTACCAGCCCGACCCGCCGGAGAGAGTTGCAGCATGAAGTGGGTTGTGATATATCTGTCCCGTCAGCAGGCCGTGTTGAATGCAGGATACGATTTCGGTCCGCTGGCACGAACCCGACAAACATCAGGCGACGGCACGGTGCGGAGATTTCCATTCTTTGGAGCCAGGTGAAGAATCGGGACCGTCTGGGCAGCAGAGAGCGCAGGGTGCGCTAAGCGCCGTTGCGCCCCTGAGGATGCATCCAGCCGTCTGGGGTTCCCAAGTGACTGGAACAACCTGAAGCCACCCGCGAGGGGATCAGCACAGACCGGCTGGCCGGGATCTCGGGGCAGCACTTTGCTTGAAGCTTGACCCCCCCCTCATCTCATCACGGAGCAGATCTCGTCGACGAATCCAAGACGTTTACTGGCTTGCGAGCGCCCCCATCACCCCTCTCTTTAGCGAATACAACCCTTTGGCAACCGCACCTTGCTGCGGTTTGGGCGGGATGTTGACAACCAGAGCACCAGGTTCCGAAAAGAGAAACAGATTCGTGGAAAAGCAATTCCAGGCTGGGCAGAGCCTCTCGACATCGCGGCACTTCCCGACGCTCTCCTCGGCGTTGTTGCCGCCGCCCATGGATTCCCGACCGGCCGATAGGTAGCAGAATCACGGCCGGTCCTGTCGCCCCAAACATCGGTTTTGGGCGTGCGTGCGCTGCCGCGAGACGTCGATGGGTGGTTGGTAGAAGGAACAAAAGGGAGACGCAGAAAACAAGAGACCCCCAGCGTCTTTGTGGTCTCTCCGGACTCCTGGCGAGGCTAGATCAGACCGACAGTCTGGATGCCCGGGTTGGTGTCGAGATTTTCTCCGGCTCACCCAAGACATGGGCCTGCAAGCGAATGAGTTCTATTTTCGCACTCCCCATCACTGACTCGGCTCGTCTCTTAGTTGCACACGCTATAGCATCATGGAAGCAGCTCCTTTTGCCCCTGTCTGCAGATTTCGTTTAGCATGGTGGGGTCTACTCTAAGGTTAGACCGCTAACCTGTCACATCGGTGGTCCCGGGTGGCCCCTCAACGCCATCGGCTCGGGGTTTCTGGATATTGGTCTGTGGTCCCCTCGTTAAGTGGCGGCGACGGGCGAACGCTGTTGAATCGGGCATGTCGACTGCGGGTAGGAGATGGTGCTGTGCAGGTTGGAGCGCGGAGCCTTATTGCAGTATCAACGAGCAAGGGAGCGAGCCGACAGAGGGCCTTTTCGCGCACATGAGCATCGGCTTTGTGCCTCACCCGATATCACACACGGTTGGAGAAGCAGCAAGCTCAGGGTGTCCAGTCCATCGCGGGTTTTCGAGAACCATCTTCACCAAAGTTCCTCATGTCAGCTTGGTTTACGCCACTAAGCGCCGTCTGAAGGTCCTCCCCTAGCGTGTGCAGAGATGTCAACATCGCGAAAAAGTCTGGACGAGGTTGAGGCGCCTGTGCGCTAAGCAGTCACTGACACGGAGCGAACCCACCACGGGCAAAGTCGGTGCCTGAACACCGACGACGTTTTCTATCTCACCGGGGCCTTGAAGCTTTCCCCTCATAAAAACAGCTTTCCGGATTTCAGACCAGTATCTGACAGCGAAAGTTATCCCCGCCGTGCTGCTAACATCTCATCGGGCGATTGATCGCTGGCAGGGCGTGCTAGCACTTGTCGTGGGACCAGCTTCGCTCGCAGCCCTCCCCCTTCCCCCCTCTCCCCTCCCCCCTCCCCCGTTTCCTGTTCCCAGTTACGGACCCTGCCAACTCCTCCGTTTTCCGCTCATTGGGCGGCTGGGCGTTTTGGTGCGTTGCGGCTGTCCTTGCCCCTGTCCGTACTCCCGTTGACGAACAAGAGAATTGGGATACTCCATCCAATTAATTTTCAGCTGTTCCTCGCCAGTGCAACGCAATAGTTATTATTGATTTGTTGTCACGGAACAAAACAACTTCACTACTGGGATGCTGTGGGTGCTTGGCCGGACATCCAAGGCTTCGAGGTTGTCGGGCGGTCCACGACTGATTGGGCAGGGCGGCATCGACAGCTCGGCCGCGACTGGACGAGCATGTTTAGCCCACTCCGCATTTCTTTCCGACTGCTCGACAAATTCGGGAGCTTTTCATTCTCAACTGCCTTTATTGGTTAGCGTGGATCTCTCTGTGGGCAGCATCCCAGGAGAGAAGATTGGAGTGCCCAACTACCAAGTCTTTTTTGGTTTTCGTCGCTCAGTTTCTATGGGACTCGAAGCTCGAATCCATTGCACCGCACTCCACCAAAGCTGTCGTGAGGATTCGCCATCGGTCACACCTGCTCATCGAGCCGTGCGAGCGGTTGCTAGAGAAGAGTATCATCTCTGCATCTCGCGTCTAGGCGACATAGGCGGCATAGGCGCAGAACGAACCTTCTTTAGCCCTCGCTCTGCGCGACTGTCATTCCAAGGGGCGGCACCTAGTCAATGTTGAGCCGAACTCAAAATCAGTTGAATTGTGGCTAGTAGTACAGTATTCTCGCTTCCGTCAGCCACGTTGAGAGAGTAAGTATGGGCGGCAGTTGCCAGCGCGTCAGCAAGATGCCGGCCTTTGGTTTGGGGAAACGCCAGGAGGAATCCCCTAGCGTTCGACTGGGTCTAGCCCTTTGTACTGTAGGTACCGTTTAAGGCCACCCCCCCTACTTGGTCCTAGGTACGAGTGGTGGGGCTTCTGGCTCCGTTAAGTCGGGGGGTGGGGTGCGTCGTGTGCAATGCCGTCCGGGCCATCACTGACCCCTGACCTAGTTTGTTGCTCATGGCACTGGGAGATTCGCACATATGTATATCACCAGCCATCTCCCACACATATTTCCCGTCCAACATGGCCTCTGACGTATACTTATCCATTATCTCGCCAACTTTTCGCATCGGCCTGACTGCGATCTACCCAGCCAGCCCGCCCTTTCAGCCCCTCCAGCTCCAAACCCGCCAGTGGCCGCCATGACAGGGCACCACAGGAGAGGGCCTTGGTCTCAGGCTGAGGACCAAAGGCTCATACACTTGATCGAATCCCAAGGGCCGCTCAACTGGGTACGGATATCGCAGCTGCTGGGCTCCAGGACTCCCAAACAATGCCGTGAAAGGTTTCACCAGAATCTGAAGCCTAACCTTAACCACGACCCCATTACGACAGAAGAGGGGGTCATAATCGAGCGCATGGTCCAGGATATTGGGAAGAGATGGGCCGAGATCGCAAGGCACCTCCATGGCCGCAGCGACAACGCTGTCAAGAACTGGTGGAACGGCAGCCAGAACCGTCGCAAGCGGTCGGACCGCCGCAAGGTCAACGCCGGATCCTATGGCGAGGGACCCGAGACGGTCCACTACATCAGGGCCAGCATGACGACTCCGCGACCTCGCTCTATGACTCTGGCGACCAGGAACTTGCCGCCGCTCATACCCGGAAGCTTTCACGATTATGGCCGACACCACGTCGAGACACCACTGCTATCCCCAGCCTTCTCCTCAACCTCGGCACATGCGCCCTCGTTGGAGCCCGACAGGGGCTCGCCCTATTCGCCGTCTTCCCTCCCTCGCCACGATCTGCGCTCGCCTGAGGCCGTCGAGCTGCCGCCGCTGAAGATGGCGGACGGCCGCATCCATCGGTCCCGTCCCATGTCGATGTCGCCTACCGACAGGAAGCTCCCACCCATCGCCACCCTGGACATCGGGAACCGAGACTTTGCTGCCCCCTCGGGGTACTTCGCGACGTCGCCTCCGTCACAGCTACCCACAGCTCCCACTTCACCTCAAGACCATCGCTCTCCTCCTCAAGACCATTGCGTTCCTCAAGACTATCAGCCGCGCTTGCCTTGCTGCCAAGTTAATCCTCCACGCTTGCCTCCTCCCTACTCCCGGGAGGAGAGACGCGACAAGGGCTCCCTCGCCCACCTCTTGGAGCCCAGCTCTTAGAGGTGAGCAAGCCAACCCTGGGCGTGTTTGCGCCTGCGTGTGATATAATCGCCGCCTCTCATATCATCTCACAAAACCAGCCTTCCTGTACTCAGGTTTCGTGCGCGCCCGGAGGGCCATCGAGGGTCACCGTGCCGCGGCAATCGTGTTGGAAAAAGTCTGGGTATTGAGAGATGATGCGGAGCGTGCACGGGGCCGGAGTAAAAGCGAGCGATACATGTATGGTGGTAATGTGCTTTTCTTGCTTTAGTTTTATACCCAGGGGTTTTGGCTGGTTTGGTTTTTTTTGTCTTCCAGGTAAAATAACCCTAACTCTACGGTACGCGCTATTTTCTTATTATTTTCTTTCCCTACGGTGATACCAACGGCCGGACTGTGGGCGAGCCTATGATTACGAGACCATGGCTGATGAAATTCTTATTATTGACACGGGAGGTCGTCTCTCGCGCGGGCGAGATGTATATCGTTGGAAGGGCTTGCATGCACCAGGCACATGTAACTTGAAAGTCCTTACTGTATAGCGTGTTGGAGCTTAGAACGCACTGCTAATAATAGAATAATAATGCTTGAAGGAACTACAAGATGCTTCTCAATGCTTTCGTGATTGTGAACTTGGTGGAATGGGAACGGGTATGAGAGGTCACAGGCGGTTGGAGTTTTGATGGCAATTTGGTATGTGGCTTATTACATAATCTGGAGGTACTCTGGGCATCAAACTTTGACAAACGGGTTTCCCCAACGCCACAGGGGGTGCCGTTTTCCCTCATCAGCGGCCGCGAAATATTAAGTTTATTGGGTCCGAGTCAAGCACAGGCAGTTCGGAGTCAGGTCCATCTATCAACCTTTCAACGGCCAGGCAGTGTGAAAGGGCTAGCAGGCGTGTATGGCGTTCATCCCACCACGATGAACGAGGAGCCCCACAACAGAAGTCAATCGCGGGACAGACCAGATACGGTTTGAAAGCGTGATATCTGTCCCGGTCAGCTCGCGGGTCTCCGGCACAGCCGAGAAGGAGGGTGCTGTTGGGCGGTGAGGGGGGCCGAAAAAAACAACAAGGCCAAAAGAAAATCACTCAAGCAAAGCTGGGCCAGACTCAGCAGCAGCGGGAAGGGAATCCTTCAGCCTTCAGTGGGCATGTCGGTATGTGGTGGTGGTGATAGGCAGCGGCATAGGGTACAGCAAACACAGCAGGTAGTGTGGCGGTCTCGACCCGTCTCAGTGCGGAACGCAGGGAGGCCGTTCGCATAGGTTGTTCGTTTCGAATCGGGGAGGTGCTGCAGTGCGCGGCAGGTAGGAGGTGTGAGTGAACTGCTGTCGCCACGGGGTGGCATAATCTGGGGAGCCTGGCCTGGGCCCTTGGGATTCCGGGCCTTCAGTTGATCGGCCGGGACGGCCTTGGTAGTAGATCGCAATGGGTTGTTCTTCGGCGGTATCTCAGAGGGGCCGATATCAGACGGCCAGATGGAAAGGTTTCCCCTGCGAGCAGCGAATGGTAGCCGGGCCGAGTGGGGGACGAAGCAAAGTGGTTCAGCTGCTGCGGTTTGTGGTTTGACGTGAAAGGACCCGGGAAACGGTAGGCTGCGGTAGTGGTGCGGCGCTGGTACCAACACGGCCGCCACAGGGTTGCACTGGGTGGTTGAAAAGGGAAAGGCACTCGTCCCCGTCTGACGGCGGGCCGGAAACGGTCGGGCGTGGCCGAGCGCTACGGTCGTTGACGTTTTCACGGTCTGGGCGGCTGCCGGCTAGGACCACAACCAACAACGGGCGGTCGAAATGCGGCTGGATGGAGACGAGACGGATTGCGTACATGCGCAGTTGTTCTTAAAGAGGTTTCGCTCTGAAGCAGGGCGAGGAAAGGGGTGTGCGCGATTAGGCGGCCGTATGGCACGGTTGGCCCCAGAGGGGAATGGTTCGAGCAGAGTTGAGGTTCGAGCCTTCCCAACTGTGTGAAGTGCTGACACCGTTGGAGGCAGGAACGGCCCCGCCTTGCGCTAATGCTGCAGCGCACCTTCTGCCAAGACCTTATTCTTTGACAGCGCAAACAGCCCAGCTCGGGAAGAAAAAGAGATTTCGTCGCTGGGCAAAATACAACAAACAGCCTCGGGAACTTTCTGTCATTTCGTTTGTGCATTTGCGCGCTTCGCACTCGATCTTCAACGCCGACAGTGAATAACCCCGATCGATCTTCAGCGAATATCCCGGTCACCGAGACTATGACGGCATCAGCGGTGGTGATCAATCCTTCCGTCCAACCTCCAGGCGTTCTCTCAACGTTCTGGCGGCCCGATAGTTCTGTGTTCCAGACGAACGAGAAGCTATTCGGATGATCCCGAAACCGACCGGTTTCGGGCAGCGCATGCACCAGCAGCACATCACGGCTGGCAGCAGCGAGATGTGCAGAGCCCGGTGCCCGCCGCCGCAGCCATCCCTGCTGCCTATCATGCCCTTCGGAGCTGAAGGTACGGAGGGGGAAGCCGTTCGCAAGTCCCTGAGGGCCTGAGGTGGCACAAGCGCCTGAGCCGTACCGGCGGAATCCGTTGATCTGGGGAGACGTTGGGTGGATGATCGACGCTACAGAAAGGCTTTCGCCGTTTGCTCGCTGGGGCTCCTTTTTCCCGCCATTGGCACCCCTGCCTCGATGCAACCTTGGCTTCCCACCGCTGGGAGATCCGCTCGCCAAGCGCGCCGTGAATGGCCAGAAGGGCCAGGGTTCCCCAATCAAACCACCCCGGTACTTTGCTGCAAGCATTTCCCACGCTGATCTCCTGTTTCGTCAACCACCTTGCTCACCACCTCGCACGCCCCCCGAAAAGCCAAAACCGCAGCCGCGATGTCACCCAGCGCCGACGGGAAAGCGGAGGTATCCGCATCCCCCCTCTGATTATCTTATCAATACTTGAGGAAGGAAGGCGTGACCATTGACCGGGTTCGTTCACCCATGCCAGGTCGGCGACCTCGCAAAACATGCATGCTCATCAACATCTCAGTTGTCCGTGCGCTCCAACTGGGAAGAGCCCACAGGCTTTCTATTTCTAGCTCGTTACACACACTCTGGCCTGCTACTAAGCTCTATCGGGTCGCTGTCAAGATCTCAACGCCAAAAACGTTCGCGACACCTCACCCCATTCGAATTCCCCTTTAAACTCCTTCTGGATGTTTTTGGGCCACCTGATCAGACCGGGGGTTTGATGTGATGGTTGCTGCATCCCTTCGCGGCTCTGTGGTGAGAGTGGGCTGAGACCGTTGACGTCGCCATGGTGTCCGCAACAATTCATCGCAGATTTTACCGCTCAAGATGTGTCTCTGGTGATGGCCTGCCCCGCCGCCAATCGCGGCAACGCCACTGCGGGATCGATCAGAGACACTTCACAGCAGAGATGTCCGCCCGGACCAACCACGACGCTGCCGTCGGCGCAACGGTTTCATCTCTCCCCGCACTCTAGAGAAACCAACATCCGCTGCCAAAGGCCTCGGATCATTTTGCCTGCATAGGATGCACAGCACACAGAGCAACCTCGGGCGGAATATCGAAATGTTGTGCACGCCTTGGCTTTGGAACCATGCCGTCGTCATCAGCGGCGCAGGGATCACCTTTCATCACGAACGGAAAAGAAGTTAAAGTCCCAACTTTTCAGCTCGTCCGGGTCAAGGGTCTGTTTCGGTTCAAGAGCTTTCCGGAGGATAAGGAAGAGAATACGATGCCTTCAATAAACCGCCACCGCTTGAGGATTAGTAGAGGAAACCGAGAGCGCGGTATGGGATCCTCTTCGCGTCACCGCAAAGGTTACATTTGTTTCCAACCCTTGCCCTTGTCCCTGACCTGGTCTCTCTGATCTATAACCATCATCTTATTACGCCTCCCCGCGCAAGAGTTGAGATGATGGGACGATTCGCGAGTCACAGCTCATTATTGAGGGACTGTGCATGGCGGATTGATCCGCCTACGTGTTGGAAGTGGTTGGAATCACACCAAGAATTTTTACACCGTCCTCTCCATTCCCAAATACCCTGTTGAGGCGGCTGGTACTGACAGGAGTTTTAGTGTCGATCCCCGCTGTTGCACTCGCCCAGCAATCCTCCAAGACTGGTCGCCAATTAATTCCGCAGGTAACGCTGCATCATGGACAACTATTCATACAGATGCGCCGAGCGGAGTATCCCGTACCCACGTCATCTGGGTGCAAGCGCAAGTCTGGACTAGATTCACAGGCCGTTTTCCTCGCGGTTCAACGGCTGCGTCTCTTTACACCAAGTTTTGGCGCCTTTTTTGTCTTTTCTTCTTCCTCATTCATGCGCACTATAATCCACGAGCCATGCTGCGAACCATTCGTGGCATTCTTGGCAAGGAGAAGCGGGACAGGTCCACTGACCTCCTTGCTGCCACGCGCTGCGGTCTCCAGTTTTCGCACTCGCGATCGCGTTTCGGGACGGAAAGCGCCAGCCGTGGATCAATAGTGCGGCGATAGTCAAGGTGGGAGATCTATTTCCGTTTCGCTCAATTTCAACGGGATGCACCCTGCTTCGAAACGATGAAACGGAACCAAGATCCCGGCGGGGTGTCTGTTTTCCTACCGTTTTGTTCACCGGCGTGGCGGGGCCAACGGTGAGCCAAGCAGCCCGCTCCGTCCTGGCGCCGCCGAGCCGAGGCCGACCCTCAGGACCCGCCGCTGGGGAAACTCACTCAATGGATCCCACACCCGTTTCTGCAAATGTTAGCGAGTCCCGGCGGAGACAGCGTTGAAGGTGGTCTGCTTTTTCTGTTCGAGACTGCACTGCCAAGATGGCATTGGCGTGCTGGGTCAAGTCGGACCCATTGTGCAATGGAGAATTGGAGATCACGGCCGCCCGCATGAGAGGAAGCCGTTGAGCCAAAGCACATCTCCACCTCGATGAGATGCCGGCCTTCGGGTCACGAAAGCTCGTGCCGATAGGGCGTGCGGATTCCGGTGGCTCTGGTGAGCTGATGATGGAGTTTTCTGTGAAGAGATTTCGTTTGTGAGATTTCCATCGAGTAATTATCGTGTAAGTGCCGAATTCGATCCACCGAGGCAAAAAGGTTTTTTTTCGCCGTGGCGGGCCGCGATTGCAGCGCATGCAGGTTTGGGTTTGGGACAATCTGCATGTCAAATTCTGAGCGGATGATTCGTCGGCTCCCTGGCTGTCGATCACTTTTTTTTCTTGGTCGGAAGATGCGAAAGAGAAGTTGGGAACTGTTGGGCGTTGGTTGGTGGTGGTGCAAAAAGGGCCGACTCGAGCGTTGCTCTACATGGACCCGACGATCTGGGACCGGCGGCCGGGGCCCGGGCACGGTTGCATCCCGTCCCCTCCACCGGTCGCCGATTCCGAATTTGGGTGGGGCCTCCGCTCGGAGTCTGACCGGCGTTTTACCGAGGTCTGCTTCGCATTCCCGATATATGGGGCTCCGGATTCGAGTACGGAATCGCATTGCGACTTCAGGTTAGGTTTTCGGGCGTGTAAGTCGTTGGGTTAGAGATGGTTGCTTCTTTGAGGTGTGTTCTTCGTCAGGGTTTTCCCACAAACGCGATTTGACTCTGCTCACGAGTTTTTGAGTTTGTTCCTGGCAGCTCTAGAATGGGGCACTGGTGGTTAGAATGCTGGTTGTCACTGCTGGTGCACCCGCCAAAAAAAATCGCTGAAAACACAATGCGTGCGCGTAGGCTGTCCCCGAGGATAGCTTTCCTCGTGAGGGGCCGCCAGGTGCGGGAATGCAAGGCACAGAGTCCGTTCTTGACCGTTTGAGCTTGTCGTAGTTCACCAAGGCGCTTCTAGATGCATCTCAAGAGTTTAAACACGACTGCCGCCAAGCCGCCGCCGTTGGCAGAGCCTCATGGTACTGGGCGGTCAGCGAACAGGATATTTCAGCACAGAGAACATGAGCCATGGCAGCTGGGGAGTGGATATGTGTTGTCCTTATGGCTGTTGTCTTTGTGACAAGTAAGGATAAAGTAGCTGCTGAAGACAGGTGAGCAGCATCGGCGAGCAAAGAGTACGCCGCCGTATGTTTTGTCTTCGCAAATCCGAAGATGTACTTTCCAGCAGTTAGCCAGAGTGGAACATAATAAAACGCAAAGAAATACAACGACCATTCAGATACCACGATTTCCTCGCGGTCCTCGAACCCCAGTGAATGTCTCCTGCTCGACGCCTAAGATATATGGCCCCATGCGGCTGTTCGCCTGCTTTTCCGCGTTACTTGCCCCTGAGCCATTTCGGCCGCCCACGCTCAAAATCCAGTTTCGCGACTGCTTCAACTCAAGCGCCACCGCTCCTTCCCTTCGGGGACGCTCTCCTTCCACGGTTCAAGCATGTGTCCACACCCTCGTGTCTACCGTGGTCTCTCGACTCATGGCAGAGGTGAGGCGTAGGTGCGCAAGTACCTGGTACCCTCCTCGACAAGAAATCTCGACGCCCTCGTAGCAGCTAGCTCGACGCCAGAGGCACTGTGGACGCCCACCATCCCACGTGCCGAACGCTCAATAGGAAACGCCCCAGTTGAGGCGCTCCATAAATACGCACGCTCCCGCCCTGGTTTCATGAAATTTTTTGAAGAACCTTTTTCTTCCTCATGCAGTCATGGAGGTCCCTCCACCAGTCGACTCCGTCCTGGTGCGGATAGAGACAAGATCTTGCTCTGTCTCTGCAGTTGCCCTCGGTAACAACACTTCAACCACGCCGCGCCGCCCGAGAGTATGCAGGAATGGCAACCCGCCGCAGTGCAGCCTCACTGCCGCCGTCTTTCCGAAGGGAGCTGAAGTCTTCGAGCTTTGCAGGACCGGCAATGTGGAAGTCTAGGCTGGGCACGCCAAGGTTAGCAAAATCTCTTACGTGAAAATAGGGGTCCAACGCAAATTCAGCTCGGTGGAATAGGTAGCCTGCTGAGTCACACCGACGCTGGTTTTAGCCATTATAGCCACAGACCTTGGACTTGAGATCCACTGGAAAAAGTCATCTAGATCCATGAGCATTAGCCGCATCACGTTCAAAAAAAACCAAGAAACCGGAACCAACCTTGGCTGTACCAACAATCACACCTAGCCTACAGGCTCGAAGATACACCCAACGAGACCACGCCTTCACGATCTTCACGTGGCTGTTCCCGAAGCTTCGAGCATACGGGGTAAAACCTGCACACAATTACTATGAGCCCCATGCCACCACGACGAGATACCCCCCCTCATCCAGTCCGCTGCTATGAACGTGACGCCTTAAAGGGGCCAAATGTGACACCTCTCAGCCTCATGACCGCCACAGCTGTGTTCTTCGGCAGATGGCCCCTGAATTTAGACACGTGCGCTCACTCTGCCGGCCCTAAAGTCGCTGCGCAGCGCCGGAGAGACCAGGCCACGGCCCAGCGCGGAACCTTAACCCCCTCCTTCGCCTCGACCCAAGCTCACGCTCGCTGCGGCTCCAAAGACAGAGCAAAGGGTTCACCGACGTGATGGTGTTGAAGTTATCGGCTAGCGGCCATGTTTTTCGGGTCCTCATGTCGTCTCCGTTCGTCGCTTTGCACCGCGTGCATCGTGCTTTCGTCGTCTGACCAAACAGGCTTCCAGGCGCGCGAGACACACTCGAGCAATGCCCTCCGTCGTTGAGCATACATGTAATGTCGCCATTCCCAACCAGACACCTCGCTCCTTATCGATTCCGCACGGGGTCCGTCACAAGCCCCCCCTTTCCCATGAATCCATCTCGGGAACCGTTCTCACGGCGTCCATGATCGCGTGGCCGCCAAAGCGGTAAGGCCAACAGTTGAACCCGGCCGTTGCACTCTGGCCCGTTACGGCGAGCGCCTCATCTCCCTGCCGGCTCAGGCCACACCCCCTGAGTGCGACCCCTCAGACCTGGATCCTAACCCAAACAAACGAAACCGTTGCCGCGCTGCACCGGTACCAGCGGGTCCGGCACATGAGAAGCCCATCCGCGCTTCAGATAGCCGATAAACGCCCTCGGCTTCTAACAGCTTCGACCGACGCCCCAGCCGTTAACATCAGCCGGACATCCGAGCCAGGCCGTTTGACACCAGACCGGCCGCCCGGTGAATCGTTGAGCCGAAACAAAAGCGCCTCCAGGCCGGTGAATCGTTCCCCCGTGCCGACGACCAACGACCCCTTACCAGCTCCCCACAGGCCCCAACGAAGCATCACATGCAGTGAACCTCAACGACCCTTCGCACGGCCAGGTACCATCTCGTCGGGTCGGGTCGGTAGTCGCCACTAAACGCAGAACCGCATTCTGCCAGCCGGAGCACGGTCAGTGAAGGTTTCAATGTTCCTTCTTGTCGACGCGTCCCATGCCATCCCATGGTTCTGCGAAACTTTCGCACGCCGATTCCCCTATACTCATGCTCTGCTCCGGTTAGAGGAAACTCTTCCAACCATGTCCTTTAGTTTCCACCCGAGGCCCCTTCAATGTCAAAGTCCTCTCACCTTGTTGTCATCCTCGGTGTAGGGCCTGCTGCGCCGTTGAGCCGTCTGCCCAGATGGCCCCGGAAAACCGGGACCCCAGACTGTTGACACTTGCCCGTTAGCTGCCCGCTAGTCGCTGGGTAAGGAGAATAAACCAACGTCACTCGGTATGTTGGGACTGACTGCAGCTGTCACAGAATCGTTATTGAAGACGCTCGCCGTTGTAGAGTATCGCACCATCGCATCATAGTTTTACCATCTATCCTCCGAACCACGACTTTGCTCTGCGGCGCCTGCCACACCAAACGGACCAAGGTATAACCGATTCCGACCACCGTGGCCTCCGTGTAAGACCAGTCTGGCTCGACCGCCGTGGGTACCACTTCACTTCTCAACGCCACTGCGAGCTTCCCAATGCCCCCACCAGTCTCCCATTTCCGTCCTCAACTGCGAGAAGGTTCTCTTACAACTACACCCATTACCACTTCCATTGCGAAATCCGAGATTCGGATAAGTCTACATGGTTATCGGCCCGAGAGCGTCCGTGTTAACCCGTCCCCGCTTGCGAGCGTACTTTTGACTCTCCGATTCCATATGAGGGCTGAGCGGTTATCAACGCTTCGTTGCACCGAAAACTCAACGGTAGAGCGATTAACTTTGGAATGACCCCAAGACTCACCGCACGGATCGACGAGCGAGCCCGAAAAGCAAGCCCTTGAAGCTAAATTTTCTTCCAGAACGCCTCTCCAGCTCAGATGTTGACGCCGCTGTTTGCTTAGGGACCTCGAAGTCTGAGAACTTTATTGTCTGAGACATCAAATGTCCTGACGCCTTGAAAGCCAGCATGGTACCAAGACCGCAGTATCAGGTAACAACCGATTTACCATGCTGCGCTGATGAGCCTCGGACTCTTTCTCTGTGGACCGGCATCAGGGTCGAGTCGCCCGAACTGCTGTCGCTATCGGACACACTCCCCAAGTCCAGTGTTGGAAAGGCTTTTCTGTCATCTGCTGTGAACCCCACCCGCGAGGCCGAGATCTCCTGACCATTTCGCTTCGATATGGCGGAAGGCATTATACCCACACCCTTGTCCACACCGTTCGAGACTTGATTCCATACCGAAGATTCCACCATGTGAGACCGTGTGATTCCACTCCCCTGGCCGCCCAGCCAAATCACAGAGCCGGAGGATGTCGATGGCGCGATAGGTGCCGTGGTGGCTACCGCCGGTATAGCCCTGTCAGAGAGTTGAACCGTTGAGAGCCTGCCTGATCCCTGCGTGCGTATACCAGTATGTTCCATTTCATCCACCACGGCAGCCACATCTGCTAGAACCGATGGCCGTTGACGCATGCCGTTATCGCCTTCAGCCAAGATCGCCGGATATTTCGATGGGGATGTGCGTGTCTCTGAAGTTAAAGTGAAGAACTCCAACGACTCGTCCTCTCCTTCTGCAAATGAGTAACTTCGTACACGGTTTGGTCCATCGGAGGCTTTCGTCCGCCGAGTGGATTGGTCGTGTACATCTCCATCAGCCCGGAAGCTAGCACGGCTGAGACAGGTCGCTTCTGGATGCATCGTTTGGGTAGAGCTAGCCACTGTGGGCTGTGGATTGCTCGACAGCTGAGAGGCTTGAAGCTGTCCTGATGACCCCAGACCACGCGGATCACCGGAGTTTCCGTGAACCTTCCCTCCAGTACCCGCTCGAAGTACAAGATCGTCTCGCACACCCTCATTCCCACCTGATGGGAGTGGTTGCAGCATGTTTGTCATGGGGGTGTGCTTGGATTCGGGCGCTTCTGAAGAAGCATGGTGGCCTCGGTCACGCTGCAGCGCAGCCTGAATCGCCACTTTCGATACCAGAGGGTCCTTTCGTTTTGTTGACTTTTTGTCGGAGTCCTTTGTGGCAAAACCCTGTTGCCTTGACGCCGACTCGCGCGCCCGGGCTTGGGGGTTGAGGGACTTGCCCTGATCTTTCAGCAATCGACTGATATGTTTGTCTCTCTTGGCCATCTCGCGGCTTATCAGTTCGTCACCACGAGGAATGGAGCCTCGCCAGAGGGTTTCTGGGACTAGGTCAATAAACAATCGGGGCGGACTTTTTTGCACTACGCTTACCGACAGGCCGAAGATTTCCGACGGTCCCGTTGGTGCTGGACGCGTCGTCTTCCTTCCTTTCGAGATCGCCTGCCAGGCCATCCGCTGTACGACGTTAGCCATAGCTTATAGCAAAGCGACAGTTCAATCAATACACACCTTGATCCCGAGAATTGCTCAATCGCTTTACCTGTGCCTGAAATCGCTTGCTGTCCGAGCGATTCACTAGGCTACCGTGACGCGCCAGCGCGACCGAGGCCACTCCCTCGCTGCTCTCTCGGGCCAAGATGAGCTCAAGGCGTTTGATCTCAGCCTTGTAATCCTTCTCCCGCTTGATCCAATCCTCACTAATTCCTCGAAACTCTTCCAGCTCCTTCTCCCGAAGCCCTTTGAGCTCCTCTAGCTCCTCCTCCTTTTTGCGCAGATGCCGAGTCATCTTCCCGATGCCTTCAATCATGCATAGGATGTACGAGTTATACCTAGGCAGACTTCTCAGCAAAAGCTCACTGCAGAAACAGCCAGTGCAAAGCAAAAATCAAAACAAAGGGGTCGAAATAAACAACCCAAAAGGGGGCAGTGGGGAAAAAGGCGCACCCAAGTCATCCTGCCCCACACAACCCCCTTTTCCGCCCAAACAAACAACCCCAAACGCCCAAAACCCCCCCAAACAAAGCAAATCACAACCAAAAAAAAAAAAACTTACACTGCAGGGATTCCCACCGACATATCCCTCTTGGTCATCATCACCGTCTGCACCGTCTCCACCATCTGCATCAAGCTCGGATTATACCACGTGTCCAACCTCTCGGGCGCCCTCTGCTCCCGCCTCTGCTCCTCCTCCTCGCCGACATGCTCCCAGTCCAGCTGCCTCGCCCTGTAACCACCACCACCAGCACCACTGCTTCTCCCCATCTCGGGCGGCGGCGGCGACGCGCTGCTGCTTCTTCCCAGGCCGAGAAAACTCGACATGCGCTGGACGGCTTTGGGACGAGGCGATGTGTGGTCAGGGACGGAGGCGGAGGCGGGGGATCTTGGTTTGGTGGCTGTGGCGGAAGGGCTGCGGGGGATTGTCTCCGTGGTTGAGGGCGATGTTGGGAGAGGGTTGCTTGTCGCTCTTGCGAAGGTGTCGGTGAAGGATGAGAGGTTGGAGATTTTTTGCTGTTGTTGCTGCTGCTGCGCTCGAGAGAGAGGCGGGAAGGCGGGGAGCCAGCTTAGACCTGCCATTTGGGTTTGGCGGGTGATGGAGTGTGGTCGGATGGAAACTTGTTTTGCGGTAGAGAGTGCGGAGACGGTGAGTGGGAGTATCGTATTTATTATATCGAGGAAGAAGAAGAAGAAGAAGAAGAAGAAATAACGTCAACTTAAGGTCGGGGTTGCGGCGTTTTGGTTTATTGGGCGGCGTTCGGTCGGTGGCTGTTGAAGAAGTCAAGGCGGCGTCACTGGCATGGTGGTGAATGGGCGAGGAAGGAGCACTCGGCCTGACTTGGGCTCTTTCCTTCGTTTTTAGGCTGCAATTGCAAATTCTAATAGGAAAGGAACATGCTTTCCTTTTCTGGACGCTGTCTTCTCCGAAGCATGTTCTGGGACTCACCTTGGTCCGTCTCCGCGAGGCAACGATCTGGTTCCGCCACGGTCACCATGCCTTAGGTATGGAGACCTTCGATTGCCCGTGACATCCCGCATCTGCCTTGGGGGGTCACTCCAGAACGGCAGCACACGATACATGAGATGAGAGCCAGATACAGTGAGGAATATGGTGGGAGTTAAGAAGTGCTTTGCCAATCTATTGTGCTGCGCAAACATGCTGATACTTCAGCCAAGCAGCCCAACAAAGAACACACGCTGAAACGCCACGCTCTCTATCGGTGTAATATCGAGATATCAAGGCTGTTCCTATCTCGCTTTAGCTATGACCGAGAGGCCATGAGGCAGCGAGGGAACCAAGGAAATGTCCCCTTACCTCAAAAAAAACCCAGGCAAACTCGACCACCAAGCATCAACCCCGCCGGCCCATCCCATTTCAACGTCTCTAGATGTCATTCATTACTGATTCTGCGCCCCAATCTAGCGCTCTTTAAGTAGATGCTTCGCATGTTGCGCTCATACCTTCCCGAGAGGTTACGACGTCCGTGAAATCATGTCGCCTAGTACTACCAAAACATGTCTTCCGCTTTCTGCCTTCTTCTCCCTCTACCCTCCAACTTTTCCGCAAAAAGTTCCTTCCCTGCATTCCCGCTGAATTTGTCAGGAAATAGCTCTTTCACCGTCGTGCCAGCACCTGTGATGGCGAACACCTGATCGCCACGCCTTGCTGCCAATCCCCGGATGTTCAGCCCACCTGCTGATGTCGGGCGAGCCGTAATTCGGTCTGCAAGTTTTGCTGGATGATGATGTTAACGAATACTCATACCAAAGTCGACTACAACCGCCGGTTGCTCGAGCTGAAGAAAGACGTTGCTGTCGTCAAAGAATAAGTTGTAACATACCGCTTGTGAGGATAGTGTTGTCGTCCACCTGATCCATTTGCGCCCTTGTGTTGATGCTTGCAGAGGGGGCTACCTTGGACGGGAATAGCTCTTTCGCAGCGTGACGAGGTCCATTGGGGAAGAGCTCCTTGGGGGCTCTGCGAGCGTCGCTTTCCCGAGCTTGTCGCTCTTTAATCGATCGTCCCCTCTCCCGACTGCGTAGCGCAGCAGCATTTCGAGCGTCTTCGTCCTCGTCCATGTCGGCGTCACCGTCGCGGTCTCGCGCTGGCGAGGCTGACCGAGCGCGAGCCCTGTAGCCGTTTCCTGACCTTCGATCCGGGAAGAGCTCCTTCTCGCGGTTCTTCCTCGAGTATGACTGCTCTCGATCCGATTCGATCGACCCACTAGAGACTGAGTTGCGGCGAGAGCGCGGACGTGCGCCACGTCCCAAGGTACGCTGCGCTAGCGCAGCAGGATCGTCGTCGTAAAGGTTGACATCGAACGGCTCGGGGTCATCGTCCTGGTCCCGCCTGTCCCGTCTCCTACCATCCCGACCTCCTCGGCGGTCTCTCCTATACCCATCGTCGCGGTCTCGGTACTTGCCCCTACCGTAGCTGCCATTCCTCCGACGCTCTTCTGGGTCGTATTCTGGGTGCAATAGGTAAAAGCGGCTGCGTTGTGCTGCGCCAGACACTTTCTTGTCGGACGCGACAGCGAAGCGAACCTGCAAGATACTATCTGGCTTGGCCGCGTAGACTTTCGCAGGAACGGTTTCAAGCGGCGGGAGTTGTGTGGCGTCGGCAATGGCTAGAGCTGCGAGCGCAATGAGCGCTTCGGTTGCAGCGGATTCGGATCTGAAAATGAGATTTGCGGAGCTGTCGTCAATCCACTCGATGCGATCGAACTGACTAGAGTCGCTATGCTGTGTGAGGTAGGACTTGACGTCATCTGGGGTGAATGTATCTAGTCCTCGAATGTGCACTTTGTTCGGGATGACAGTCTTGTCGACATCATCGCCGCCGTCCAGTGGTTCGTCAACCTCTCCGGGTTCCTAGTGAGGAACTGCATGTCAGAAGGAGCGGGACGTTAGGCAGTTGGGGCACCGGTGATGAGGTGGTCCGAACCTGTTCCTCTCCCGTGATGAGATCTTCCGTATATGCCTCTGGTATTGGGGGAGCGTCTTGAACGTTGTCTATATCGACATCCATATCAATGTCGAGATCCATGGCGGCGAGAAGTGCCGATCGGCTTCGGGCAGGCGCGAGCGCGAATCGAGGCCCCGCAAGGCGACAGAGATAAAGACCCAAAAAGGTGGTTGTGACGGGCGCCTACTTGCTGCAGCGGAATTAATCCAATCGCAAGGCCATATGAAGTCTGGTTAAGACCATGGACGACGGATTGGTGTTGACGAGCGAATGGTCTAGGTCAGGGCGCGTGGTTGACAGAGCGATGGTATGGTTGCAGTTGTTTGGGATGGGCGAAGCAAAAGAACGCCTCAGCCCAGCCAGGATCTGCGGCTCGAGTTCTTTGTATCTCTGGGGCAAATATTTGCCCAGGAGTACCTTCCCTGTGTTCTCCACTAAAGGCGGTTGTGTGGGGGCGGAGCAGCGGGGCCAAGCCATATCGCTCACCAGCTCGAGCCTAAGCGGACGGCAGTGAATTGCTCTTCAAACATACGGCAGAGCGGAGAAGGCATATCTCGCCATCGCCCCGCATGCTGTTCGCTTGGAATCGTCTCATACCCTCTCGCGTCAAAAGAGGCCTCGATTCGAGATGTGTGGCGTGGAAGGGCTTCATTTCGTTCTCAGTTCAGCGAACTACTGTTTTGCTCTATCAAGCAGCTCACCAAACGCCAGTTTCGCGCAGCCAGACGCACATTTTCACCCGAGCTTCTCACACGGTTTTCTGTATGCAACAGCTCTATTCAGATTTCACTATTACTGCGGGATCGGAGCACGACCCCCCGCCTTCTATAGTCTGCACCACGACGAGCAGCGACTCAACGAACTTCAACGTCAACACAAAACGTATGATTTCAGAGCTCCTCCTGAGCAGGAAAGGATAACCGTATGGGTAACACATACATCCCAACTCATCAACATCAGCCAACCCTCAAATCGCCCTGTTCGTCCAATTCTGATCTCGGCACATCGGCCCACCAAAAAAAAACAAGGAGAGGAGAGGAAAGTTCTCTCGACAATGTGGCCCTGTCCAAAGAAGCACCCCTGGTGCCTCGGTCCCTCCCTGTATCGGTATGCGCCCCGTCTCCGTGGAACGCCCTAAATTGCTCCCTAATCCCCAGTCTATATCATTATCCGCCAGCTATGATCACAGTTTATCGTGTTGTTTCGTGTTGCCTCCCAGAACCAATTCAGCCCGTGGGAGAAGATGGCTTGCAAGGTGTTGCGTGGGCGTTTAGTTCGTTAAGGTCATATCAAAGCGAAGTGGCTTGCCGGGCCCGCTTCACGCTGTCTCGACTCTCCTCCTCATCTCGACCAGTGTCGCTGCAGGAGGGGGAGCAGCAGGCACAGCTGGACATGACCGCTTGGCTCGTGCCTCATCGCTATCGACAGTCGGAGACCCAGCCGACCCGAAGCTGTTTGATCGTGACATTTCGGTCAAGGGGCGCTTCTTCAACGCGGGCGGTATTGGCGGCAAGGCGGTGATATCGCCGGCTGCGGGCCGGTCTACGTCGTCGACGGCCATGTTGTCGTCGAAGGGGTCGGTGTCCAGCAGCGAGTCGTATGCCCACGCATCTTCGAGCCCCTCCATGTATACTGGCGAGTGTCTCAGTGTGTGCCACGAAATGGTGTGGCGCCGCATGGCAATGTACAGCGAGTCAATCATGCCGCTGTTGTCACACACGGCACAGTGCTTGCGCAGGAACTCGTGGTCGTAGCGCGAATCAACCATGTGCGGTTCGAGCTGCCGCAACATGGGGAGACCCTGGAGCTGCTCGGCGTCGCACAGCTTGGCCTGCAGAGGCATCCATTGGCGGCCCTTCAGGAAGCGTCCGAACGCCTTCTCGACCGCTGTGGTGAAGGATTCGGCGTCGCGGCCATGGACGGCCACCATTTGGTGGAGTCCCCGGGAGAGACACCGCTGGTAGGCGTTGGTGTTCCTCTCGAATGGCATGGGCACAAAAGCATGGGGCAGGAGCGATATGTGGACCGTCCATGCGCCCGTGGAGCGTGCAGATGCGGGCGCGGGCCTCGGAATCCGAGGGACTACGATTCCGCCGCGTGCGTACCCGTCGCCATGTGCGGGCCCGGGGCTGCTCGTCTCCGGGGATCGACGGGGACGCCGATAGCCGTCGGGAGCGGCGTCTCCATCCCCTAAAGGGCCTAAAGGGCCTAGAGTACCTAAAGGGAAGTTTGGGCGAGACGTGTCGGATGTTGATCTCCTCCGTTGAGCGGCTCGCGGCCTCAATGGGAAATCCTCCTCCTCTTCCTCCATCAAGTTCTCTATCCTCTCCTCCAGACTGATATCGGCATCCTGCAGCTCCATCTGTCCGGCTCGTAACCTGTCTAGCTGCTCGTCGTGTGCGTTGAGCTTTTCGAGGATGTGGCGGATCTGTTCGCTTTGCTGAGTCTGTCCACGCTCCACGTTCTGGATCGAGCGCCAACTGATGCTGACGTTCCGGTAGGTGCCCTTGATTTGCTCGCCAAACTCTTCGCGGCTCTTCTCCAGGGTGTCCTCGACCTCGTTCAACCTGCTGACGACGCCTTCTAGAACATCCTCTTGACCCCTGGACAGCTGCTCCTCAAGCTGTTGTATCCGCTTCTTGAGTATGTCGAGCTCTTGCTTCTGGTCGCTCGGAGCTTCGAACTCCTTGTTGTGAAAGCATGCCAGGTGACCGCAGTCACAGGTGGCGCCGGGGATGCCCTTGTTGAGCGTGAAGCCAACGCAGGCACATCGCTGGCCCTTGATCTCGGGCAGCAGGAGGATGTACCGGCAATGCCCCTTGGGCATCTTGTCCTCGTCCACAGGTGGGGTCGCCGCCTGCAGCGGGGAAGGTGATGAATGGTTCGACATCTCTGATGTCAGTTCGCAACGGCTGTGTCTCGATTGCTGTGAATGTCACAGGATACGGAACCGAGGCCGACAGCACAGGGAAACGACGAGCTTGATAAGACGGCCGTGGGTCGGAAGCGGCCTAAAACGAAAGCAGCTCACAGCACCGTAACTACCGGGGCTCAGACATGGCAAAGGGGGTCTGAACTGGAATGGTTTGAGAGTTGTCCATGGAGGGGTGGCGGGGTGGGGATGGCGTCGTTGATATTCACCCACGGCTCGAGATGGCAAGGCGGGTCTCTTCTCGAGGGGGTGTAGATAAAGCGGGAAACGGGCGAGCGGCAGGTGGGCAGCCCTGTGTGGTTTTGTGCAAAAGTCGTTATCGTGCCTGGGGCGGCTCTGCGTAGATATGTAGATTGGTGAGATCGCTGGCTAGGGCGCTTGCTGTGGGACCGGTCGACAGACGCCCATGTGGGAGAACGCCCAGCCAAGGGAGCAAGGGGGCCGGGGGCCAGAGATAAAAGGCAAGGCAACAGGACCGGGACGGGGGTTGCTCGGTGGAATTCAGGCACAGCGTCCCAAATCTGTCCGTGGATCTGATATGGTTGGCAAGATATGGGAGCCGGTGATAGGTTAGGCAGGGCGCAGTATCGCAACTTGATGACCTCCTTGGGCTCCGAGGCTGCGACCCTGGGACTAAAAGGAGGGAGGGCCGTTTGCTTCCCGTCGTGGCGCAGACAGATATGGCAGAGGTGCAGGAGGGTGGATGTTGAAGCAGTTGCAGCAGCCCCCGTAGCAGCACCTTTTTTGATCGACAGCTGCGCGAAGCCGGACAAGCGGGCAGCGGCGGGCAAACAAATAGGTTGACCGAGGGTGTGCGTGCGCGTGGAGGGAACGCAGAGCAAATGGACGGATAAAGAACCAGGACGCAGCGCAATCGACACGGTTTGCTCTGCGGAAGAGCTGGATTGCGGGCGAAACAAGACAGCAAGCAGTGGCAGCAGAGGGAAAGAGGAGGGAGATAGCGCCCGCAGCAAGGATTTGAGGGAGATAAATTGCGACGCCAACATGTACGTACCCCCGTACTCAGGGTGCTGATAGGCGCGTCGCGGGGTATTGCGCAGTAGCGAGGTACCCAGCCCACCAGCCGGGCACCGGTGCAGAAAGAGGTTGCTATTTAGGCCCCGCTACGAAGCACCTCGGCACCTGCGAGGTATCTGGTACCTGACACCGCCTACCCCGGCCATGTTCTGCTTTGGGGTTTTGGTGGTGACGACGTGAGCCAGTTCGAGCACCTCATCCGGGCCGGAAGCGGCGCTCAAGGACTCGTCCCGCCGCGGTCTGCGGTTGCAGGACATGCACAGCACGTAAAGTGCCGGTGGCCCTGGACTGGCGAGCGGGACTGGATCATTATGGATGCAACGGACAACATCCGGCGTGCGTCCACCAGCGGCAGCAGCGTCGCGTAGCCAGAGGCGAGACAGAGCTAGAAAGGGGACGAAAGTCGAGCAGCTGGTCTCGCTGGCTCCATCATGGAGCAGTACAGCTCCCGCACTTCGAGAAGGGGCTTCCGCAAAGCGCGGGCGGGGGCGTGGAGACCTCGCGGGAGCCTGGAGTCTTCGAGGTGGGTGCAAAGTGGGTTCGTGGATTTCTGGCATCAACCGCACAACGTGGAGGAAGCACGGCTTTTCCTTTGCCAGCCAGCATCGCATCGCAACGCAAGGAGCAGCAGCGCCGCGCCGCGGCTTTGCTCCCCTCACATTCATCATTCTCACTCCTCACCACTCCATTGCGCTCCCCGCACAGGGCCGCTCTCAACTCACTCGCTCTCTTTGCATCGGCTGGGCAGGGTTCTCGCCCGTTGGACAAGACCTGGTGACTCGCCGCCTGGTCAGTGCTCGCCCCAGGGGACTTCGCGGTCGACGAACGGGAGGGCCGGAATCTGCGACTTTATCAACGTGAACACGGGGCGACGGTCGGACGGGCCTTCTCAGACAGGGATGTCGGGTGGGGCTTCTTGCGCGCGCAACAGCAGCCACATGAATGACGCGGGGGTCCCGATAAGGACTTGTGGCCTGAGGCGCCCATCTGGCTCGTTGGACCCTTCTTCCAACCTCACCACAACCCGTCTGCGCCGCTTCCCGTGCGTATCGGCCATTGCAGGGCCGCAGAGCCGAGTGCGGGCTGCTTGGCCTCTGCCGTGCGCGCATCGACTGCCTCTTCCCTTTCTGAGCCGAAGACGATGATTTCGAAACCCATTTTCCTTGCTTGGCTCCTGAGGCCTTCTCGATGCGATCCCCATGCGAGTCACTGGAACGATTCCTATTCGGCTAGCTGACACCGCCTGGTTCTCAGTGCCCACCAGCAGCCCACGCCAGAGATGCCACCAGCCCTGCCTCAGCGAGCCCTGACTGAGCGCTGTCTCGCGCGCGCGCTCCAGCCGCGGCCTTGTAACCCTGCCAGCGCCCGCCTGCCCGCCTTATCTCGCATCTTGGCCGTTTGCACTGTTGCACTGTTGCAAGTCACGCAAGTGCAACTTCTAAGCGTTGGAGCCTCGGCCCGGATGATATCACAGAACCGGCGTTCTTGTCGAAATCTTGACCCTCTCCTGACTAGCCCTGACTGGGCTGCTGTGTCTTCTGTGAGAAGGAGGACTGTTCGCAGGTCGAACATGTGGCAACCATCTCTCCTGGAGATTGGGCTCGTTCGATATGCCGGCACGGCCGCGGCACAGCATCGGAGTCCAAACCCTCGGTGCGGCATCTCGGCCTACCAGCAACTTAACAGCCTCTCCCAACAGCTAACGTAATGCTCCGAAGAGACGTGGATCTTTCCGCCGACATCAAAAGCAAGCACAACACAGATCTCTCACCGCCCTGGCTGGCTTCTCGAATCACAGAATCCCTGGATGGCGACAATATAAGCGGGAAGTCGACACCCGACCCTCGTCATTCTTTGGAGTACCGCTTACACCATCCTACGGACGAATTGAGGAGTCATAATGCACCTTCATCTTTCTGGATCAATGAATGCGCCGACACAGCGGGCACGCCACTGATTCCGAATATCGACCATATCTATTGTCCAACGGACCTGAGACATTTCGGTGAAAACACGGGTACCTGCTGTTCTCTCACAAGCGTTGATGCCTTGCGATGACCACCATTGCCAGCACAGGGCGGTCCAAGGAAAACTGTGCCGTCGTGTGGACGTCCAAGCTTGATATCGCGATAGTGGGCCGAAATTGTGTCACCTTCGCCTAACCAAACCGACGAAGCCGCCAACTGGTTGGTGACGAGTTATCTTGCAGCTGCAGATTGTTGTCTTGGATCTCCAAACAAGGCTCGCGTCTTCTAAGGCTGTGGATTACGTGCTGACGCAGGCTGGCAGCGCGACCTCACCAGGAGCTTCACCGTGGGCAAGGCGTGCGTCCACATTCGCCAGATCTTTGCATCACCCAATCGCGTGTTTATTTGGCTGCCGTGCAAAAGCCGAACCTACGATATGGAACGACATCGCCTCGGCGCAGCAGCACCCGGAAGACTCCCCTTGTGTCGGACATCACAAGCTGAGTCTGGTTCCAGACTTGCTAGTGAGGAACTTTAAGGTAATCATGAGACTGAAGCCGGCGTGATCCGTCTTGTCATGGCGGGAACTTGGTTATCTCACAAACTAAACACAGTGGTCCGCTTCTTGGGACGGACCCTCCGGAACGCTGCCGCCCGCCCTCCCGTGCTGATTCCGCAATTGCCAAATGCCCCGGACATCCCAGCGTCCCACTGCGGCTCGCGGCTCGGGCTCAACCGGGTCCGACTCATCTCGTCAAGGTACAGGCGAGATGGGAGTCTACATTGCAACCGTGATGGGGGTGGCGAAGGACAAGCGTTGATGTTTTCCCCTTCTGTCTTGGATCGATGCTTCTTCAATCGTCTTCATATATCCGGTAGCATTTGGGGGGGCATTGCGCGCACATGGCAATTCAGCCTTGAGCGGATACATCCCGCTGCGTCGCTGGTCTCGGCCTTGTCGCTGGCAGCACATCATTAGGTAATTGGAGGACGTCGCATGGTGGGGTTGAGCAACATGGGACGATGGACTGACTTTTTGGTTCCAAAGACATCCCACCAACCCCCCCGCCCAAACGGCCCTTTGCAAATGCAAAAAGGGTGACTGACAACCATCAAAACCGAGATTGTAAAAGTGACTGCTCACGCACCGTTCCCTCCCATCCATTGCGGGAAGCTCGCGGGAGCCAGTTCCGCTCTCCCCCCCTGCCACACCCAAGCCGCGAATATCACACATCTCTTGCAAGGCAACAAGAGGGCATCTTGAGACAGCGCTAAAGGAGGAAGGCCGGCTTCGTAGATCCGGTACGCCCTTTTTCGATGAGCCATGTGGTACACCTGCATGGATTCCAATGCCGGAAAACTGCGGGCGCGACAAGTGGGGGAAATGAAGGGAGGACAACAGCTTCTCCGGAGTTCACAAAAACTCTTTTGTCATGAGTGACCAAAGGGATTGACGGAGCCGAGAAAACCCGCGGGATGCATCTTGTCAGAGAAATACCCCAAGAGATCAAAGAGGGAAAGCGGCGAACAGGGGCACCATGGAAGAAAAAAGCAAGCAATTTTTGATGCTCGATTTCGATCGAGTTCCGGAATGCAAGCCTTGACTTCCCGGCGAACGCCCCCCCTGCTCTGCCACCCCCCAAGATTCGAAGACTTGCGATGAAGTGGGAAAAAGCCGTCGAACATCTGTGAATCTCAGATCTGATAAGCGCACGAGCCAGCCGGGCGTTTACTTGCGCCTGCGCTATGGTGCTGCATTTGCCCCAAACTCAATGCCAGTTTAGGAAGGCGCCATTCCTTCTCTTCCCTGCTTTCCGTCAATCTTTCTTTTGACGCGCAGCTTGTCACGTCAGTCAGCCTCTCTGCGCCTCTCGTCTCAGCTCCGATGATCCAGCCTGCTTTCGCGGTTGACAGCACGGCGGTGCTTGCTTGTTTGTTGTTCCGCCCGCTCCTCTGGTACCTACTGCGTAGCCTCGGAGGCGCATCCCGATATCCCTATCCCTCCTGAGTGGGAGCGGGCGTGGGGATGGGCTTGATAACCATACGCGCTGCGGATGGCGTCATCTGACTGGGCTTTTTTTGCTGTCTCGTATGCCGACCACTCAAGTCATCGTCGTCACGCTGTGCCCCTGGGGGTCTGGGGTTCAACCCTGGCAGGACATGAAGTACAGTATTTGGTTGTTTCGATTGCCGGACCTGAGTTGGGCAGTGTGGCGATAGTCAACTTATCGGGAGCGCCCGTTCGAGGGTCTCGGGAGATAAGCGGCGAGCGCTTTTACTTCACGATGGGTCAGGTACCGACCGGAGCGGCCGGTCAGCCTTGCGTTTCTGACAGGCTGCTCGAACCTTAGCTGTCCCAGCCGGAGGGTGCTATAGTTGATACCATCTTCCGCTGTCCTCTCCTGCGTTCAGAGCCTCTTGCACGTGGATCCTGTTGGCGATTTGATCCCGACGCCACTTGCATAACCCTGGCACGGGTTTCATGCTGATGAGATACGCCTTGCTCCGGCAGACGCTCAATGTTTCACTCTCATCGGGATAAGATCCGAAGGGTTTTTCTGGTGTCTCTAACCCCCACCACCACATACCGAGGCGCGCGCCAGCTAGTGCCCGGGGGAGAAGGATTGTCGATAATCGTTCCATATGAAGCAGCTCACACCGAGTTACACCGCTCGGTCTGTGTGACGGGAAGGTCTTGCGAGAGATAACCAGCGATGGCGCGACGCGTCAGGTTCACTGTTTCTACGCTACACGCTATCGCTCTGGCTTGGTTACCTACGTGTACCTGTGGGGGCTGACGGCGTGTTTCTGACACGTTCAACTACATGTAATCGAGCTTTGTTTCACGCGCTCGCCTTGCTGCTTGGTGGTACGCGGTATCGATCCCATGGTCAGGGGGCGATATCCCTACGCCATCGGATTCGCTGATAAGGGTTTTGCGCGCGCAAACAGCCGGCCTTTTCAACCCTTGGGTCCACAATCCGTAGGTAGGGTGCGCCCTGCCAGAGCGGTCAGACCACAGGGGGAGGGCCTTTCTGGAGAGATCCTTTTCGGAGGAGAGTCCGCCGTGGGTTCGCGGCAGGCTTTGCTTGGCCTTCGAGTGACTGTTGTTCTCCATGTGGGTTCTTATCTGGGTATCTCTTTCTGTGTTGCTGTCCAATTGTGCTTGATGGAAGATCAGGGCGGGCAAAAGGATCGCTGGACAGGATTGGCATGCAATGGAATGGAGGGGCGTAGGATGGTGATGCCTTGCTTGGCTTGTCAGATGTGCCATTTTCAAGCTGCCTTGGTTGGTTGCTGGCTGGAGTACCCGTTAGACCTTTGATGACCCGTGTGCCCTGCGGTTTGGATGTTTATCGTCGGCGCTCCAGGCGGCTCTTGGGAATTTCTTGGCGGCCGTGGTGATATCGGGTTCGTCAAGATACCATCAGCTTCGGGGGTCAGCAGCGAGCAGAGTGGGTGTCCACCCAATCTCACCATCGGTGGTCGTTGTGCCTTGAGGAGAGTTGTGCTGTCGGGTCTTGGCGCTTGTTGACGGGAGCTCCTACGGGAGCTCCAGCTTCTGCCGAGGAAAGCGCCGGAACCTACCCAGCTGCGGTAAGACGGCGATGGCCCAGAGCATGTGGCACTGCACCGACGGGAGGGCGAGGACAGGCTGTGAAGTTCCGGCAGAGACGGCTTGGTCCCGTGGTTCGGGCCTGAGGATCAGGACCGCGCATTTCCCGGTTCTGTCCCTCCACTTTCTGGAAAGAAAGTTGGGGCCGATTTCTCAAATCTGTCATGGTGTCGCGTGCTTCCCGCTGTTGGACACCATGAAGAAACTGTCTGACGATGAACTGGCGATGCCCAATCTTTGGATGTCAGCTAATCTGGTCTATCTGAAGATTCTAGTGCTGGAATGAGTGCTGGGATGTTGACCGCTGTAGGTTCGACGCCTACATGTACAAGACAGCGATGGCGGTGACGGTGACCAAGAATCAGAACGGTTATGTTTCGGGTGTCAAAGCTACGCCCACTGTCCGCGAGGGCTAACAATCAATAGTGGCCTATCTCTATGACACACTTCAAGGGAGCGGTGAGGCTCGTCATCGGTCCATCACCGGTTTTGACCGTCGAGTCTCCAGCTGAGGTGGTGAGAGGAGGGGCCTTGGGGTTCAGGCGACTGTTGACCGGGCGGCCTGTGATCGTGTGCAAAGAGGGCACCTGAGCAGACGTTATGGTAGATAAAACTCCATAGATTTGAGCCCGTATTGGTCAATTATATGGGAACGATGTTTTCTTCGCAGATTCACCATGAAACTACAAAGGTAAAAGCGTTTTGAGGCTCGAAATTGGCGTTGGGTCCTATGCCGCTGACGTAGGCGGCCAGCCGCTCGGGATCGTACCCATGCACACTTGCGGTAAATTCCGCTCGCGCTGCATCCCTGCCCCAAAAAAATTAGAGAACGCGTCCCAGCGCTGGAATCGCGACCTGCGATGTCAAGCTGGCACTGATGTCCCGACAGTGCCAACGACATGCTGCGAATTGGGAACCGAGTCCGTCGCTCGGTAACGCAAGTAATTATACGCACATCATGTCGCCGGAATCAGATCATCAGTCGGGCGGCGCTGCCGACGCCCTCCGTCAGAGCAGCGCTCTCTCCGGCGTGTCAGCACCAATTATCCACCACCCACGGCCTAGCCGACGAGCCCAAGCCTGGCGACACCAACCCTGACGCAAGGACGAGCGAAACCAGCATTCAAAACGAGGGGGAAAATGGCGGATCGGGAGCGGCCAAATCGGGAGACGCGGCCGCCGATTCGCACGGGATATGCGATCTCTTGGGTCGGGCGATGGACGTGCGCGAGAATTCCGAGTCAACAGCGAATGCGATAACGGTATCTGTCTCACCGGACGGGAGTCCTGCCGAGAACCTGGCTCCGGAGGTTGAGGGTGAGCTGAAGTTGGCGAAGAAAAAGAAGGGAAAGAAGAAGGCGCCAACTTCAACCGCGGATCCAGAACCAAAGTCAGAGCTGCATTCGACAGCGAAAGCAAAGAAGAAGAAAGCTAAGACAGCGAAAGAAACGAAAACGAAAGCAGAGGCACCTAAGGCAGTGAAGGCAAAGGCAAAGAGGGCAAGACACAAGGCAAAGAAGCAGGTACACAAGAATGGGACACCGGCATCAATTGCAGAGACTGAACCAAAGCCAGAGCCAGACGTTGATGGCAAGCTGCCGGATTCAACAGTAAAAACAAGGAAGAAAAAAGCAAAGAAGGATACCCCGACATCACCTGCTGAACCCACGGAGCCAGGGGTTGATAGTGAGCCGCCGACTTTGATAACGAAGGACAAGAAGAAAAATAAGAAGAAAGAGAAGCAGGCACCAACTTCGACGGCAGACCCAGAACCAAAGTCGGAGCGGAAATCGGAAGCGAAACCCAAGAAGGTAAAGGTGAGAGAAGTACCGACTGACTCTAAATCACATTTGGGGTTGTTGCCGAGGACGGTGAAAATAAGAAAGATCACATTGGATGGGCCACAGGACGATGGATTGAGGGACCGATATTTGGAATCCCTCCGAGCATTGGAACCCGATGCGGCGAACGCCAGCCTCACCGAGTCTACCGCGCCCAAGAAGAAGAAGAGGCGTGCACGCCTTGGAGATGTGGTCCCTGAGGAGTCTGGGGTTTTGTCCTTCAACCCTGGTGAGCTCGAAGCCGCTTCTGTTCAGCCACTGGAGAAGAGAGCCGAGGTTCCGGGCCTGAAATATGGGCTAGAGCGCGCTCTGTTCAACCCTGGTGTCTACCACCTCCAAGACCCTTACTCCAAGGTATTCAACTTCGACCCGTATCTCACTCAGATCATGCCCGCCGAGGAGTTCGACTTTGACGCCCTGAGGAATTACGTCACCTCGTCCAAGGACACAACCCTTCTTGACTTGACGATCAAGCACGGAAAGAAGTACACAGGATCAACCTCAAGCATGACATCGACGTTGGCACACTTTCACCACCTGCTTTCCCACTTCCGGCCCCTGAACTTTGAGATGCTTTCTCACGGCTTCATGTCAACCGTGGCAACATCCTGCAGATTTACCAGGTTCAACAGGGGACCTGTAGGCACTTTCTTGCACTGGAAAGATGGCGCGTATGCCATCGACGCAGACAAGGAGTTTGACTCCGAGACCATTCTGTCACAGCTCGGCAGATCCATGGAGAAGCTTCTCACTCTAGAGAAGAACGACTACGAAAAATACCGAAAATCCAACACGGAAAAGCCAGAAAACGGAGCGGCTGCCGACGAAGCGTTCCAATACACCACCATGGGCGACTTTTTGATGCGGTCACAGCTCGACGCGCGCGACCCAAGACTGCCCGGGAACGGTACGTTCGATCTCAAAACCAGAGCGGTTGTGACGATCCGTATGAACATGCAGAACTATCGACTGGGTACGGGCTACGAGATCCGTGGTCGCTTTGGAGAATGGGAGTCCTTCGAACGCGAATACTACGATATGATACGTGCTGCCTTCCTGAAGTACTCCTTGCAGGTTCGCATGGGTCGCATGAATGGCATTTTCGTCGCATTTCACAACACGGAGCGCATCTTTGGGTTCCAGTACATTCCGCTGAGTGAGATGGACTGTGCCATCCACGGCAGCCCCGTCCCATGCCTTGGCGACCGAGAATACAAGGCGAGCATTCACCTATTAAACGCCGTCCTAGACAAGGTGACGGCGCGGTTCCCGCAGAGGACTCTGCGCCTCTCTTTTGAGGCTCGGGATGCAACGACGCCATTTCTATACGTTTTTGCGAGACCCGTGACCGATCGGGAGGTAGCAAGAGTTCAAGAAGATGCGCAAGACCGGGCAGAGAAGATTGCGCGGAAGATGGAGGCGAAGGCCGTGACGAACAAGCAGGTGGCAGCGATGCCCAAAACGCCGCAATGGCCAGTTTCACGTCCCCATCATGTCAATGTTGCTGCCTTGAGCAAGCACCGCCTCTGGAGAGCCATCGTGTTTTGTCTTACTCGCAGGGCTGAGATTACCACGTCTTTCGAACAGGGTGAGGAGGACTGGAAGTCAAGTTTCACCGACAGACTCACCGGTGACCTGTGCAAATCGAGGCGGTTCGGAGGTTTTAGCATTTGTGAGAGTTCGCCCCGTGCCGCCCTAGCCAAGGCCCTGATGGGGCCTTTGGGTCCTCATCGCGAGGCAGGGACAGCAAAAGTTGTCGAGTACGTGACTGACGCGCTCGGGTCCACTGCGGCACCGAGGTTCTCTGTCAAACTTCCAATTTTGCTCTCGGAGCTCGAGAGACGGATCTGGGTCTCGTCTACGGGCCAGGATGGAATCCCCGACCCAGGGAGGGACGAGCACGTTGATGACCCGTGGCTTCAGGAGGTCGAGAAAGCTTTGGAAACCGTGAAGCAATCTATCGAAGCGCTTGCCGCCACGGATAGCGACGCACCCACTGCCGATACCGATGCGCCTACCACAAATACCGATGCGCCTACCGCCAATACCGATGCGCCTACTGCCGATACCGGTGCACCTACCGCTGTAGCTATCGAAATGCCTGCTACGGCGCCCGTCAAGGACGACGAAGACAGCGAGCTCTATGGGCTGATCGTCTCCATCAAGAATAAGGTTAATGGGGAGTACGTCGAGCGGCCAAATGACCTCCGCCCCAAAGACGTGTGGGAGATCGAGTACTCCATCAAGGAGATGCCAACCACTTTTGCCCAGTATCACTACGAACTGTTGCGGAAGCGACGCGTCGACATGTTTCAGTCCAGGGAGGCGAAGGAGACCGGGAGGAAATGGGATGGCGAGTTCAGGGACATTCTAATGAGGTATTCCCAAAAAGGGCGTTCGTACCGGGAGAAGATGATGCAAAAGGCTATGAAACGACCTGTGCATGTGTTGGGCATCAGGAAGGCGTTAGCACCCGTGTCTGTCTTTAAGCCGCGGCACCCTACAAGTTGGTACAAGTCGTGGAGGGGGCCTCTCAGGCCACGGACATTCACCAAAGTGAAGCGGCGGGAAGCCACCGCGGAATGGAAAGCCACGAAGGGATCGGGAGCCACCGACGGATCAGAAGCCACCAGCGAGCCGGCACTCACCAAGGAACAACCCGAACTCATCAACAAGCGACCGGAAGCCACCAAGAGAACGAAACTCACAAAGAGAGCCAAGCTCACCAAGAGGGTTCCAAGACGCCCACTGCTGCATCTGAAAATGTTCTTAGAGGAAGGAGAAGGGAACGAGTCGCACGACGGACAACACGCAGCTTTGGGTCACTTTCCGCTGCCCGAGCCGACGAAGAAGGGAAGGCGCTTGGCCGGCCCGGCCCGGCGGCAAGCGAAAAAGCGAAAGGGGCAAAACGGGGCGACCGCTCTAAGGAACGGAGACGCCGCAGAGGGGCAGGAGACTAGAGGCATAATAATCATGGTTAAGGACGGTGAGGTGGTGCAGGACTTGCATGGGGATGGTTCCTCCTGAGTGTAAGAAGATTGGCCGTTTTGGGGTCTGGATATAGCTATCTATCCTTGCGGGTAGAAGGCGGCCATGTACATCATATCATGTAGGGCTGTTGTGTGATATTATGTCGGGAAGGGTAAGCGCCGTAGAGGGTTTACCGTTGTATGACTACGCCATTCTTTGTATCACTTTAGAATATATGTATCAATATATAGCATGGGGCTGGTGATTGAGGGTGTGAAAACTGGGCGTTGTGGCTGGGTCGAAGGGTGTCTAAGTGATGGCCGCTGGCATCTCCCTTGGCAGGGAACGTCCTAGTTGAGCCCCTGAAATCCAGGGCCGTGGCGCGGGAGTTCATCTGAACTAGTGTGATTATGAAGCTTCGTGGCCTGGATTGATATTGAGGTGGATGAAGTCGTGGAATCGAGAACCTTGATGGCTTACCCCTTTTCCCGACAAAGAAAACAAGACGGCAATCTCCCACGTCACACAACTGAAATGTCAATACCGACACATTGTGCCACCTACCTTGACGATCCGTTTCAGTTACACGTCATTAATACTCTGACTTGTTCCAGAATTCGCAATCCTCACTCCGACAGCCATTTCCCAAGTTCGACCCTCAGACACACGGCTACAAACTGCCTCCCCCACGGGGAAAGTTCAAGGCTATATCCATGACTCAGACATTATTGCTACCTAATGATACCCTTACAGTCCCTTTTGTCCGTATCCATCATCACTCGACAACAAAACCCAGCGAACCCGACCCTCCCAAAGCGTGTCGCCGTTTTGTGGAACGATCCAACGATCGGTCCGGGCGATAATATCCCCAAATAGCAACGTAATGTCAATACCGCATATGCGTGTTTCCAACCAAACGCCGATGCTATGCATTTGTAGAGAAAGACTCCGATACAAATATCTGGGCCGTCCCAATTTTTTCCACCGCCTGTTTTCGAATCGAGCGACCAGAGAACGGGTTTCCCGAACTGCTGGTGGCTAAATCAGCCGTAGAATTTCGCCATCTGCTCCAAGCCGCCGAGAACATCGCGTTTTCTCGTCTGGTTCGCCGTGATCTGTAGGTTGCCGATTTCGCACCAGTTGTTGACGGGCTGGACAGGTTAGCACAAATTCCAAGCGATTTCCGGCTTCATGAACTTACCAAGCAACTGAGATACTTGCACCAGTCGCAAGTATTATGATGGACGTAGAAGTTGTTCAGCAGCAAGATGAACACAACCAAAACGAGGACCAAGGCACCAGCACGAATGAGCCACCACGCCCACCACAGTGGTTTCCGGCCCTTGAAGAATCCGACGGGGTTCTTGAAGAACGAAGGCGGGGTCCCCTGCGACAGGAAGCCGTTATTGACCTGGGCGTACGGGGTCTCTTCCCCAATGCGACGTCTGAGCGAGTTTGGTGAGTGCAAGATGCAGATACCCAGAGCTAGACCCATCAAGAACCCGCCAATGTGGGAGAAGTTGTCCAGACCCGGCAGCAATCCCAAGACAAACGAGATGGCGATGTCGAGAAAGATGAGGAGCAGGTCCTTCACTGGGCTGACACGGTCCTTCCAGGAGTAGAGCAGATCCAGCAATGTCAGGGCAATAACACCAAACAAAGACCCGGAGGCGCCCGTCGAGGCGATCCCTGTCGCAGCGAAGTTGCCACCCATAACGAAGCCGAAGATGCCAGAGCTGATGTATACCAAAAAGAAGCGAATCGGGCCAATGGATTTTTCCATGTCTCTTCCCATCGTCATCTGCAGGAGCATGTTGAATCCGATGTGAATAAGTCCGGCGTGCAGGAACATGGGAACGATGAAACGGAACCATTGGTTAGGTTCTGGTGTCTGGTTGATCGTCGCCGTCGCGTTGTAGAATGGCTCTGGCACTCCGCCAAAGCCACACAGTTCCGACAGAGTGCATTTGTTCGACGGGTCGGCAGCGTTCGACGTGGTCGTGTTCGGGCAGGGCCAGCTGATGACGACTTCAGAGTCCTGAACGCCCTTGGTGTTGTGCATGCAGGGAACAAATCTGGCTCCCATGTTGATGAGGACAATGTTTGATGGGCCGATCATCGGGTTGAACTGCGGCTGTGTTGCAATTGGAGAGCCCGTCGTGATTGCTGAAGGATGGTTAGCGCGCCAAACTAGTTTCTAAGATGGAGGGACGGAGAGAATACAATTCTTCACAATCTCGCCAATAAACACGGCCACTTGTATCACCGTCAACATGTAAACCACCCACGGTATCCGCTTCTGGTTGGAGCCTAGCATCCCCAGCTCGCCAAAGCGCACCCTCCTCTTGCGTGACTTCTTGCGCTGGGGCGCATCGTAAACATGGTCTTGCATTTCGGGATCCTTGAGCCCGTTGGCAGCGCTACCGGTGCGATTCGGGCCTTGGTCCTGGAGCGGAATGTCATCTGCGCGATGATTGTAAGCCATATCTTCTGAGGGAACCCGCGTCAAGCGCTGGTAGTCCGAGTCCTGCTGACTTAGTTGATGTTGACTTGACGAAGGCGTCTGGTGCGTGTTTGCGGGGTATACGTGATCGTCAAACGGAGTTTCGAATGGCGACGGCTGGTGTTGCTTGCCGCCGTAGGGCGTTTGTGAGTGGTAGGAGGGAGGCTGCGACGAATAGGCCGAATATGCAGACGACGCTGGTTGCTGCCCACCACCAGTGTACCCTGTCTGGGGGAAAGTGGGATCGGGCAGCGGTTTCTGGTTGTAGTAATCGTTGGCGGCCATCTTGGCGATCTGACGATGCAAACCAAACAGTTGCAGCGAGCGCGGCTCCCACCGAGGGAGCGTAATTGAGTGCAAAAGGTCGTGTCCAGTAACGAACGACGAGCAGCGCTCCAGGCGGGGAACTGGAATGGAGCAAAGTGAATGTTGGCGTGTCCCGACGTGAGGGAAGACGGGCGGCTCAGGAGGTGTTTTAGCGGTCTTGGAAGCCGGGACCGTTGGTTGGTGGAGTCGAGTTGCCGTGCAGGTTTGATGTTTCGTCGGCGACGCAAGGATCCCTGACTTCCCGCCTCAAGTCACTCACGCTCCAGCTGTTTTGAGATTGCGTTGCGATGGCCGCAACCGCCAAAAACCAATGCCCCGAGGAGAACGGGCCAGAAGTAAGGTCCAATTTCCCTACAACTTGGCCGAGCTCAACACTGCGATCTCCCGATTGTTGGGTTGACGCTAGCGATGAATGGTGTGAATTTAACTCGTCTCAAATGCAGGATCGTGGCGGGAGTGCGGAATGACGCTGATGTCCCGCAAGGCTAGGAACCTCGAGACCGGGAGGCAAAACAACACACCTGGTTTTGGCAGTACGAGGAAGACGAGTCGGGTGGAAGAAGCTCAAAAGCTTTTTCCTTACGTCCCAAGTCAGATTGGGAGTGTAGAAGAAAAGGGAAAAGAAGGCGAGACCAATAATACGGAGCATAAATGGCCGAGCCTGACGAAGGGGCTGGCCAACAGGGCACCTTTTCAGCTCAGCTTTTTTAGCGGCGAACTGTGGTGCACATGCCGATGGAATCAGGAGCTTGCAAGCTGACGTCTTCGTCATTGGGGCTTGACGATGACCTGGTCTCTCGACAATCCTCTCCTCAGTTCCTAATCCGCACCCGCGCCCGGTTTTCCAGGTTGGCTGCGCAGGCAAGGGGCAAATCGGACGGGAGATCGGTGGAGAAGAACCCAACGTCGCAGCGAGATGCCCGTTTGCATGAAGCGTCACTGAGATATGGAAACTCAAAAGTCCAAGTCCAACACGGGAGGGTAGGAAACCCGCAGCTGGGCGCTTGCCCGTTAGGGTTTTGAGTCTTTTCTGATTCTGTTTTTGGAAACGCAGCCCATGGGCGGGTTTATTTCACGTCATTGCGGGTTGCCTCTGCACCACTAGAACCCAACCGCAACAAGCCTTCTGCTGGGTTTCGGATACTACCTATGCAACCTTGGACGGCAGCGATGAGCAATTAATTCCTGTGGCTGTGTGCGCTCGCCACGGCTCGTGTTGGCCACTGTTTGCTTGCGTGTGTCAAAGCCACGCAGATGTGGTCTGAGCTGGACCACCAGATCCCTCACGAGGGGCTTCACGTGCAATCTGGAGCAGTGAGACGTTGATTCGAAGCCAGACTGGTAGGTAATAAACGGACAGCATCACTGTGCTGGATGGCTTTCTGTACCTGAGCTAAACCTTTAAGCCTGAGGGGAGTCTTGGCAAGGGACCAACTGCCCAGGCCCAAGGATTCCGCCTGTGAGGTCAGAGAGGCCAAGGAATGAACCTGGCTAGCCGCCGTATTTCTTGTTCAAATGCGTCAAGAGTAGCGAAAAATGAAGACAGCGTACAAATCAGTACAAAAAATCCCCAATGGCTGGAGAACGTTATCGATAAGATAAGATGTGACGAGGGGCACTTTTTTTCTGAGCTGGGGTTGGCAACAGCTCGTCGTGCGACGAACCGAAGAAGCTTCCAACTCTAAACTCTTTTTGCCAGCAAACTTATACACTCAATTGAGATTTTATTCTACCACTGCACCTAATTCTACCGCCTAGTTTTGACGCCAGCCCACAAAATCTACCCGCCGAGCAAAATGGGCAAGGAGCGGGCTCGCGATGCCTCTGGCAAGAAGATCAAGGAGGCGAAAAAGTCCTCGGACGACAGAGTGAAGAAACACAAAGACAGGGAATCCAAGCCAAAAAAGGAGAAGAAATCCAAGAGACGCGACGAGGAGTTTGCCAAGGAGGTCGAAGCTACGCCGAGCGCCGCTGCAGAAGATCCGAAAGCTGCAGAAGTAAGCGCGTTCGCCGCAGGACATGTCGCTCCTATGGGTCACTTACTGACTTCCATCTCGCAGGCTGCTGAGGATTTTATAGCCCTCGATAGCGGCGACGAAAAGCCGAGAGCAAAGAAAGTCAAGAAGGAGAAGAAGCCTGGTAAAGAGAAGACCGCCACCGCCGCTCTTGAATCACTGACAATAGAGACACTCATCCCAGACGACATCAAACATTGGAAGTTGGCGAAGATTAAGGCGAAAGAGAGAGTCAGAAAGGGAAAGGAAAGGAAAGCGGCCAAGGAGGCGGCGAAGGCTGTGGCTGCAGAGGAAGCGAAGAAGGAGAGACCTCTGTTCGTGCTCGATGTCGGATACGCCGATAAGAAGGATGAAGAGACTGAAGCCAGCTCAAACTCCGACTCTAGCTCTGATGACGACTCCGACGAGGATTCAAGTGCAGGAAACAGCCCTGCTGCAGCTGCGGCTCTGGCCGCAGAGGAGGCCGAGATCAGGGCGAAGCGGATGCCCCGCGCAGAACGCCGACACCTGATTCTGATCGCCCGCCAAAAGTATCAGATCATGAAGCGGCTAGGCCTTGACCCAACTGTAAAGGAACCTCACCCGGAAGTTGAGGAGCAGCTCCAGAAGTGGATTGAGAAGAGAAAGGAGGCGCAGTATCAGATCGAGCGCCGGCGCGCGGAGCGCAAGAAGAAGGCAGCAGCAAAGCGGCTGCGCAAACTGATTGAGGGAAAGGAGAAACAAAAAGAGAAGCTGAAGAAGGGCAAAGAGAGGGCAGAGAAGAAGGCAGCCAAGGAGGCGAAAGCGAAGGCCTGAAGGTATTTTTGACGGGCATTTTGGGGTTTGGTCGGCGTTAGAGGCAGGCATATTTTCGCCAGTGTCGATTTTGGACTGGCCATTAGCCCGGAGTTTAGCGTTTTCATCGTTCAGCTCCACCGAAAGCGACAATCACAGCAGTTGTTAGAGGTCGGAAGTGAAGATCGGTATTCCATAGTGATCAGAAACAGAGGAGAGCTACCTACCCATCCTGCCAATCTTACACCTAACATACACCCCGCAGCGCATCCGTACACTTATACCATGCAAATGCTTCAGATCTGTTATACACAACCCCCTTCCTTGGTTCATTTCTTCCCCTCCCCACCCTTCTCTTCCCCATCCTTCTTCCCCCCCTCCTTCCCCCTCCAAACCTCGGCAATCTGCTCCGAAATCATATCCCAATACCCCTTCCCGCTCTCCAGCGCCTTCCTCTCCTCCTCCATCCTCTTCTCCTTCCACCCTTCCTCCTCATCCCCCATCCATAACCGACCCACAATCCCCCTCTCGCTCATCGCCCTCTCCCGCCTCGCCATCTCCGCCCGCTTCCTGCTCTCATCGTCCATGCTCGCCTCCATCTTTATCCTCTCCGCATCCATCAGCTTCGCGTTCCTCCGCGCCTGATCCGTCGGCAGCGGGTCAAAGCTACGCTGGATCGACGCCCCGATGGCGTTCCACCTGTTGCGCGAGCGCGTTGCAATGCTGGTCCCTGTGAAGTCGTGCGAGAGCTGGTTGAGCGCCCAGGCGGAGGAGCCGCCAAGGATGACGTTTTGTAGGGTGAGGGCGCCGCGCGTGCGGCCGGGGAGAAGGAGGCCGATGGGGCCGAGGGCGGCGACGACGAGGGCGGCGTTGTGTATGACGGGGAGGGTGCCGTGGTAGGGTGCGGGTTGGTTGGGATCGGAGGGGGGTGGGGGTGTTGATGCGGGGGGTTGCGAGGGTTCGATGGGCGCCATTTTCATGGATTGAGGGGTGTGGCTTCAACTGGAGAATTTGTGGGTTGGGCGAAAGTGTTGAGGCTGTTGAATTGGGTGGAAGCTGGTTGTGGGCTCCTCTGGTGGGAGCTGAGGATTCACGAGTGACGACGCGGTTGAGCAAAATCCAGAGCTGTTATCGATAGAGATGCGATAAGGTCGGGGGCAACCAGGCTTGGCACCCTATGTTTGTACCCCTGAAATCACTTTCCAAATTGGAATTGAGAAAATGTATACATATTGCGCCCTCCTAGATTCGTACACTATATCATGCAAAGCTGACGCGAAATCAGTGGGTATACGCCGCAATAATCGGTAATCCTCGCCCATTTCGGACCGTCCCACCGTTTCATGCTCATGAGGCTGTCCTCGCCATCCAGGTCCAACCCATACAAATAAACACTTGTCCGGACAAAGAACTCAGCTGTCCGTACTCGCGGCCAGAACGCTAAACTCCCAGGAATGCCACGACCGAAACGCGCAACGCCAAACCTAAGGTACAGAGGTCCGCTCAAAAAAAGCAATCATCGCTGCGTTCGCATCCTCGAATGCGCCTCATTCGCAAACTTCACACCAGCCTCACGTGAAGCCATGGCCTCAGCCATCGCCCCCATAAGCTCATATGACTGCGCCAACATTCCCTCACCAACACTCATCCACAAAATATTACCGCTCTTCTTGGCCTGAGCCGTGCCAGCCTTGGCACTCTTGACTGCCTGTTCGCCCGCAACGTTTTCGAATAGCCTCAGACGCATTATGTTGAGGGCTATCGAGAGACAATGAAAGTTTTGAGTTGCCTGCGCATGGGCGAGCGCTTGTTGGATGTGACTTTTGACCTGCTGGAGCGGCATCGACCTCGGCGGGCTCAACTGGATGGATGCAAGAACGAGATTGTAAGCCGACTTGATTTCTGGGTCGGGGTTGCCCTCGCAGAGCGGTCGGAGCTGGTCAATAAGGTCGATCATTCCCGCCTCGTCTCGGTTGTCGTTCAAGATCCACAATTTGCTGAGTGCCGCAAGAATCAACAGCTGATACTCGATATGGTTTGCGCCGGTTTTCGGCCCATTGTTTTGTTCCAGGTCGAACCTCGGATCTGACCAAATCTCTAGCGCTGCCGTAAGCTGGGTCGTTCCCTGCAGGAAAACGCCATTCAAGTATAGAGTCATGATTTCCGGGAAACCGGCTGATGGTTGGGCGTTTTGGAGCACCTCTAAACTCTTTTTAACTCTGGCCCAATCACACAATGTCGCTGCCTGCAATCCAGCAAGCATGTGTGTATAGTACACTACTTCCTTCGCCCAATCTGCCTGCCGGAGAGATTCTGGGAGGGATCGGGAGGCGGATGCTGGTTTTTTCTCTGCGTTCCAGGTCAGCAGGTGAAAGATGGGATGCCAGAGAGAAATCTCACCTTCTAGCAACCTTGTTGCTTCGTTCCAGATTTGGGTACTCCGCCCGAGCGTTGTGGATGTACTGAGTGCTACTATGCCGTTCAAAACAAAGCTGTAATTATCAGTCCAAACGTTCACAATCTGGAGCCGGACGGCTTACGCCAACGCATAGGCTTCTTGCTTCCCAAGCGTGGACAGCACTAAATAATCGATGCTGCCTTCCCCGAGGCGAAGAATCTCTCGAGTGTCGTTGCTTATTGTCGTTGGCGCGTTTGGCAGGCGGTGTATTGGTAGCAACACTTCATCTGTGAGAGTCGCCCATTCCGGTGAATGTCTAAGCTCTTCGAGCCTTGTTTGAAGTGATTCCATCTTCTGTTTGAGAATCTTAGGAGTCTTTTGGTGAAGGCTGCAGGCGATATCTAGAAGAAGCAGAAGAACATCCATTTGAGGAACGTGGACATCGTCGTTGAGCTGGAGCTTCGCCGCCCCAGCGATGCACGCTTGTACGCGGGTGATCCAGTCGTCTTTTTTGGAGCTGAGGTGCGCTAAGCCCTCTAAAATCATGGCCATCACAAAGATGGCCTTGTCGTCACGCTGGGTTGCGATACCCGCTATTTTACGCAAGTTCTCCAGGGCGTGGTGGTCGGAAGAAGTCCCTGATTGGAGATGAAACGCGGCCTTGAGGAACCGAAAGGCGTAAATCCAGTGGATATGTTTGTACCTGGTGGCTTGTCAGCTTTGACATCACCGAAAAACATTGCAATGGGACAATTACGTTGTGCAGTCAGCGATGTAGGCATCTATTGACTTGAAGGCAGCTTTTTGACTCCGTTGAAACAGCGTCTTCATGAGCAGAAACTGAGAGCTGTACTTGAGATCGACGAAGCGATGCTAAAACGAGGTTAGCAGGGAATCATTGCTGAGGATTCGGTCCCCTTACCTTCTCACAGACCGCAATGCCTCTCGTCAACGCCGTTTCCGCCTCCATGATGTTGGTGGTTTCCTCGACGAGGATATTCGCATATCGCAGACACAGGCGTGCCTCTAACCGTGGGAAAAGCTTATTCGACTTCATCGCGACTTCCAGACATCCTAATCCTGTAGCGACCAATTTGTGATGCTCTGCAACCTCCTCGGCCGTCATGGACCTCGCAATCTCTTGACCTGCTGCATTCGCTTTGCTGAAGCAATCCTCGGCGACGTAGAGCAATACTGGCAGCGTTTCGACATGAGAGTGGGACATGACAGGCGACTTCGCAACAGCACCGGCGGAAGGCAACCGCCTCGCGTCTTTCGAGGTTGGCCTTGCGGAACCACTTTGGGAGGTTGGTCGACTCTCAGCGAGCCTCGGACTGCTTGTTGCAGAGGATACTTGTTGTGGAGGAAGCGGCGCTCGGGCTGGGGTGACGTTTACCGGAGGCGCGGAAGCTGGTTGTGAGGTTGGGATCGGGGAGTTGTACACCGGTGGACTGGGCGCAACAGGCCGCTGGAGGAAAGACGGATCGACAAACTGAACGGGAGGGGCAGTTGACGGGGGAGGGCGGTTATAAGTGCCATTGTAGTTCGAGAATTGGGGCGTTGCTGAAGGGTAGAAATTCGTTGGAGGAGGTGCTGGCGCCGGCGCTGGGGCGGGGTGCTGCTGGTGCTGCTGGTACGCTGGTTGAGAATATTGTACATGGTGATACTGTGGGTTTCCATTGGCATACGGGGCCGCGCCGTACTGCGAATGTAAATTTTGGTGTACAGGTTGCTGATACTGCGGGTGTTGGGGTTGGAAATGCGGTTGTTGCGGGTGCTGGGAATACTGAGGATGTTGCGGATGCTGCTGCTGCTGCTGCTGCTGCTGGCCCTGCCCGCCGTAAACGGGACCCGGGGGCATCGTGCCTCGATATGTCATCGCATTTGCCAGCTAACAACGAAGATGAGCCCCTTATCCACACATGCGACACTCGTGAGTTGATGTTAACATGGATTTGGGGACAAAAAATTGGTGCGCGCGCTGCTGCATCGAATGTCCAGGTTGGCCGCTCGAGTGATGCAGGTCGCAGTCCTGACGCGCTCGAGGTTGCCAATGCGCTTCGGTCGTGGCAGCCACTGAACCGTTAGCCCAGGGACCTGTGGCTGTGCTCCACCCGGTTCGTAGCGGACGCCACGGCTTGGCGCTTCTCTGGTTCTTCCTTTTTAGGCCACCCGACTTGGCGGATTGCCCCACCCACCAAGAGGCCGATGCCTCGGCATCCACCAAGAATGCCGAGGACCATCATTGGACAAGTCGCCGCCATCAATCGTTTAGAAAGTCTCTGGCAGGGAAGGGAATCCTGGGATATACATGAAGTGGTCTTTTCGTCTCTCTTTAATGTCTATTTGATCAATATCACACACATCCTCACACTTTGACCCCTCACTGCTGCCAACTTCAGAGGCCGAGCTCAGTGATCTTCGAGTTGCCGAGATGTAAGACATGATTCCCTATCCGGAATTGATGCCTCGATTGCTCTGCTGACACCATGCAAGCAATCGAAATCCCTACGCGTACTCCGTAGAAGCCATGGATTGGTTCGGCCGTGCGCGGATCAACTTCACTCATGCACAATCGCCTGTGACGTTGAAGAAAAAGGACGGCTCATTGACCGACTTACTGGAGGTTGTCAAAAAAGCGACTCCTCCATGCCAGCTAAACCCGCTCCTTTTCAACGGCCATGTCCAGACTATGTGGACGGCGGTGAAGGATGAGGGGCCCCCAATCTACTACCGGAGGAGAATCTTTGACGCAGATCACAAGACGTATAACGGCACCTTCGCTGTCGACTTTGCGGTAAAACGACATGAAGATGTGGATGAGAAGCTTCCCCCACGAACCGCCTATTTTTCAGAGGAGGACTTCTCCCAGATTGCTTCCGACGACGCCAGGCCGATGCTCATTGTGCTTCATGGGCTTTCCGGTGGATCCTATGAGGATTATCTTCGCCATGGCATTGCACCTCTCGTACTGAACGGTGGGGGCTGGGAGGTTTGCGTGGTCAATGCCCGCGGATGCGCCAACAGTGAGGTTACGAGTGGGGTGCTCTTCAATGCGCGGGCGACTTGGGATGTTCGACAGATCATCAATTGGGCAAAGGGGACGTTCCCGAATAGGCCCCTTTTCGCCATGGGGTTCTCATTGGGGGCCAATATTTTGACCAATGTAGGTCCAGAATCGTAGATCTATGTGTCACCTAAAACTGAACATGCCTCAGTATGTGGGAGAAGAGGGTGCAAAGTGTCCCTTGAAGGCAGCCATCTCCGTGGGCAACCCGTTTGACCTGGAGGCTTCCAACAAGGCCCTGACTCGATCACTGCTCGGGCATCACATTTACCAGAGGGTGATGGGAAGTGAGTACCGAGCTAACCGTTTCTACCCTTCGTAGTGCTAACCTCTCCCAGCAAACATGAAGAAGCTTATTGCCAACCATAAGGATGCCGTTCTCAAACACACAAACCTTGACTACGATCGGGTACAGCAGATCACCCGCCTTCATGAGTTTGATCGGGAAGTGCAGTAAGACCCCTCGTTTCCCTGCAAAACACCGTAGACAGCTGACACGGGTTTCAGAACTGTGACCTGGGGATATCCCACAGAGACAGCCTACTACAGAGATGCCTCTTCTTGTGATGCCGTCCTGGCCATTAAGATTCCTTTCTTTATTCTTGCTGCAGAGGACGATCCGGTAAGAATCTCAAACTCCTTGGCGGGTGTTATCGAAACTAACACTGCCAACAGATTGCAGTCCAAGAGGCCATCCCGTACAATGAGATCAAGCTCAACCCATACACAGTCCTTTGCGCATCCTCTTTAGGAGGACACCTCTCTTGGTTCGAGATCGGAGGCGGACGATGGCACGCTCGTCCAGTAGGTATCCACATCAGCGAGTCCCCTTTTCAGTTTAGTAACCGTGTATCAGATCTGCAATTTCCTGAATAGCATGGTCTCAGAGATTGACCTCGACTCAATCAAGCCGATGATCAATGGGAAGGAGGCCCACACCGAGCTGAAGACACATTTCGACCCGGTCAGAAGAAAGCTACAGATTCTTAGCGACTTGGAATAGACTCACAGAGAGAATCTCTCGTTCCTTGCAGAAGAGACTGTAATATTGGATCACGGTTTCTTGTCATACTAGTAATATAGATAAGGGGAGGACGGACATAGTGGGCGTTCATAGAGGTTCAGTTTCCCATAATCAAAGCATTTGTCAAACTCTCCTGTAGCAATTTCGTCACTGAAGTGCGCAGCTGCATCAAAAATCGATAGATATATCTTGACGCCATATTTGTCTCGACATCAGGCTCGATGTCCAATCGCGACCTGTGGTATCTCTTTTTGGATCCTCCATACCAACCGCCCTGCCATTCCACAATGAAAACGCCATACGCCATGCAGATGAGTACTACCGTATCCGAAAGGGCACCTAACGCGCCAACACTATTCAGGGGCGAACGATACCCTCTTCCTAGACTTGGCGGCCTTGGTGCCCTCGGCTGCGAGTGCTGCCTTGAACCCGTTGATGTCTTCGTCCTCACCCCCCTTGCCACCCTTCTTCTTGCGCTTCTTCCGCAGCGATTCCTTTGTCTCGTCGAACTGGGCTTTGCGCTCGGCCTCCTTCGCCTCAGCTTCCGCCCGTCGCGCCTCGCGGATCTCCTCCATCTGCCTGGCCTTGATCATCTTGGACTCGATCTGGCCCTCTTTCTCCGCCTGGACGAGCGCAAGAATCGTTGTCATTGATTCCTGTTCAAGCGTTAGCATGAAGTCTCGCAAGGGCCAGTCGTGGAAACATACCCGATCATCCACAAACACCTTCCCCTTCTTCTTGCCCTTGGGCTTCGTAACACCAACCGGCGTGATCTTGTTCAGCTCTGGGATCCCAAGCTCCTTCTCCGTGTACACGCGCTTCTTGCGCTTCTTTAGAATATCAGCAATGTTGGGTCGCCCTTTGATCCCCCTCCCTGGTTGCGGCGTCTTGGGTCCGGTCTTCTTCGCCTTGATGACGCCGTCATTTTGGGGTCCTTTCTTAGAGGCTTTGCTGCCCTTGATGCCGCTACCGTTGGCGGCATGCTTGTTTTTTATCGTCCGTGTTATACCCATTGTTGTGATTGATCGATTGCCCGAAAAGGAGAAATCGTTGCGAAACTGGAGCTCGGTTTGGCGGTCGGCTGCAGCTTTCTGAGCATTGAGCATCAAAAAATTTGGCCGAGACTTCGTTATCGCTTATCGTGTAGGTAGCAGAGGTGGGGTCCCATGCCAGGGGTTCAGGTGGCTGGGGCTGGCCCCGGCCGGCAGCGCGATTGTTAGCGCGGGGCAGCGTGCGCCGATTCTTATCGACTCCGATAACGCTCCGCCAAATTTCATTGATCACCAACGGCGAAAGACTCACTGGCCATTGTTGCCGAATTGTTGACACCGAAGTCCCAGCAGCGTCCTACCGAGTACTCGATTTCACAGTAGAGGGAGACGCAATGGCTTCGGCACACCCTCCCCGCTGGGCCGCCTTTGCGCGCGACACCAACGAGACCAAGATCCAACTCGCGCTGAACCTCGATGGCGGGGCTTTTCCCCCTGAGACGGACAGCCGCCTCCTCAGCGAAGATGGCCACGCCACACAGGCGAGCAAGTCGCAAACTATCAGCATCAACACAGGCATTGGCTTCCTGGACCACATGCTCCATGCGCTCTCGAAGCACGCAGGGTGGAGTTTGGCCATCGCCTGCAAGGGCGACTTGCATAGTGAGAAGTCCCTTCGGTTGCCCGTGATCCTTGAATCTGACCACTTGTCTCTTGCAGTCGACGACCACCACACCGCCGAAGACGTCTGCATCGCCCTCGGCTACGCGTTCGCCCAGGCGCTCGGCACCCCAACAGGCCTTGCCCGCTTTGGCTCTGCATACTGCCCCCTAGATGAGGCCTTGAGCCGTGCCGTCGTGGATCTTTCCAACAGACCGTTTTGCGTTGTTGACATGGGGCTGAAGCGGGAGAAGATTGGAGATCTCAGCACAGAGATGATTCCCCACTGCTTCCAGAGTTTCGCCCAAGCCGCACGCATCACCCTGCACGTTGACGTTCTGCGCGGAGACAACGACCACCATCGGGCGGAGAGCGCCTTCAAGGCGACTGCTGTGGCAATACGGCAGGCTACAAGCAGGGTTGCCGGCAGGGAAGGGGAGGTACCAAGTACCAAGGGCACTCTGAGCGTTTGATTCGGTTTAGATTGGAGCATGCAGCGAGATCTAGCATTCGGAAAAGCATATACAATAATACCATTGATTCAGATCCAAAGGCGGGCCACAGTCACTCATAATGCTCGCACAGGTTGTCTTCATCGCAAATGCGGGAACCATATTCCAAGTCCAGGAATCCCAGACCACAAGGTACCGCTGTTGTGGATCGCGACCTGCACAATCCTCAAAGACAAGCCCTTCGTGGGGCCAGTACCGCATAGCCGATTCCACAGCATGTGCATTCAACAACAAGACAATCGGGTATGGTGTAGTGGCTAACATCGCTGACTCTCAACTTTGAGTACTCAGCAGCCCGGGGTTCGATTCCCCGTTCCCGAGTTCTGGACACCCCACAACTACGGCGAATGACTAACATTCGCACTTCTTCCGTAGTATAGTGGTCAGTATGTGAGCTTGTCAATGCTTCTAGCAATGTCATCGCTCGAGACCCGGGTTCAATTCCCGGCGGGAGAGACATGGGGGTGTCCTTCCTTTTTTGGAGGTTAGAGGTTTTTTTTCTTCTTCTCGCGGGCAGATGGCTGTTCTTTTGGGCACCTGGCTGTGAAGAAGAAAAACAAGTGTCCGGGTGTCGCCAGTTGCATCCCATTGGTTGTGCTTGAGGTTTCCAGCATGCTCCTGAGCAAAGGGGAGCACCTGATCTCTGACCAAGCATATCAACACCAACTAGACTTGTGGAGAAAAAAAATATTGATGTAAATGATAAAACACCAAAGACCCAAGATAAAATAAACCGATCTCGCAGAACCTTGCATCTGCAAGTCATCAGGTACCCCGAACCCGGTGGCTCGGAGCCGGGATAGAGTTGCGGATCGTACGTCGGGAACCCCACTTGGCAACTTCAACGCTGCAGACACTGCACCGTCTCCAAAAAATCGCCTTTACGACCCAATGACGCAACTCACGAGAAGGCGTCGCAGTTTATAAGCTCAACGTTCCCGGCGCCAATTGAGCACTCTTCGACCTGATTGACCGAATGATACTCGAGGTGTGAAGAGACAACACCAACACGGTGGGGAGCAGTTCAACGTCCCTTCTCACTCGCTCACTCACTCGTGTTGACGACGGGGACTCTATGCGCACCCTCGCCACGGGGGACACACACAGCACAACGCAAACACCATGCGCTCGCACGACGTAAATAAGCACGCGGAGGCGACCGAGGCCTCGTGGGAGGCGGCACGGGGCGCAACCTACGGCGCTGCCAAGTGGGGAGTCGCGACGGCGGTGCTCGGTGGGTTTGGGTATGCGCTGTCGCCGATATACAGGGGGTTAACGCTGCAGTTCAAGGTGTAAGTGTCTCCTCTTGTGAATGTGCTGGAGCAGGTCTGATTGGGGGGGGGGGCAGGTATATCCAAATGTCGGGCATGGTCTTGGGGAGTATGATCGAGGCTGATTCGAGGCTGCGCGAGTATGAAGCGAGCATGCGGATGCGCCGGAGGTTGATGAGGGAGCAGGCGATGTGGCAGAGTTTGGAGGAAAAGTATGGGAAGGACGAGGACGAGGACTGATTGGGTTCAGCAACTGCATTGTGTTTGGATTGCGAGGAGCCGCCTGTATTATTATGGTCGGGGGAGGAGAGCTTAGCTTTACGGCTGTTGCTGTGTAGGAATATGAGGAGTGGGGTTGCCTACTGAAGAGCCCGGGCAACTCGAAAGCATCTTTTGGATGTCTTCTCGGTTTCACGGGCGCGGCGTCGGGGTGCAAGTTGCCGAGCACCACACGCCCTAGATATCTGCTATTGTTGGATGCTCACCAGTCCACTCGCAGAAAAGTCATCTTGGACTGGGCCTTGAAGCTGAAATCAGATGCGCTGGATAGGAGGTCAACAACTTTGCCGATGTAATTGTCGACCAAAACATTTGCTGCCAAGGCGCTGTCCACCCCCTTCGGCGAGGGTCTGATATGCGACCGCAACGGACTGTTCTCACTTTCCAGAGACACCTTAAATGCCCGGGCCCACCCCGGGGCGGACCCATAGACGTAGTCCCACTGTTCTTCCGACATGCGTTTTATTACGTTCACAACGTGCGTTTGCAGGTTGGGCGGAGGTGTATCGGCGCGCAGGCTCCAATCCTGGTCGAAGTGTCTGCATCGCCGAAGGAACCCCATCTCAATCCGCTCCACCGTCTCTCTCAGACACTGAGACGAGAACGTGGATATGCCTCCGGTCATCGCGCCGAGATGGTCTCCGATGTTGCGGAAGAGGGCTTCGTCAAGAAAGTCACGGCGCTGTTGGTCTAAGCGGGAGACGAAGCTTCGCATGTCGGCGTACCAGAAGGGGTCAGTATTTTCGTCCTCGAAACGCTGCAAAGCCTCTTTCCGTTCTTGATCGCGCACGTGTCGGAGAGAATCGAGCAGCTCTTTCTGTTTTGCCGCTTGGTCCATTTCATGATAGCTGATCAAGGTCCGCCTTCTCGGCAGACCGTCGCTCTCGCACTTTTCTTTCCGGTACTTCATGTCGGGCCATTTCTCTTCGACGGCACGCAGTAATCGCAGTTCCCGCGTGCGTTTTCGTTCCTCTTCTTCATCATAGGGAGTCCGAGTGGATCCTGAAGATTTCGGGGACTCGGGCGCTGTTGGACGTCGCAACTTGGCCACGGCTCCGGAACCATCCCGGTTGTGGGCGCGCCTTCCGTTGTTGTCACTGTCGGAGTCGCTCCCACTGTCATTCCCGAGGCATTTCCGAGGTTTCTTGCTCCTCAAGGGAAGTCCTTGATGGGGATTCTGGCTTGCACTTGAGGGATTTGCTGGAGGAGGCTCTGCCCTGGCCACCTGGTCAGTTCGGCGCCTGACACTTCCTGTGGGTGTGTTACATTAGCTAAATACCGACTTTTGAAGTGTTCTATGTATCCACGGCAATTTTCTCCTTTCGCCGGTGCATTCGAGACAAGCCGCCCCGTGTTGGCGGCGGCGGCAGGGGTAGGGTTCGGCGAGACCCGGGTTTCGCTCTTCCTGGATACCTTACCCAGGCGTTTTTGCCCTTTCGCCTGTCCCTTCCGGAAGGGCACCTCTGTCTCAACGCCGGCGAGGTTGGTGACTTCGGCATACAAAGGCATGGCGGGAAATGTGCTTAGCGTCAGTCGAGAGCGCTGAGCCTGACGGTCAACGGGTGGCAGTTCAATCAGATTTTGGTCCTTCAAAAGGAGGCCTTCAAAGAGGCGGGGCGCGGACAACCTGCACTCGAGGGTAAGGCGTTTGGTGTGGGCGCCTGCAGTTCTGCCTTGAAGGCTGAGCTACAGCTTTGCGCAGATCTGCGTGGCCAAGTCGAGAGCCAACTGATGCGAGGCTGCACCAGTCGCCAGCCTGGAAAGTGTCACTACCTACATTATCGGGAACTTCTCATTGCCAAACTGCAGGTATTAATGCGTTTCATGGGTCGTGAGCCACCAAGTAGGTGTGTAAGAGCACCTAGGTAAGGAGATCTCTGGGAAAAGGTGGTGTGGGCGGCCCGGAAGGCATCATTGAGAGTCGAGCTCCTCGTCTTCCACCAGTTCTAAGATATTAGTAAGTTCTTCAAATTTACTGCAAGCTTTACCACTTCGTACAAGCGCGGTGTTTCTGTCAACGCACATGTCTCGCCAGGATGTAAATCGGCTCTCCCGCCAACATACCGTACCAAGATTTGGATGCCACCACCGCAAGTCCAGCAGCAGGATGGCAACAAGTAGATTAAGTACTCAACGATACTTTTGAGATGCCGTCGCCTCTGTCACTCACCGAATTTGACGTATCGGCATCCAGTGCGATGCATGCGGGGGCCGCACCAGGAACGGAACCGACAGACGAAGACATTCAGCGGAAACCTTGGAAATATATCGGTTACAGAGGATACGCGGAATTTGTCTCATCTGATGATGACTTTTTGATACTTTGACGCTTCGATTCGCTCAGTGCGCGCGTGGCGCTGGGTCTTCAGGACGAGATAGCGGTCCTCGAAGAGGAGCTGGATAATGTTGACGCAAGACACAGCACCCGCGAGTCTGCGGATCTAAACAACGGTACCCTCAGAGATGACATTTCAGAGCGGACGGCGCTGCTGGAGCTGGTAGCTAAGAAACTACGCCGATACAGTAAGCCTCGGAAACCAAATGGCATACAGCTTCCAGGTTGTATGGTGTCAAAGCTGCGCTGACGCTCCTAGACGACTTTCTTCTGCAACATAGCAGTCTAAAGAAACTCCCTCCGGCACCAAAGCGCGATGTCAAGAGCATCAAGAATTGGCATTTCAACCACAGCAATGCCGCAATTGCGCAGAAGGAGCAGATGTATCTCGACAAACTCGATCTCATCGGGGTCGTTCCCCAAGAAAGAACGCCACTACGCCGAATGATTGACAGTTCACTGCGGCTGCGGACTCTCCCATTATGGAGACTTAGGAAGTTTGAAGCCTCTCAATACGACGCAGACCATGTGTCCTACTATTCTGACAAGCGCATCCATGGTTTTGCGTCAGCTATGATCGTCGTCATTGGCGCCACGATGCTAATAACTCCCATTTGGTTCTCCAAGCCTTGGACACGCTCCACATGAAGCTTGGTGTTATAACAGTATTCATATTTATCTGTTTGCTCCTGACATCGTTCGCCATGGCATCCAAGCCTTTCGAGGCATTAGGCGCAACACCCCCAACATGGTCTATTGCTGACGTTTCCAAGATACGCAGCGGTTCTCATGGTGTTTATTCAGTTTGGGACAGCAAACACATGACCCAATGGACATTTGTCGTTGGCCGAGCGGCGCTCTAAGGCCATTAACTTCGTGATGTCGCTACTAAACCGGCGGAATTTCCTTCGGAGGTTGGATGCTCTGTCTAGCCAGTGACCGGCCCGGGTATTTGTTGTTGTGCGATAGCTTGGCCCATAACAGAGGCCGATGGCAATCGCAACTATCGGAGCTTTTCCGCGGCATTTCACTCTGGGGGCAACAGGGATCCGAACAAACGGCCGGATCTGACATCAGAAGAGCCCGCGCTCCATGTGCCCCTTGGTCGATGACGCCGGAATTTAAGAGCAGGTCAAGGCTAGTTAACATTGGCATATATGACAGCAGAACATAACTTTTGGGTGCCACGCCCTCTTGATTACCTAGCTGCGGTGATGCTATTTGTGCATGCCCCGGCTCGAGCCTCATCACGCCGAAAGCGGTCACTATTCCCATGGGTATCTCATTCTCTCTCCTCCACGCCCTCTTCCTTCATCATTTTGTAGGCAGCTGAAACTTCTTGGGATCCATGTTGAGCTTGCACAGACGAACGACACAGCCGCTCAGCTGCAGAAGCGTCTGCACACCTTCCAAGATCTTCATGTGAGTGAAGCCGATGATCTTGATGAATTCCAATTTGGAGTGCTCGCTCAGGGTTGGGATTGTCTTCGTCACCTTGAACATAGTGCTAATAATGTCATGGCTAGAGTATCCCAAGTCCCAGAGTTCGCGAAGGGTATCAAGCGCCGAATCGACATTGCCCTCGTAACACGCCTTCAACATCGCCTGGACTTTGATGGGATGTGGCGAGTCGACGACCTTGAAGACGTTGTCTCCTGACACAAACCCGAAGCCTGCAAATGTTGACTGCAGGTTATTGATGGCCTGCCGCATGTCTCCCTCAGCACTGAAGACGAGCGCAGCAATTCCGTCTTCGCTGTATTCGACTTTCTCGGCTTCGATGATCTGCATCAGCCGCTTCACAACTTGGGCGTCTGTTAGCTTGGCGTAGCGGAGGATGGCGCATCGCGACTGCAGCGGCTCGATGATCTTGTTGGACTGGTTGCAGGCAAAAGCAAATCTTGTCGTGTTAGAGTAGATCTCCATCGTGCGCCGCAGCGCCTGCTGCGCACCGGATGTCATGCTGTCGGCCTCATCGAGAATGACGAGCTTGTGTCGCCCCGGCGGAAGCGTGACCTTCTTCTGTGCAAAGCCCTTGATTCGCTGTCGGACGACCTCGATACCTATTGAGAAGATGATGGTTAGCAGCTGCAAACTTGCGGTCAAGAGGGGTAGCATACCTCGCTCGTCACTGGCATTCAGTTCCAAGACTGCCTCCTTATACGAGTCTCCTAATAACTGCCTTGCGAGGCAGAGAACACTCGTGGTCTTTCCGATTCCAGGCATGCCCGAGATAATGACGTGCGGCATGTTGCCATCCTTTGCGATAATCTTCAGTCGCTCGATCGTCTCTGTGTTGCCGACCACATCGTCCAGAAAGACCGGTCTATATTTCTCCACCCTATCAATCGGAGCCCGTCAGCCAGGTATCAAAGCGATATTGAATTTGTTCGCATACCATGGAAGCTCGTATGTGGCAGTCCCGTTTGGGCTGGAGACTGCCTTGGCGGCAGCAGTCGAAGACTCGCCATTCGATTCCGGTTTCGCCTTTGGCGGCATCGTGAAGTCTTTGGCAAAGGTCGCTGAATGATAGGGAAGCGCTCAAGGCAGATCTGGTTTTTCGTGGAAGAGCTGCACCGATGTGTGCTTGAAAGTTGCAACAAAAGCCTGGAGGGGCACGACGCGAGACGCGTTGAGGCTGGCAGTCGCGTTCCAATAAAGTGGTTTTCCCCCTGGAGCCGACGCATGTAAAACCCTAACCCCTGTCCTCGAACTGGCTGTTGAAGCAAATAGGAACGCTCTTTCGGCTATGATTCTATCACGACAGGCGATTATTTGGAGGCCCGATCCTGGCTAGTTTCAATTTCTTCTTCATCCTTTGTAACCATGTCGATTTATCTTTCCTCTTCTTCATATGTTGTCGTCCCTCACCATCGGAGCAGGATCGGAGTTCACCATATTTCGCCATTTGGAGCCCTCTTCAGTCGCTATCATCTGAATAAATATCCGGCATATCGATTCCATCAGTCCATCGGTTGGAACACCAGGCCGGTCGTCTGCGCAAATCCAATGGTCTGATCATAGCTTTGTTGTTCATGTCGAATTGCGGCTCTCGTCGAAGAGTGATGCCAAGCCGCGACCCCTGTCTGGCGCCCCAGCCCCACCATCGCGCTCGTCATTGGCTGGCCCCCGTTGCTGCTGGAGACGTAAACAAGCCAGACGCTCTGGGCTTCACAACCTGGGATCCACGCTACACCAATTGGGGAGAAGAGCATAATATTCGTGCTCGGAAAGGGCCGCCACAACGTCGCCGCCAAATTCATCTGCGCCTGGAGCTTTGCTCCTCTCTTCATGTTTCCTGCTCCACCACGTGCTCGTCCCTCGCATGCGCGCCTTCACAATGGAGAGCAGAACAGAAAACATGGTAAGTTGTGTTGACTCGGGTCACGTCGTCGCCGCCCGCAAATGTCGAACCCCAACTGACTGTTTACTTCCCCGCCAGAAACCCTCAGGGCTTCGTCCGCCTAGCCAGTACTCCTCCGTACAAACCCTCCCGCCCATGGGCCTCCACGAGATGACAGAATCGGAGGGCAATGCGCGAGCCCGCACAATGCCTGCCGCCCAGGGAATGAAGCGCGCATACGCAGGACCCAGTACGCCGCCATCGCCCTCCGTCCCATACCTTGAACTGGCCACTTACTTGTTGGTGTCTTGCAGCAACGCAACCCGAACCGAAGCGAAAGACGCTGGTCGAAAGGGCAGGAGAACCACTAGCCGCGAACAAGCCCTCCATTCCTACCGTGACGGCGTCATCCCTTGTCCGGCCGACTGTCAAGGGCACCTCAATCGCGAGCCTGACCGCAAATAACGTGGGTGCTACTTCAATACGCTTGGCGATGATGCTCAGCGGACAGCTAATCTTCTCATATAGCTCAAGGCGCACACTGCGACCGCCTCGCGAGGTCCTACATTGCCAGGACCTGCTTCGATCGTCAGCAGCTTCTCACGGACAGTCGGACCAGGGAGCCGACCCCCAACAAGTGCGCGACCCGGGACATCATTGGGCAACAACTTTGGGCAGTCAACATACGGCCGTCAACGAGCTGGCGCACGCTCGCGACCAGCAACCGCGATGGGTGACCATGGGTTTGAAGATGATGTGGGACAGGGCCAGCAACAGCCCAATGGTACGAGGTTTTCAGCTTCTTGTCGGGCCAGTGCCAGGAGATTCGGCTTTCGTCGGTCTATTTCCTTAGAGTCTTTCCCTCAACGTACCCAGCGGTCTAGAGATGTATCGGGCCTCAGCAAGGCTATGGGAGCCCTTTCTCTGGAGGATACGACTACGAATGCTGCTGTTGGCAATCAAGTGATCACCAATCAACAGCAAACGACACTTCATCCACGTCCAGTAGTCGTCAAGGCAGATGCTGCAGTTGTCCATTCAGAGCAGAAGGAACTGGGTGAGCTGGGAAATGCCTCTTGGCCGGAAACACCAAGTCGTGAGCGGGCGAGCATGGAGCCCAAGACTCCATCATTCGGCAAACAAGTTCAGGTGGAAATGGAGAAGCTTGGAACGGCAATCAAGAGCGCACGGAGATTTCAGAACTCGCCCACCAAATCCCCTTCTCCTAAGAAACTGTCATTTCTTACCAAAGACTCAAATTTAACATCTTTCACAGGTTGGGATGTCGACGAGAGGCTAGACGGTATCGAGAATCAGTTCAAGGCTATGAAAGAGGCTATGACTACATCCTTGACTGATAGGAAGACACTGGAGGACGCTGTTGATATGGCAAAGACACAACGTGAGTAGTGTTCCGCTTTTCACCGTCTGAGTGCTAATCTGTATGCAGTAAGCACTCTGGAACGTGACAAGCAACGGCTTGAGGACAGGAATTTCCAGCTACAAGACGAGCTCGCCGGTCTGCAACGGCAGGTAGTGCAACTAACTCTAGATCTGGAGGGGGAACAGCGAAAGCACAAGTACAACGTTGAGGACATGTCAAGAGAACACAGGCAAGCACTCGACGAACTTAGGCGAGAGCTGAAAGACGAAACGGACCGGATGCAGCGTACACACCGTGAAGAATTGGAGGCGCTCGAGAGGCATTATCGGGTCGAGATGGAAGACGAGCGGTCACAAAAATCCAAAGAACTCCAGGAATTACGAGCGAGGTTAGGGGCAGAGCAACAGGATCTAAGCCTTGCGATTCTCGGAAAGGAACGCGAGATCCAGGACATGCGATCACAACTGGAGGTTGTCAAATCGGACCTCGACCGCGAGCAGACGATAAAAGGGGGGCTTCAGAAGCAGGTCGCCGAGATGTCAACAACTGCTATGACATTGGAGGACCGAAATCGAGCTCTTCGGGCGCAGATCGATTTCCTTGAATCTGACAGCAAGCAGCAATCGGACTCCTTCGCCGCCATGGAGGCCCGCCTTCAAGATGCCTTGAGGATAGCGGACGAAGCACGCCAGAAGCTCATCAAGGAGGAGACAGAGCGCCGAATTCTCTTCAACAAGTACCAGGAGTTGAAGGGCAACATCCGTGTTATGTGCAGGGTGCGGCCGGTGCTCAACGAAAGCGAGGGGAACCAGGCCTTGATCGCATACCCGGATCTGAAGACCTCGGCTCAGATTGACGTGACCGGGCCGGAGGAGAGGAGTAGTCTCGGCAACACCATTCGCAAGGTCATCCCCTTCGAGTTTGACCGAGTGTTCACCCCGGCCATCCACAACGAGGAAATCTTTGGGGAGATTTCACAACTCGTCCAGAGCGCGCTTGACGGCTTCAACGTGTGCATCTTTTGCTACGGCCAAACAGGCTCCGGAAAGACCTACACCATGTCGTCACCTGACGGTATGATCCCGCGGGCCACGCATATGATCTATGAGACTGTCACCAAACTGAAGGAGAAGTCATGGACATATACCATGGAGGGTAGCTTTGTTGAGGTGTACAACGAAGAGCTGCACGACTTGCTCACGCCGAACACGGAACAGAAGAAGAAGCTCGAGATTCGCCACGACGATGCCCGGAAGCAAACCACTGTGCTCAACTGCAAGACGGTGGCGCTAGATTCGCCCAACACGGTCGAGCTAATGCTGCAGCAGGCGCAAAACAACCGCAGCGTTGCAGCAACCAAGGCGAACGAGAGGTCATCGCGCTCTCACTCCGTCTTCATCCTGAAGCTAGTAGGCGAGAACTCAGCGACGAACGAAAGATGCGAAGGGACACTCAACCTCGTCGATCTTGCTGGCTCTGAAAGGCTCAAGCACTCGCAGGCAGAAGGTGATCGCATGAAGGAGACACAAAACATCAACAAGAGTTTGGCTTGTCTAGGCGATGTAATCGAGGCATTGGGTCGTGGATCCGGGCACATTCCCTACCGCAACTCCAAGCTGACGCACCTTCTTCAATACTCGCTCGGGGGGAACTCAAAGACGCTCATGTTTGTCATGGTTAGCCCGCTGGAGGCACACTTGAAGGAGACGATCACGTCGTTGCGATTTGCGACCAAGGTAGGCCGAATACCGCTGCTAGGGAAGAGCATCTACTGACAGAAGACAGGTGCACAACACCCATATTGGAACTGCCAAGTCGACAAAGAAGACAAAGGAGAGAATCAGCGATTGTTGATCCCTGTTGCAACAGCTTCGAGATGGGAGCTTGTCTGTTGGATGAGGAGCCGGGCGCGTGCTGTTTTAGGAAATAGGGGTAATGATACCACGAATGACATTTATGGGCGGTTGGGGAATAGCGCTCTGTGGACAGCCGACCGGACCGAGAAGGGCGTTTTGCTTTGGAACCTCTGGAGTTACACGGGCGGCTTGTTGATGTTATCCAGTACAATACAGCTTGTATATTGCTCGAGGCTGGTTGTCTCGATGAATGACATTGTGGGGCACCCTGCAAGGACTGTCTGTCCGGCCTTCACCTCGTGCTCTTTGCTGCGACTAATATCACATTACCGGATATAGTCAGATTGAATTGAGAATCGTCAACCCTCGTAGTTGTAGATGGGGTCATATGCTTGACCATGTATTCATCGGGTCAGAACCGGGTTTCATGCACAAGACAGTACTGCTCAAGGTTTCCCCCACGGCCGCCGGGTTTGAAAGCAACTCCGTAAGTCTATTCGCAAGTGTCGGCAACAAGACCAGGTCCAGAGAATGAATGTGGCTGGTTAGAGTTTACAAACTGACCACCTTGTCAACCGTAAGCACGACCAAGTCAATGTTATATGTAGTTGCTCTACAGCGTAATGGTAACCTCTATTCATGTTCTTCAAGGGTATTAACTAGGTCTAACTCTCGTCTCTTCCAACAGTACCCATCCGGTCAGGCATCGCCAACCTGGAATGCCTCCGAGTCACCTCGCAGTCTCGCGATCTAGGTTTAACGAACACTCTCTCAAACAGCCTCCCAGTCCATGGCATCAACCATAAACTCCCACTGCTCTTCCTCCGTCTCCCCTTCCACCTCACCCTTCTCCTCACCCCCCTCTGCCCCTCCCCTCACATACCTCTCCGCCACCAAAAACGCCTGATCGAACCCATCGAAAATAGTCCCCAATATCCTCTCCAAATCATAACTCTCCAGCGGCGCCGTCCCCATCTCCCTCTTCCTCGGACTCCCCCCCTCCTCCTGGTCCTCCTCTTCCCCCGCCGTCTTCCACCTATTCCTAAGATCCTTCGCCCGGCTCAACTGCCTCCTAACCTCCCCCCTCCCCAGCACCTCATGCAGCGGATTCGTACCCTCATCCAGCGCAGCCAAGACATTAGCATGGTACCGATGCTGAAACTGGTTCCCACCACCACCACCGCGCCAAAGACTCCCGCTCAGACCCTGCTCGCGTACGCGAGGGATGTACCCGCCGCGCGGGATGGAGATCCCAAAGACGCTTTGCAGGTGGACTAGGGCGCGCTCGAGGAGCATGTAGTACTCGAAGAAGTCGAGCTTGAACATGAGTTCGGCTTCGGTGATGAGGTGCGGAGGGATGTCCTCGGCGCGGGTGGTTGCGTGGGCGTAGGCGGTGGAGAGGAAGGGGAGTTTCCATTTGAGGCGGCGGACGATTTTGGAGTAGCGGCGAAGTTCGGCGGCGGCGAGTGTGAGGTTGGGGGGTTTTCCATTTTTCTGGGGCGATGAGGGTTGGGAGGGGGGTTGAGGCTGGGGTTTGGGGTGGGTAAGGTTGGGAAGTTTGGGATTGGTGGTGAAGGGGGTGTAGACTGGTGGAGGAGTTGATGTGGTGGTTTTCTCGGTTGGCGGGTTGGCGATTTCGACTGGAGATTTGGAGAGTTCGGTTCGAGGGTTGACAGTTGCGGGTTGGTAAGGCTGGTGATGCTGGTGAGTGTATGGTCGTGAGGACCGTGCGTGGCGCGAGTCGGAGAGCCCGCCAGTCATTTTGACGATGTGTCGAGCTGATGATAGTAGGACAATTGCTACAATTGTGAGATGCCGAGACGCGCGGAACTAGGTGCTATGAAAAGAGTGGTGTTGCTAATGTTGAGCGCACCAGTCGTTGAAGTGAAGTAATCAGGTGCTGGAGATGAGACAGGTGCCGGGCCAACAAGCAGGCAGGCAGGTCGCAATGTTTGCCCACCGACCAGCGGGGCTTCCTACATTTTATGATCGCAAGTAATAGCTGGCGCGGACTGTGTCTTTGTCTGCAGATTCTATTCATGGACTTCACAATGCAGTTGTTCGGCCGCGTCAAATCGCTGTCAAGAGCGAGGTCACAGCTGACCTCGACGCTGGCACCCGCGACCAACTCAAAGCCATCGTCGTCGTCGTCGTCCAACACGGGCCGGCGTTTCCCTCCCCACGGCCCATCAAACCAACAAGTGCAATCAGAGGTTTCTTCCTCGCATCCCAAGCACAGCCTGAGAGAGCAATGAAAAAATGGGTTTCGCGTCACCTGGAGGCAGTGTAATACCAGGGACACTGTGGAAGACGATCATGGGCAAGCCCAGAGGAAAGTCAACCGGTTGACAAAAATTAGTATAATCACGATTCTACTCCGTAGAGTAGTTTCAGAGATTAAACTGAAAAGAACAGATACTACACTTGATCTAAGCCAAAAGGCAAAGAGAGCTAAAGAAAAAAAGAAGAAAAAGTTCAAAATTCTGGGGGGCCTGGCGAGAATTAAATACCCTCTGGAGCTGGTCTGTGCACGAGTGCGAATTCGCATTTGCCCCACTTCACTGCGGTGAGTGACTGCCCCACCACTCCACTGACTGACAGGCAGCTGGCGGTGTGAATCACTGGGTGCTGCAACATCAGATGACAACTTCCATCGACCTGTTGGTGACGCCAGGCAGTTGCGTTTGTTCGTGATGGTTGCTGGGATTGGGATGGACATCGCAGTATCTTTCTTTCCACTTTCTGGCCTCTCCATGCGGAGAGGTTGAGCAATCCTTCACACCCTAGGTCCCAGGGTCGGTGACTTCGCCCTCCGACCCTGGCTTCTCGACGCGCGCTCATTTTCTAGCCGCGCAACTCGAACAATCCAATGGTCACCAGTTCGGGCAATCCGATTGCTCCCCTCTGACACAAAGAGAATCTTCGGTCCAGGTGCCCTCTGAGCCTCCCGCCCGCGCTGGGAAAAGTCGGAGGCTCGCCTCTCCGACGCGGCCCGACCCCGGGACACGGCAAGCGCTGATTCGCTTTGGTCGGACGGTGAACCGGCCGGCTGACCAGGGCTCGCCCGGAGACGTTGCGAGGTGTGAGGTAATCTCCACAAGTTACAGACTACTCAAATGATACGACTCTAGCGATGATCTCGGAGGGACATCGTATATATACCACCCGAATATATCTCATGTTCTCGCAGCGATGTCTGTCTCAGGTCCTTGCCCTTTGTGCTCTCCAGGCATTGCCTGATGCGACCCTGTGCCGCTTCTCACTCAACCTCATACCAAGTTCATCACGCAAACAACGTCCACCATGTATGATTGTGACGTCCTTATTGTCGGGGGAGGCCCTGTGGGCGTTACCCTGGCATTGGAATTAGCCCAGCAGAAAGTATCATTCCGCATCATCGACCAGGCGCCAGAGCGCAGCGACAAGAGCCGGGCCATGGTCATTCAGCCTCGCACCCTCGAGCTCCTGAACCGTCACGGCCACGCGCAGTCCCTCGTGGACCAGGGGAGGCCCATCAAGGGGCTCAACATCATCGTCAACAACAAGCCAGCCACGGGAATCAACCTTGACACGGTCGAAACCGTCGACAGCGAGTTCCCCCTCCCGCTCGGCATCTCCCAAGCCGACACAGAGCGCTTCCTCGACGAGTGCCTCGCCACCCACGGCTTCAGCGTCGAGCGTCCCCTCGCCGCCAAATCCATCACCCAAGACTCCGATTCGGTCACCACGACCATAGAAAACACCTTTACCTCCTCCCAATCCACCATCCGCTCCAGATACGTCGTCGGTTGCGACGGCGCTCACTCCTTCGTCCGCCACGCAGCCACCAACCTCTCCTTCCCCGGTGCGCCCTACTCCCAAGACTTCCTCCTCTGTGACGCCCACATCACCACGCCCACCTCCCTCCCCCTCGACCGCTTCTCCCTCATGATGGCCGACGCAGTCTGCATGTTCTTCCCCATGACCAACAACATCGTCCGCTTCATCACCTCAGCCCCCTCCTCAGAATCCTCCCCCGACCAGCTCACCCTCCCCTACTTCCAATCCCTCCTTGCCAAGTACGCACCCCCCGGCCACGGCATCCTCACCAACGCGGTCTGGATCTCCCGCTTCCGCCTGCACCACCGCGGCGTAAACGCCTACCGCGATGGGCGTCTCCTCCTCGCAGGCGATGCAGCCCACATCCACTCCCCCGTTGGCGGCCAGGGCATGAACACGGGCATCCAAGACGCCGTCAACCTAGGGTGGAAGCTCGCTGCCGTGCTGCAAGGCCGTACCGCGGACCCGGAAGGACTGCTGAACAGCTATGATGCTGAGCGCCGCAGAGTGGGAGAGCACCTACTCCAGACTACGGATAAGGCGTTTAACGTGGCGGTTAGTAAGAATTGGTTATACATCAAGACGAGGAACTTGGTGTTTTCGGCGGTGTTGCCAATTGTGATGCCGCGAGTTATGAAGGGGGCGAGGCAGCAGGGGTGGTACAAGTTTTTGACGGAGTTTGGGGTCACGTATAGGAAAGGCCCGGTGGTGGGAGCGGCGAGTGGGTGGGTGGGGAGGGTTGGGAAGGGGGATCGGTGTCCGGATGGGAGGGTGGTGGGTGAGAAGGGGGAGGAGGTGACGGTTCAGGGGATCTGTGGGGGGAGGGGGTATTGTCTTTTAGTGGTTGTGCCGCCGGGAGGAGAGAAGGTGGAGGGGCATGGGGAGGTGGTGGGGAGGGTGAAGGAGGCGATGAGGGATGGGGTGGAGGGGAGGTTCATCTTTGCGCGGCCGAAGGGGGAGGGGGAGGTTCCCCAGGGGGGGTATGTGGATGTGGAAGGGAAGGTTTGTAAGATGTTTGGGTTTACAAAGCCAGGGTATGTGTTGGTTAGACCAGATTTGTATGTTGCACATATCGGGCATCTGGAAAAGGTGGATGAGTTGGTTGGGTTCGTGAAGGGGCTGTGAGCTGGAAGAGGAGAACCTTGATGGTGCTCTTGGGAGTTGGTATGGGATGATTGTATTTTGGTTTGGCGGTGAGGAGAATCCCCTCTTCTGAATTGGGTGGTGGTGTGGTCTGGATAGCATCTCAACTCTTAATTTGCAGCGTTGTCTCTGTTGAAATCTTTATATCCTTTGATCCACAGCGCTGGCAGAGTGCCTAGCCTACATTTTAAGCTTCGGGTCTGATGTTCTCGGGCCCGGCAGCTCCGCATCTCAGCTATACTGGGTTATCGTGTCTTGCAATATACGACGATAATGTCTCGTTTTCAACAAATCGGCCTCGACACGTCGTCGTTATAACCATGCGTTGGCGTGGCGCACCCAACGCGCCTACTTGGAAGCAGGTCCTTGAACCACATCTAAACATTCATCAAACTCGTTTCACAAGGCGTCACCATTCAGACGTCGGCGGCGCCAGAGGTAACATTTCCCCCTCTCTGTTGTACCTACTCCAACCCTCGACCAACACTGCCCGTCCTACCCAGGTCAACCCGCAAAGCAGCATCTTCCGAGTATGCACAATTGCCCACACCACGTACGACCGATCACAAGCCCAGCGCGTTTGGCTTTCCCCTCACCAAACTCAGCTTGGCCGCTTTCGGACCTACATGGTAGTATCGACAGAGCAACGAAAAACACCATCCCAGATTTTGATCTTCTTCGACTACCTTCCGCCCGCAGCGGCAGTTCCCGCCACCCGCCCGCCCGCAGCCAAGATCCGACCCGTTCCTTCCTCCGCAACCACACCCGAGTCTCCGCTCCACGGCGCAGCACGCTGCACCTCCTCCCGTTGCACGCGAATGCTGGGTAAGTGGGGGGTGTCGACTCGACTCCACCTTTCGGCTTCCCATGATTCCATCACTCACTTGCAGTCAGCGCTACAGCGTCATATCTTTCTCTTTCGAGCGCCGCATCATCGTACATTCTCATCACGGCATATTGGAGCCATAGTATAGATATCAGGTCGGCAGTTTATTCTCTTGCGCCTTCCTCCTCGGCGAACTTCGACATCTCTGTCCGATCTGCGGGTGGGGTGTTTCGGTCAGCACGAGACGTCGTCGACAGTGACTAAGACTGTCACTTGTTGGGGTCTCCAACGGGAGCATCCAGCTGAGACCATCTCATGCTGCGCCGTTCTCTCTATTTTGGAAAGACGAGACGGCCAAGTTTTGCGCGGTATAAATAATTTCTTTCGGCATCGCTTATTCCCGGGGTCGCCTTTGTGCTCCGTATCTCAACCTGCGATTCACTTTCGACATCGGTTCTCTGGCATCTTCGACGAAGATCTCGACACACCATGATCGAAATCACAAATCCAAGCCTGATCCAAGAAGGGCCCAGGGTGGCGCCTTGGAAAAAAATCACACCACTCGTCCTGATCCACGATGGCGGCGGCACCATCTTCAGCTACCACTGCCTCGGCCACTTGGACCGTACTACTTATGGCATCGCCAACCCACGATACTATACCGGCGAGTCTTGGGAGGGCGGCATTCCAGAGGTGGCCCGCCATTACCTCAAGCTCATCAAGTCCGTCATCCCTCGTGGCAAGTTCATCCTGGGCGGCTGGTCTCTGGGCGGACTCATTTCTATGGAGATCGCACGTCTAGTGGCTGATGATCCGGCCCTGTGTCTTGTTGGTCTGATCATGATAGATTCGATCTTCCCCTCGCCACGGCACATCAACAGAGACGTCCCGGTTGTCCAGCACCTAATAGAATGGAATGAACGCACACGCCAAGAGACGCGAGATGCCATCATGCGCTGCTTCAAGGACTCCGGCGAAATGGTGTCGAGATGGACGCTGCCAACCTGGGGAGACGAAAGCGTGGAGGGAGAGGGACACAAAACCCCAGGACCAACTGACCGCGATAGGGTTCTACCACCGCCGCCCGTTATACTACTGCGCGCCGAGTTGCCCGTTCCTGTAACCGAACCTGGAGTCAGCCGTGTGGATGTGCTTCGCCACGAACGATTCCTTGGATGGGACCAATATCGGAAAGATTGGATCACCGAAGTCATGGACCTTCCCAACTGCCATCACTTTAACATATTTGTTGGCGAGGAGGCTTTGGATCTCGTGACAGCCAAGATCAACAAAGCTTGCCGCGATCTCGACGCCATTCACCTAGCCAAGCAACGGTAGCAGACACGGCGTGGGCAATGCCCCTCAGGCGCGTTTTCGCGCTCCCTTGAGCCGGCGGCATTCCTACCCTCGTCAGCCGGCTCTGTGCACACAATTATTTTTCGACCAGATCAATACGTCTCCACGCGGCCGGAGCATGCGACGGATATATACGAGATGGCCTCTTCTTATTTGACGACTTCACGAACAATCCCCGTAGGAGACGTAGAGAGTGGGACGGCGAGGACTAGTAGAGAACATGGACTAATAGATGGTTGTATACGGGGAGGAACAGACGGGAGGTGTGTACCTCATGGTATTCAACGTGTTATTGTTTCTGTATCTCTTGTCTGCTTCTGATGTACGTTTCTCGTTCGAGCTCGCTAGTTCAGATGCTGGACCATCAGCAGACAGCCAGGAGGAAGATGATGCTTCGGTGGATGCTGTGGATTTGTCCTGTTGTCCACAGAGAGGTTGGCAACACGGTATCAGAGCCTGGCAAACGCATTAACACTGAGTCTATCCAGTGGCGACGCGACCTTGAACTACTGTTGGAGCAATACATCACATCCACTCTTTTGCCTGGAGGTTCCAAGCGAATGGCATGTCTCTGGCGAGAAGAATTGAAAGAAACGACTCAGAGTCCAGATGACAGACAGATTTTGTTCTGGCAGAGTCTCGTCGTGCGGCCGGTGAGCATCTGACTAGCTCGAGCAGATTCGCTACCATCACTCTTCTGCTACAAGATGAGCTTCTCGGCGAAAGGGGCTGCGGGTTTTTGAGTGGACGATGTCGCCCGCAACTCCTTGAACTTTCCAGCGAGGAACATCAGCCAATCCGCTTGAGGTCCGGGAAGATTCTTTGAAAGCGGGACTTTCGCAGGAGCAGCTCGCGGAGATGGCAGGAGTTGTCGGCCAGCATCGTAATTTACAGTAGTACGAGCACGACGGAAGGTACTCTCGGTTCGTCTTGGTACCTATATTATCTTGCGCCCTTCGAACTACTCCCTCGATTCTCTCCGACGAAAACAACCAAACATCAACATCGTCAGAACCTGTCACTGACATCTGCCACCAAAATCCATTCTCTTCCACGATATCTCATCTTCATATCTCAACCACCCAACTGCGCACCATGCACTTCATCAGCCTCTTCGCTACAATCTTCCCTCTCATCACCGCCACAGCGGCGCTACCGCAGTGGTCCCCAAACCCGGCTCCCAGACCATTCATAGGGAATGAGATTCCCTTCAAATCCCTTGGCGAGCACCAAGTTACCTTTGATGATGGCTACGACGATGCCCACCGCTCCTGTATGTCCAAGCCCCTGATACCTCACGGCACCCTCCCTTCTGCCATTGCCGAGGACTTAGCTAACAGGTTGGACAACAGTGGAATCCACAGCCTGCTCCGACGGTCGTAACGGTCTCATGACGCGACATGGTTGGAAGACGCAAGGCGATATCCCCAAATTCCCGTACATTGGCGGCTTTGAGGCTGTAGAGGGCTGGAACTCGACAAAATGTGGGACTTGCTGGTCGGTGACGTTTGAGAGGAGAACGGTTTTTATTCTTGCCATTGACCAGGCGGAACGCGGGCTTAATATTGGAAAGAAGGCGATGGATCAGCTCACTGGGGGCGAGGCGGTGAAGTGGGGGAAGATCTTTGCACATGTGTCGAGTGCCCCAGACAGCATGTGTCACCCATGGGAGGATTTGAATGGAAATCGTGGACGTGGGAATGGTGCTGGGGTCAGTGAACACCTAGGATAGATAGTGCTAGTCGTCAGTGGTAGTTGATACGGGAATCCTAATGCTATTACTTCTCCATACTGGCTTTCTCGTCTAGAAAGTGAGCCATGTCTGCGATCATCTCGTCCGAAAACCAGTGTCCCAGCCCTTCGTACGTGTGCCATTCGACATCGACACCTAGAGACATCAACGTCTCTGCAGAAGCCTTCCCAAGTTGGATAGAGACCTTCTCATCTACACTTCCGTGCCCCAGAAACACAGGCGTGCTGAGCACCGCCGGACGGGAACTCCGCCCTTCCGCCTCCAAATCCAACATCTCCCTCAAAACACTCATCGCAACCGCTCCAACCTCACTCACCCTCTTTTCTTCCTGCCCATTCTCATTCCGTTCAAACACATCCTCCCCTCCCTCCTCCTCATCAACCACAACCCTTTCCATCTCTCGCATAAAAGGCAACCACCCACACATTCCAACCAACCCTCTCAACCGCTCACCATCCCACAGCAACCCCGCCACCAGCGAAGCCGCACACCCCTGACTTAACCCCCCCAACACGACCCCCCTCTCCCCAGCGTCCAGCTCTCTCGCCTCGGCACGGATTAACTCGTGCAGATACGCCACGGTTTGCTGTAAGCCCGTGATCATCAGGCCGGATTGGAGATGCCATGTTGAGGGGTTGGGAGAGTCAACGTGTGGGGAGTCGAACCATTGGGTGATGAGGGAGCGTTTGTAGATTGTTGCGCGGGAGTGGGGGGCACAGGGGAAGAGGAATTTTGCGTGGGGGAAGAGGTGGCGGAGAGTTGTGAGGTTGGCGGGTTGAGGGGGGGGATCGGGGGAGGGTTGGGAGAGTTGGGAGGGTGTTGTTCGGGATTCAGGGGTAGGAGAGGGGAGGATAGGGGGTGGTGGTTGAGGGGGAGAAAAGGGGGAGGGTCTGGCGGAAGGGAAGGTGGTGGAGAGGAGGGAGGGTGCGAATTTGATAAGGGAGGAGCCCCGGCCGTGAAGGAGGATGAAGGTTTGAAGATGGGGTTGGGCGAGGGGAGGGTAAACGAGAGGTTGTGGGAAGGGGGAGGGTTTGGGAGGCATAATGGTTTTGTGATGTTTTTTTTTTTTGGGTTGGTTGGGTGTTGGGCTGCCCAGCGTCTTGACTGGAGCCAGCGATTTCGGTGATTCCCAATGGTAAAGTTAGAGTTGGTTGCTGCTCTGTTGCCGATGGTTTTGATCAGTTATTCGAAAGCTTCTCCGCAAAGGACATATGTTACTTCCTTCACTGACATTACTGAGCGCATTTATTCGGGGAGGTTTTGGTTCCTGAGTTCGATGTTGACGCATCCTTGCTTGCAGCTGCCTGCTGCAGAGTGCCGAAGTGCCAAGTGGGGCCGTGTGGCGATCCACGAATCAGCGTCATTCCCCCGGACGATGAACCCCAGGGGTAATCAAGGTTCCCAAAGCTTCAACTCTTCGTCCATCGCCCATCACACATCACAACACTGACAAGAAGTTTCCATCAGCAACTGGTTCGGGACATCAGAAAAGCCGTCCGAACCAAGCATTCATTCGAAGATTGAGTCACTAGAACCGCGCAATCCCCGATGGCGAGCTCGCTCCGATCGCTGCTCGCATACGCGGGCGGCCTCTTCTCCCAACTCCCAGGCGCACCCGAAGCCCAGAGCGATATCAGACCCTTTTACGAGCCGCTGAGCGGCGCGCCATCATGTCCAATTGACGGGCCAATTAGCTGCCACAACAATACTCCAATCGTGGGCGATTCGTGCTGCTTCGTGCACCCCGGCGGCCGTTTGCTGCTGACGCAGTTCTGGGACCAAAAGGTGCACGCCGGGGGCGCCGAAGATGACTGGACATTACATGGGCTTTGGTAAGTTTTATCTGGGGTGCTGGCTCTGACCAAACGAACGTCCTTGAGCAGAGCTCCCTCAGACGAGCCAGAGTGTTGCAAACGGCGCTGACTGCTAACCTCCACTTTCCAGGCCCGATCTTTGCGACGGCACATGGGATCAATTCTGTCACATGACGCCCAACTATCCCAACGTCACTGAAGTCCTCGAGAAGCACGGCCAGCAGGAGCTCATTGCCTTCATGAATCGCTACTGGCTTGCTGGATAGTAAGGCCCCTCCCCAGCTTATACCTCATCCCCCAAGATTTTCTAACCCGGCATCTCCCTTCAGCGGTCCGAATTGGCATCTCTGGGACCACGAGTACAACAAGCACGCAACCTGCATCAACACCCTGGCGCCCGCATGCTACGGCGAGGATCACGTCCCTGGAATAGAAGTGGTTGACTATTTCACGCGGGCCTCGGCGCTATTCCGTACCCTCGACACCCATCGCGCGCTGGAAAAGGCCGGCATTGTCCCGCACAGCAGGCGCCATTACCCCCTGGCAGACGTCCAGGCGGTTCTGGAGAAGTTCAGCGGCGGCAAGGTGGTGCTGCGATGCACGGGTCGGAGGGATGTGCTTCACGAAGCGTGGTATCATTACTTCATAAAGGGGAGCTTGCAGACCGGCGAGTTCGTTCCGGCGCAGGATTACGGCAACAAGGGCGATGCCGGGAACTGCGCGCCGTGGGTCAGGTATCCGCCCAAGAGAAGGCATGACGCCGAGGCCGAGGAGGACTTGTAAGAAGGTGACAAGACCGAGGATACCACTGATCAGGACGGAGCATGGGTTGGCGTCTCGTGGGGCATTGTTTTGTTCTCCATCATCTGAATACGTTTTTTTCAAGTTTTGTATTATGAGCGGGTCTTCTTCAAGACGCCCTTGGAGAAGAGGTTATGAGTTATCACATGCAGACGCATTGCTTTCCTTCATCGGCGTGTTACTAGCCCCAAGCCCCAACCGAGCCCTAACGCGAACCTTGAACGTGGAGGTGGCCAGTTATTGCATGGATGATAATGTCTCAGATCATCATCCTCAGCATTCTTGGGCATCTAGCTCGTTGGACGACAGGGCTGGGACGATGCCGCACTCCAACGGTCAGAACGAGGTGGTACTGCGTCCGACGAAGCTTCCGCATGCTGTCGCGGAGCGTCTACGCAAGTCATGTCGTTCTACATATGATATCGACAAAGGACCGACTTGCGCCGCCGATACTACGCTTGGGGTGCAAGCGTGCGGAGAACAAGCGAGAAAGGAACGGCGACGTCGTCCTCGGCCGACTCGTTACCGACTTCCGGCCCCGAGGTTTACGGCCCTTTACAACAACCGCAATCTGGGCCAGTAAACAGAGTAGGCAATGGACACTAGGCATTCTGCATGAAGGAGCTGGATAAGGCCTGTTGAGCGGAGTGACGACACGCAGGGCGTTGCAGACGGGGTTTGGGGAACGGGTTGGGCTGCATGATGATTGAGCCGGTGAGGAATCACAGAAAAAGCCGTTGTATGCTTCTCGAAACCTTCGGTCCGATCAGCGAGTTGCGCTAGTCGAATGGGTAATGGGTTGCCGCGGTGGGCTGGGTTGGGTTTTGCTGCGTTTGCTGGTGGAGCTGGCGGCACTCGCTGCCCAGACGGTCGTTGAGAGTGGAGGAGAGTCGGATTTGTGCAAGCTCTCTGGTCTGTGGGAGAGAAGTTTGGCGGGGGGCTTGCTTGGTGTTTCGTTCTCGGCAGCGGGTGGTGGAGGCGATTTTGGGTGCGAGTGCCGAACCGAACCCCGCAGTCATCGCTTGGGAAGTCCGGGGAACATTGCTTTCAAAGGCAGGCGCGTGATTGAAAGGCGATGGTGAGTTTCGTCGCCGCTCATCGGTGATGTGGATTCGTGGTTGTAAATCCGATTTCGCGTGGCGCCGTTTGTTGTTACTAATGGCTGAGGCGGAGTGAGGCAAGATGATGAGAAAATAGCACAGAACTGGTGATGCCTGGAAGATGCGGCCCCAAGCTGCAACGAGCCGTTTTTGTGGCGCACAAGGCTGAGAATCAGGCCGCTCGGATGAAGCCTCGATTTCGCGCGGCTGAACGGCTCTGGGCTGGGCGGATGGTCCCGATCGCATTCCTGAGGCTTTCCTACGTATCAAACCAGGTCCAGAACGACGAGAGGGAATCGTCGAGGACCTTGCCTGGCAACGGCCTCGAGGCGAGACAAAAGAGGCCATCGAGAATGTGGGAATTGGACCTCTTTGAGGGAAACGAAAACCTCTCAGCCTTTTCGGTCCGACTAGACGGACAAGAGGGCCTGAGACAAACGTGGCGTCCATTGGCGACCCCTGGCCTTCTCCGCATTCCAGCGCCCGTCTGCCGTGACAAATAGAGAGCCTACCGCGCTCCGTTTTGCATCGTGGGGAAACGGTGGACAGAGCGAGCCGGCTTTCATGATAGTGCCAAGGTCGGCGACCTTCAATTGCTTTGTGCGATTGCAAAAGACCATGATACCTATCACAACCACGACCTGATGTGGTTGTGCTCGCGACGGGAGGAGGAAATGTTTGATGCGGGGCTTCCGAGCCTGACCGGGCTGGTGTCCTTCGAGGGCCCGTCATCTTGGATTGGGTCACACAGGTTAAGACTCGAGGTCCTTTTGCAACAAGGGGCGGAAGATCGATCAGAGACATTGGGAAAGGAGGCAGGTAACCCGGTGATGGTGGCTCTCGCGTGCTGCGCCTCTGCAACGAGCGGCCTTTGGTGGCTCGTGTGTGGTGCGATCGATGCTGAGCTAAGACGATTCAGCTCTCCGAGGAGCGGGAATGTCCGGTCGCATAACACGCAATTGTTTCTAGGCCTGATTCGAGGACTTCTCCTAGTTAGTGTCTGGCTTCATCTGGTTGAAACAGGGCGACGCAGAGGTTAGGAGTTGATAGCCAGGCGCAGCTAAGGTTTCAGCCGATGTTTGTTTGGTTCTTAAGATGAACGACTGTCGAGAACTGCTTAGGGCCGCCCGAGATAACTTGGACGCATGAACGAGGTCCAACTTGGAGATTGCTGGTTGGGGAACGGCGAACGCGCGCTGGAGGCACATTCGCAATGCACGCGGCCTCGGTGTGGCATAAAATGGTATAAATTTGTCGATGCGGCCGTTGATTGGTCTGGAGGGCTGCCCTCCTTTGGGAACATCCCGTCCTGGGTGTCGCTCCTCTGCGAAAACGGTGCAACCCACCGTTTCTCGCACGCCTAGCTTCGTTGATTGATTTCAAGCCACCCGCGACAATGGACATTGAGCCTGTGAGCATGTGTCTTGGAGCCGAGTCGAGATCCAACGTTACGTCTCAGGTCTTGAGGTCCCGAGTGGAATGCAGGACTGAGGAGAGGCAAGACACGGCAATCGAGGCTTGAGTCGAGCCCTTTGCGAGCCTTTGCATCGCCTGAAACCAATAGTTGTTTTTTTTTCTTCTGGATAATTGACGAGTTGCTAGTTGCAGCCACATCTTGCTTTTCCACAGTCCTGATGCCGATCTTGCCCCAGCACGGCTTTCATCCCAACTTCCCGCATCACCGATATGGAAAAGCTGTCTCGAGGGGGCACACTTGTCCCTGACGCTCGCATCGTAAAAGGTGCGTAAAAGGCGCCTGCCCAGCTGCCCAGAACCGCACACGCCTGTCCGCCGGTTTCTGTGGCTTCTCGACAACCCAGTCTTGTTGGGTGTGAGACGGGCCCTGCCTGGCTGCTGGAATGACAGCAGGAACCGCGTCAATGCTCATCCGCTGTGCTGTCTTGTCGAGTCGGTGTAACCGGCGAGGCCTTGAGGATGCCCTTCTGCCGTCGTCACCTGGTTTTCAGCAGACAGCCCAGGACTCCAGATAGGCGAGTTGTTGCATGAGCGCACCGCCGTTGCAACTTTGTCCGGCGGCACGGAATAACCTAGGGCAACAAACGCTCACGCGCTGCTGGAATTGCTTGGTGGAGATGCGCGACCCCACTCCCGCTCGCTTGGCTGCTCACTGGCGCGAGGCTCCGTTTCTCTCTTCCTTTTTCCAGCCCATCCGAACCCTGGTCGCTCCGTCCGTTCTGCGCATGCATGTCAGCTCCGTCTCCTCATTTCCCTGCCTGTCCCCTCCCTCCCGTCCCAAGTCGATCCTCCCCTTCGCTGCGACCTTTTCCTCCCATTCCCGCCTTCAACTCCCACCTACTCGACACCATCACTCGCTGCCATCAATACAAACCATCGCGAATTGCTTCGACCGAGATCGAGGCTGCTCGTGCAAACCTCCCACGCAATCGACCGTTGGACGCCGTTGCTAGTGGAACGTTTGCAAGTCAAAACAGTGACAGTTCGCGCAACCTCCCGGCACCCACATTAATTGTGTGTGACGGGCCGATTCGACCCCAGATCGCCAGCAATTGACTTTCTGGAGTCTCCACGATCCCGCATCGACCGCTCTAGTCTAACCATTCGCCTGGTATTGTGTTTAGACGGTCTCGGATGTCGTCGTCGTGAGCGCGGCTCGCCGTTGTCGTTGCGCCTCGAATTGAAGGGGGCTCAGAGTCTACCACACCAACACCATGACGACCGCCGTTAAACGGGCGTGCGACGCATGCCACCGCAGGAAGGTCAAATGCGATGGAATCAACCCGTGCCGCAACTGCTCGGCCTCGCAGCTTTCGTGCACCTACAATGCGATCCCGCAGAAAAAAGGTCCCAAGGGGTCCCGCGCCAAAGTTATCAATGAATTGAAGGAGAAGGAACGCCAAACCAGTCTCTCAGCCAAGGTCCAAAATCGCATGAATGGAATCAACAGCCCTCCCACGAGCCCAACTCTGGCGCCCACGCCGGGCCTTCTGCAGAACGACATGGTCAAGGAATGCATCGAGTTCTTCTTCGCCCACATGTATCCCACGATGCCGATCCTGCATCGTCAGCGTTTGGAACAGCAGGCTCTCTACGTGGACCAGACACTCGACACATACTGCCTGCTCACCTCCATGTGCGCTTTCGTGTTGCTTCAACCCGGCATGACCGTTCCCGGCACCGATCCCTACAGCCTCGATAGCATGCCTGGGGCCAACATTGTGACCAGCACTCTGTTGATGGAGGAGACGATCCGGGTTCGCAAAGGCTATGATTACATGGATTCACCGACCCTCAACAGCCTGTGCACCAGCTACTTTTTGTTTGGCTGCTACTACGCTCTCGACCTGCACGACAAGGCTTGGTTCCACCTGCGCGAGTCCTCGACCTTGGTTCACATGATTGGGATGAACAAGGAGCCGACATACATGCAGTATGATAGCATCGAGTCGTCCCGCCGTAGGCGCTTATACTGGCTGTTTTTCGTCACGGAAAGGTGTGTCTGATCAACGATTAACTGACGTCAAATTCTAATTTATTATCTAGGGCATATGCTCTCCAGCGTGGCCGCCCCCTGACTCTGCAAGCCACCATCAACCTCCCCTCCCCGAGTGACGATCCCACGGACCCAGCACCGCACCAACTGACCTCCTTCATCACCTTGGTCAACGCCTTCCGTCCGTATGACGATGCTCTGGTGAATTCGTGGAGCAAGACCAGGAACGAAACCTCGTCGTCTTACACGACAAGCCTGCAGAAGCAGCTGCAGGATGTCCTGCCCCCGTATCTCAATGACGTTCAGGCCCAGCTCACTGAGATTCAGTCCAACCAGCAATGGCTGAAGAACATGGCATGGCAACTCAGCATGGCGAATCCCAACGAAAACGATTCCGGACTTCCACCATACCCCTCGCCTGTGGACATCGGCCGCGATCTGCTTCCCATGGTCTCCCACCTACCTGGAAATCTTGGTCTTCCCGGGCTCCGACTGATCGAAAAGCTGTTCACGGTCACCTTCTCCTTGACTGAGGTGCTGGCAATGCAACCCGCGTCTCGCACCCCTTTCACTGTGGGACCTCGTGAGCACTTGCATCAGATTCTGAACGTTCTTACCGCGCTGCGATATGGCGACCATCGGTTCCTGCCTCTGTTGCTGAGCAAGGTCCACGACTCCATCCCCAGGCTGGCCAATCCTATGCTTCAGAACGCTCCCGAACCGACAGTAGGCTGCGAGATTGACCTCTTCGACGGCTTCGGAAGTGCCGGCATGTCCCAGGCGCCCGTGTTCAACGCTGAGGAGTACAACAAGTTTTCGGTGTCACGCATGGACGACATGAGCCAGGAGTCGGGTAGCCCTACCGGAGGTCCGAGCAGCCACGAGATGAACTCACCGTTTGCTACCAGCTCGCCTGCCATCATGTCTCCCGGTCATGAAATACAGCACCCGCACCCACTTCAGACCGACTTCACATCAATGCCAGAAATGGTTATGAGTCCGATGAGTCACGCCCCGCCCAACTCTCTCAATACGTCGGGAGGCATGAACGGGCAACAATCACAACACTCCCAAGCACCAATATCACCGTTTCCAGGCTTGAATCCCCAGATGCAGAATCTGAACATGACCAATCTCAACCCATCCCCAAATATAAACCTTCAGTCACAAGTGCACCACAATCCTGGGATGGGCAATACTTTGGGACAGCCTATAGCAAACAACGGGCTGTTATCAAGACCACAACCACAGCGTGCAAATAGCTTTGCAATAGGGGGACCACAGCTTCGAACCGTTGGTGACTTCCAGGCGCTGCAACGGGTCAACTCGGATATGAACCCGATGGGCACCCTGGGGATGAACACGATGGGGAGGGAGCTGGATTTCAACACATTACCCAGGTAGTCATGCAGGATCGGGGGATGTTTGCATGGCGAAGGGAGTTGAGGGTCGTGGATATGGATAGTACGGTCATAATGCTGCCGCGGCAGCTCGGAGGTTCACATCAGCTCGCTATTTGGATATCACTCTCAGGGTGTACCTACCCATATTTCTTTTGTTCATGCGACCTACCAACAGGCGCTACTTGAGGCATACGTTTCTGGTGATAAGCCTACCATCCCATCCGGTTCCTTTTATGTTTTGATCCAAAGGGGCACAGCTGGGGCGGATGAGTGATGATTCGGTTTTCGCGGGTTTTCTGGAAGGCAACAAAGATTGGAATTTTTCTTCGCGTCAACAAATAACTCAAACTCTTTTTCTTTGTCGGACACGGCGTTGGCATGGGAGTTTGTTGGCTTCTTGTATCATCGTAACGGGGTGTATTTGCTATGCTTTGCTGAATAGCGTTTTGAGGGCATAATAGCGGATGTTTTCAGAAGCCTTGGGGTGGAATGGACTTGTCTGCAAAGGGAGGCGACAAGGGTTGGCTTGGTAGGAGGTGTTAGGGCAAGGCGAGCAAAGGCAGGTAGGCGCAACGCGCTGATATCAGGTGGGTGCAGAGGTGGCATGCTTCGTTGTGTCAATATACTATCTAGATTTTATTGCTTTGTCGGTGACGGTGTGTCCTCACTGCCGAGGGAATGAAGGTGTCATTTTTGTGATTTAATACTGTGTCGTATATATTGCTGTCAGCAGTTCGTGTTGCGTTGTACGCTTACCGGTATCTTGGGGATGAAATCGAAATTGCTACGGTGCCTGAGCTGGAGGACCCGGAGAGGGTATATCGAGCTGAGGCGGTAATCCGTAGATGAAATCGGGACTGCGCAATGAGGGAAGTGCCGGAGCCGCGAACCTTATTGCTGACGCTTACCGGTTGATGGGAGGTGGAGAGGAAGGTCGGTATTATTAGTACCATCGGGATCGGATTGCAGACCACGGTAGTTACTCTACTTGAAACCACCATCGACTGAGGCAGTGATGTATGTAGGTAATCCGTAATGTAGATGCTACTACATGCATCGAGCTGCTGTGCGCTCGGAACTCGGTAACGTCGGCGTCCGTCCGGGGAGAATTCGCCCGGATGTCCGGGTCGGGTTCGGGGGGTTGTCCGCTATGTCTATCCTGTGGGAGAGGGATGCTGTGTTGTTGTTTTTGGAGATGGAAGTGGAGATTTCCCAGGGTATGTGTGTGTGACGATGGGGTGTGATCTGTTTGTCTGGGCTGTCAGGTTGCTTGCAGTCGGAGTCGGAGAGTGTGGTTTCGGATTTAGGCTTGAGGACCGTGATGGGATGCGGGTTGCCGGTGGGCGGTGCCGTTGAGGCGTTGTTGTTGGTGGAGGGGAACGTGGGATCAGGGATGTGGGTGGGAGGGACGAGATTTGTCGTTGGCTTGGAGGTTTACGTGGTTCAAGTTGTGCGTGGTGAGAGGTGCGTAGGGGATGTGCATGCTTTACTCCGTGCGGATCTGTAGGTTAGGTTCAGTCGGTTGATGAAGCTAGAGGAGGGTTCGCGTTGCTGGTGTTGGTGGATGGCGAATGTCGAGTCGGGCTGCGGGAGCCTCCCGGGCCCTTACCGGGAGCCGGGATCGGGATCGAGCGCACTGTTGCTGTTGCAGTTACGTATTCTGCTCAAGGTAGCCCTGAGGAAATTGTGCTTGGAGCGCGAGACCGGGAAAGACGGGAGTCTGTGTGCTTGCTGGGATGTCATGGGATTGAGTTTATTGCATGCAGGTGAAATGAGGTGAGGGGGTTCTTGTCCTTGTTGCTTGCTACTTGGATCTAGTCTCTCCACAAGGGTACAGAGGTGATGGAGGTTCAGGGGTTTGCATCTCGATGGGTTCAAGGTATGACCGGCCGCCCGTGCTTCGCAGAACGCCGTTGCAATCGCGGGGCGACGGCGCGGGAAACCAGGGAGCGCAAGGGTTGGTCATGGTTGCGATCCCATTTTCTTGCTGCGATTTGACCTGGTGAGCCAGGTGAGCCAGCCTCTCTGGTCATTGGGACTGCAACCTCGTTTATTACCCGGGTTGCAGAGGCCGAGGAAGGATAGATTGATTGTCGTTCTTTCTTGCGAGCCCCCTCTTGGCATTCCATTGTGGTGGGTGGAGAGATCGACCGCGGCTAAAAATTGACGAGCAGTTGTATCTGGACTACCCCAAATCAAGCAGCCTGGATACTGACTCTCTGCATTTTGCCTGGTCGGCCGTTGAAGATGATCGACGCGTTGCATCTAGACGTTACTGCGTGCCCGTGGGCAACTGAGAGGAGCTCACGGCGGGGCCTCAACGCCGCTTTCTCCGCTCCTCGGCGCGCCCCGTGCGGAGCCGTTGGTACAGTATGAGATCAGGGCAGGCGCGCGGACTTGTTTGCTCGCTTGTTTGTCGCTTGACGACCATGATGGCTGGACTGCGGTCGCGGCAAGCCATAGAATGACCGGCTATGCCTGGTCCCGCGTCAAGGAGGGCACGGCAAGACGCCCTTATTTTACCTCCTTTGGGCTCGAGCTTAGCGACGAAAGCATTGACGGCGGAATTACACGAAAATAGTCGCAGTTGCCCCTAAGATGCTCCGTACCCGTCAGCATGTCTGTTGCCGACTCCCGCGAGCCCTGCCTCCGGTCTCCCGAAAGCGTGGCCTTTTTCATCGCGTCGTTGTGCTCATTGAGGGAGGCAGCAGAATTAAACGAGCGTTGAGAGGGAAGGCGCTGCCGTTGTGGTGGCACAGGCCATGGCTAGAGACGGCAAGTACGACGGGTGGTAATCTGCACAGCATGACCAGTTAAGTGACGATGAAAGCGTTGCTGGCGAATCACCGTGCGACCGCCCATGCGGTCATGAGCGAATGGGCTAGCCTTGACGCGATTTTCGACGGTTGCCGGCGACCTGGTTGGCTGAATGCTCGCTGCGTTCAGACGGGAAGGAACCTGGAGGTAGGGAGTACTTGCACGTGTGCCTCCAGGTCTGCTCTTTCCAGCCAGCAGGAAGTGCTGCTGCTGCCGCTGCCGCCTCTTTCTGCAGCATCCATGTCCCAAACAGCCAACGGGCCCGCTAGGTATGTATCCCCTTTAGTCTTTTGTTCCCACGAGGAGGCGAGGAGGGGTCGAGAAGCGATGGCCTGCTGCTCCGCTGCTTTGCTCCTAGGGCCAGGGGCCGGTCTGGGGGTCGGTCTGGGGGCTGACGGCCAATATCGCCGTGTGAATTTTTGGAAGACAAAATGGACGAGAGTTTTGCCGGCTCCAAAGCTTCTTCTATGGTTAGCTTCAGCTCACATCCAAGCATCGGCGGTCGCAAGCGTAAGCTCCGTCTTCGACGGGCTTGTTGTCAACGACGATGGCCGACTCGAGCTGGTATAAAGAGTCGAGGAGAACGGCGATTCCAGGGGAGAAAGAAGAAGCTCAACACACACACCACATCACGCGCCCATTTCCAGGATTCGCCCACACAAGCCGTTGGCGGCATAGTCCCAGTAAAGCAACACACCCAGTCCCAGCCCAGCAAACGAATCCCACCCTACCACACCTCCCCTACCCGTTGGATCCCGCCTAGACATATTCGTACATATATCCCCGTCCACCTACACAATGGCCGCCACCACTCCCGTTCCCGTTGTCATGTATGGCCGTGACGGCAAGATCTCCGAGTCTGTCCGCGAGAAGCTTCTTCCCGACGTCGAAGGTAGGTGGCCCCCCCTTGGTCCTAAACAAAGGAAGAATGCAAGCTAACTGACTCGCCAAGTCGTCCACTCCTGCTTGGACCTCGAAGCTGCCCTCGCCGAGCTGCCCGCCGTCTTCGCCGGCAACCTCCAGGTCACGCCGCGGTCGGGTCTCGGAACGAACGCTACCCTCCCCCAAGAGAGGCGCAAGGTCCCCGTGGCCGTCTTCTTTGGCGGCGGCTTCTCGGACGACGAGTTTGAGAAGATCAAGGCCGCTGTCTCGGCCGTCAACCCCAACGCCTACTTCCTGAAGGTTCAGAAGCGCGATGTCTTGGCGGCTGGCTCCTTCGGCCCCAACCCGGACACTATCGCCAAGATCTACCGCAAGAGGCTTGCTGCTGCGATGGTCGGGGCTTAAGCAGTCCATCAAGGGCGCCGCCTCGCGCCCCCGTCGCAGGCGGTACCAGGCCCTCGTCATCGACAACGGGGACTCGAGAAGCGTCGAAGACTCCCAGCAGGCGCTGGTAGAGAAACTACCGCAACCACAGCTCGAAACACCATCTCAACAACATCAACAGAAACTAGGATTATCAACAGCAACACAACAGCAGCAACAGAAGCAGAAGGGGCGCAAGAGCAAGAAGTGCAAGGACATTCTCCGTGTCATATGGGTGCAACTGTTTGAGAACGGCGTCGGCACGGTTGGCAGCGTTTATGTCTCCTGTGGTGACGTGTCCTACCTCGGACAGGTTGATCCCAGGCCGTTGAAACCAGAACCCTATTTCTCCAAGAAGTGGGCAAGGAGAAGGAAGCAACAGCAACCAGGGAAGGAGAAGGACAAAGATGTGGTCCTCAAAGACTTTCCAACGCCAACACCCGCATAAGCTTTGCCCGTCTTTAGCCGCTTTCTTCGCGACATCCATCTTCGGCATATCCCTTCTCTCTTAATACTCCCGGACGTCTCTTCTACAGAGGGAAAAGGATGGCTACCACAGGGGCATTTGGTTTTGGGCAAATTGGAGGCTTGTTTGTTGTTTTTGTGCATCATCCCAGGGGGATCATGGTCCATATGCCGTACCTACATAGAGGACATCAATTTCCTGCTTCTCTTCACCTTCTCCTCGCTCCTGACTGCTGCCAACATGAACATTCCGAGTCTCGACCTTGTTCCGATGTCTCGGCGCAAGGTTCTTTTCCCTGCGAACTCATCACAACGGCTTCCAACCTGCAGCCAACACAGTGGGTAAACCGAGCGCATGACTTCTCGACAGCAAGCACGGGCGCGGCCAACAAGCGCCTGCCATCCAATTCGGCACCGCGGTTGAGGACGAAGCAAATGTCGAAGTTATGCTGCGCGGCAATTCCAGCGTCGCGTCTTGCAGTAGCGGCGAAATCCTTCGTACCATGTCATCTCAGAGGACCATGCAGGCTAACCAGCACGAGCAATTCTAGCGTTCGCCCCCAACGAACTTCCAATCCCGTCGACGGTTTTCCAGATCGTGGCCTGGCACCCTCCATCACTGGTTTGCAACGCTGCAGCTCACTGGGATGTCACTCGCCCCTGAAACATGACCCCAGACCACAACACAGCACGCAAACACATAACCCATGTCCCCAAAGCGGCCGCCCGCTCCTCTCCCAGTTGTCCAAACTCCCCGTCTGGCGAGATGGTGAGTTGTTCTCGCTTCCTTGGGTAGAAATTTCCCGCTCCTTCCTAGGATCCTTCCAGATCGCTTCTACACGCATCGACGGTGTGTTCATGTTTCTGTGGAACGACGCAGCACTCATATGCGCACTCGTAGGACGTGGACTTGCCACTGGGATAGACGGGTTGCGGGGAGTGGAACACGTTGTCTTACGGATAATGTTGTGTGTGTGAGATTCTGATGTGGTTTGGGTAAGGTAGGGCTATGATGTTGGTGTGGCAGAGATGTCTTTCCGCCTTGGGAATGTTTGCATCAGGCTCCCATCGCGTTTGTTTCTAACTGTCAGTCCTGACGCTCAGCTTTGATGAAATCTCACATAGGTATCTCCCCCTCACAGCTGTGGGATACTAGTATTACCCTCGCAAAATCGCAACGCTCATCTTATCCTTCACGGTTAATACGAACAAGCCAGTGCCATCCGAACTCCCCTCCCCTTTGCCCCTTTGAGCAGCAAACCCCATCCGGCTCACCCGTCCGAGGTCTCTCGCTCCAGATCGAATCGTTGGTGCCGCCCCCAACCAAACATGAACAAACCAACCCCTACCCACATCACCGCGCGTGTCAGCATTGTCAGCGTCAAAAAACCACACCCAACCTGACGGGTCTCTCGCCTATCAGATAATGAGCCGCGATGCAGTTACCTAAAGGAGGCGATGCTGTATGCATTGCGTTGAGGCAGCTACCATCCATGAGGAAAGGAAGCAAACACCACTGAGACGCTGGGTGTCACACCACCATGCCCCAAAGATCCAGTAAGCGTTAGGCGCGCTTATTGACGCGGTGCAGATGCACCCTCTGCATGGATGGATGGATGGATGGATGGATGCACAGCGACCAGCGTGTGAGCGAAATATGAGCAGGTGCAAAATGGACAAGGGTTAAGAGGAATAAGAAATGATATCTCTGAAAGTTCCCTAGGTCCTAATCGTCTACCTACCTATTAATCGTCTACCTACTCTAGAGTAAGACAAGACACACAACGCCAGACGCTATGCAGAGAAGGAGGAAGGACTTGCATGGAAAGACGATCAACCACGATGCGGGAATCATGCATGCTTTTGAGCCGGGCGGTCTGCTCGGTGAGACGCCGAGGAACCTGGAAGCGAGTGCGTAAAATACTGGCGAGTGAACAGGCAGGCAAGAGCTCCTCAAACATGGATGGAAGCCAGACCGGAAACAAGGGCCGTCACCAAGAAGCGTCACTCGCTCGAGTTGTGCAAAGTCAAGTAATCCCTTATCCCGAAACCAACGCCAACTAGCAAACAAACACCAAAGGACAAACAAAAAGGCAGAAGCGTGAATGAACTATATTGCTACAACGTTGCTTGCACACACACAAAAAGCACCCACCCTGCCCACCCAAAAAGCACATCCACAACACACACTGACCTGCCTCCATGACCGCAATCTGCCTTGCTCGCCCACTAACTGACTTCTCTTTTGCCCTGTTGCCGACAACACAGACGCTCGAGATTTGTATGACGAGAAGAGTGAATCCACATATATAGGGAACTTGTTTTAAATGGTAAAACCCCCTTTTGTTGTCCCGTTTCCCCCTTTCTGTGCCCGTCCAAAAATCCTCCTCTAGTTGGTGAGGGTGTCGGCCCCTGGCAAGGTGACAGGGTCGTTTCTGTATTGCGGTGGAAGCAGCGTGGATTCAAATCAAGCAAACTCATCGACCACTACGAAGCAATCCAATTTCCCAAGAAACACCATGTGCCTGCCTGACCCGCCTATCAAACGCAAAACCGTTGCCGTCCCAGAAGATGCAGAGTTGTCATTAAAACGAGATGTGCTCAGCCCCTGCGGTCGTTGCTGCTTGATCCAAAATCCGGTTCCGTGATCATCTTCTTGTCCTTGCGCGCTTTGATCACAAACTCAGCCATGATCTGGATGTGGTCGGCTGGGAAGTGGTAGTTGGGAAAGCCCGGGACGCGCTTGAGATGTTCGCGATCGGGGGGCCCGAGAAGCTCCACGACCTCGAGCGAGTTGGTCGAGTAGAATATGTAGTCGATCACCTCCTTGAAACCGGGCACGTAGTTGGTGAAAGCCAACTCGTCTGGGGTACCGTCGAGATGAACATATGCTGACCTCAGGTTGAAAGGGTGTTCAACACCGTCGCGGGTGAAGTTACCGTATTGGTATTTCCCAAATTCGCTATTGCCCGGTGACACTCGCCCCTTAGACAGCAGCTCGTAGACAGAACTGTCGGGGGTTGAGTTGTAGTCACCGCAAACCAGCAGGGGAATTTCTGTATTGCTGCGGTATTCTTGTGATGGCACGGGGTCCGGTAGTTTGGGCGCTTCTTGGCCTTCCTCGACGGGCATCTGGATCATCCTCTTTTCCTTTTCCTTCAGGGCTGGCCACCTCGAGTACTTCTCGGCTAGTTTTGTCAAGTTTTCAACCAGGAGGGCCGTCTGGTAGAGCTTCACGTCGGCGTAGATGGGTTCCCAGCACAAGTGCGTGTTCACAACGATCATGCGCGCGCCGGTCGCCCTGCTCTCAAAGAAGGCAACAATGCCAATATTGTCCTTGGGCATCACACGGTTGAAGACGTCGTGATGGTTCTTCATATCGGGGCGATTGATGGCAATGTTGGCGTAATCGAGGAGCTGCTTATCGAGCAAGATGTACTTGCTGCTCTTGTAAAAGATGGCGCATCCATCCACGTACTGGGCTTCTTTTCCGCCAATCATTTTTGCCTTTGCTCTCGGCCAGTGGATTCCCTTGTAGTCGGCCTGCGCAAGCTCCGGACTGAAATGCTCGGTGAACACGTCCGTGGCGATTTCTTGAAGGCACAATATATCGGCATCCCTCTCGCGGATCTCCTGGATGATCCTGGCCTGGCGATAATCCCAAGCTAGGGCTTCGCTCGGCGTGTAACCATACATGGCAGGGGTGGCAAACTTTTCGCAGAGAATGTTCCAACTAAGAACTTTGACGCGCTCGAGACTTGGAGATACGTCTTCCTGGACGGGGACAAATTTTCTGGGGATCGGAGGCATAGGAACTGCGTCTTGGTTAGGTCTTCCGCACGGATCCGTGAGCAAAACAACTTAACGTACCTGGTGCTTGTTCAAGAAGCATGTTGACCAAGCTCTTTGTGCCCCTCTCCATGATCTCCTCCTTCAGGCGTTGATTGAAATGAGGGTTGCCCTCAATGCCGAGTATCTCTAGGTTGGTCAGGGCCCCTACCTCATTGGGGAGGTCCTGAAGCTGGTTGTCAAAGAGCAGGAGGCGCCGGAGTTCGGTGCACATGCCAATCTCAGGGGGGAGCTCGGAGATCAAGTTGTTGGACGCTTCCAGGAGCCTGAGCTGGCGGAGCCTTCCGATGTCGGCTGGGAGGTGAGTTATGCGGTTCGACGCAACATAGAGTTCCGCCAAGAATTCGTAGTTGAAGAGCATAGGAGATAGAACGCGCAGGCCCTGGCCGCTCATATCTAGATTGTGCCACTCTTGTCGCTGCTCCGACTTTTCCAGGTTGTACGGCCTTCTCCTATTGCCTTCGCCGTCCGCGTTGGAAGCCAATCCGCCAGGTGTCGTGGCTGCAACGCCAATGCCTCTGTTCTCTGGAGCCTTAATCCTTGCGTAGTAATGCGGTTGGTGTTGCTCCGTCATGGCGATATGAGCCTGTTGCGTTTCCTTACGCAGCTGTAGCTGTTCTGCCCAGAATTCTTTCACAGTCTGCGCTTGGCCACCCCTGGTCGTGTTCACATGGCCGTTCTGCAGACTGTTGCCGGAAAAGGGACTCGAATTCGGCATACCACCGCTGGCGAACGCCGAAGGCCCAATCATGCCACCCCCTGCGCCGTGGCTCGAGTGATCGGGTTGGATAGACTGGGGGTGCTGGGGATGTTGCTGGTGCTGATGGGCTGCCTGCTGTTGGTAGTTAAACATCATGGTAGGCATGTTCTGCTGGTGGCGACCCGGCGCCCCATTAAGGCGCGAGTTGGGGCCCTGCTGATGAGTTTGACCGTACATGCCTCGCGGGGTGTGGCCCTGAGAGCCTTGCACCGAAGTCTTGGACGGAGATCGCGGGTCGGCGTTGAGGTTGAGGAGAGATTTCAACCACAGCTCGTTCGTGGCAAAGCTAAAATGCGACGACTGCGAATTGGTAAGGGCCAGCAGCGGTTGCCTGTGACCATCTGCCATCTAATGGGAACAGGGCGACGGAGGAGAATGTCACGACAGGCCTGGCGCGCAAGTCGCGTGCGTCGCGTACGTCGCGTCCAAATACAAGAGAAGGCAGGCAGCCCGAGGGGTATGGCGGGATCGCGAGGAGATCGAGGATCGAGGAGGCAGGGTTGGCATGGGACACAGCAGGAGCTTCTTCGTCGGGCATGGATGCAGAGTGCTGCTGGTCTGCCTCGGAGGGTCTCGAGCGATCAGAGGGCCAAGGCCATGCAAGCACCGAAGGTCGACGAGAGTAGAATGCTGGCTACGCGGTCGGCGGTCGGCGGTCGGCGTGGCGAAGGGGACTAAGTCGCTGGTGAAGGAGCACTCGGTCTGGATGCCGGAGTGCACAGCACACGCGACGCGGTCGAGGAGGGAGGTGGGGCAAAACGATGCTCGATGGTGAAGCCTTTTTTATGTCTTTTTCTGAGATTGCAGCCCTGGGGGAGCAGTGCGGTTAGCAAGAGATTTGGAAGGCGTGATGGAGCAAAGTCGGTGTAGCAAGCGGCGTCGGGAAGAGATGCGACGGCCGAGGACAACGTTGCGAAGGGCTGGCGCAGCGGCGAGCGTTGGAAGTGGAGGTGGGAGGGTCTGGTGGGACGACGGCGACAAAGAGGAGAGCTGAGTCCGAAAACGACGGAGCGGCCACTGTGTTGATGTTCGATGTTAACTTACCTACGTAATGAATGTGCACACCGTCTTGTTGGCAATAATGGCGAGCTTGCGAATGGATACTCAAGTGAAGGATACGGTCTGCGACGGTGGCGCCAATGAGTCGATGGTGTCCAAACTCGTCTCCTGTTGTGGCCTGCTTCGACCGATGCAGAGATAGCAAGCATCGCAAGACCCGCTTTGCCAACCGCTTCACGTGACTTCAGCCTTGCGCCTCTACCGGTTTAACTGGAGGTTGGGCGCTCGGGCCCAGTGGAGGCTCCTGCAAATGGGACTGGCGTTTCAGCACGCACAACGAGAGACCGTAAACTTGCCCCCTTCCAGCCAGTGAATTGTGTGAAGCTACGCGGGTAGGGAGCTGACACCCCGCTAGCAGCACAAACAACAATCCCTATTCATCATCCAGGGGCTCTGAGCTTTGCCGCTACTTGTATTTGAGGCCGGATGCCTCCATCCACGATCATATCAAAAGCAGCTCCACACCGAACCATCGCCTGCTACCGGAGCCACGCCGTTTATTAGTCTCTTACGAATGCGTCCCTTCTGCCGTCCTATGTGAAAATCAAGGCCGGGCGTGATTCAACATACAACAGACAGGGAACCTCCTGCTTCCCCAATGAGACAAACATCTCGATCGGGCCATTTGCAAGGTTAGATCGCCCCCCCCTTTCCAGAGTGATGGTGCATCGTTCAACGCCAATTTCAATAATTGGGCGCCAGCGAGGACCTGGCGATGTTCCTCCTCGGGGGCCAAAGCGCCTCTTGTCGCAACGCTTTCAAGAGACCCAACGCTTTCAAGTTTCGCGCAACCGTCAGCCGCACGGGCTCGACCCTATCGCCAGCGCCGTTGCAAATGACCGCCCCAGCCTGGGTCTGTAACCTTACACGGTGCTAGTTGCGCCAGTTCCAATATTACAACCCAGTGCTTGCCTTGCGCGCCAAATGCTTTATTCAACTCACCAGCTACAGTTGGTCGGTCTGAGGGTTGCCCACCGAGCTTGCAACGCTTACTTCATGCGCGCTATTGTGGCTGCAACCAAGTTCCATACTTTACCATTGTTACACAGAAACGAGCAGCTAGTGTACGAGCGACCTGCCGTTTACAAGTAAACAGACAGACAGCGCGGACCAGAAGACGCCGAGTCCAGAAGATGCCTGTTTGAGCACGCTTTGAGTTGGCGGTCTGTGGCTCGGCAAAGCATCCGCAGTTTCGCCTTACCCACCGACGTTGTAGCTACCAAAAAGGAAGACAACGGCCACCTGCTGGGTTACAACGCACGTTTTTCGGTGCATGAATCCGCAAAGTGAGAGGGTGCACACCATACTTTTCTGCGCGACGAGTCCGGCAACCGGCCGCCTACCCCCAGGCCAAGCGAGCGCCAAGGTCATCTCAAGAGCCGAATTCAAGCATCGAAGATCCTCCCGTGGAAAAAGCAAAAGGTCGACCAGCCCTGTTGGTGTCATCAGCGCAGCGCAACACAGCACAATCGCACACGGCCGGGCCGAGGAGGGATGCAGTCGGACGCACGCAAGATGGGCGGGGGCAGGTGGCATTTAGACGAACCGCTGGTGCATTGCTGTATGCTGCCATCTTACTCCCCGCCTGTCTCGAAAGTAACAAGGCTTTCGCCCCTCTCTCGACATTGTGACTTTGCAAAACCGTGCGGCCAGCGCCACCAGGACCGAGTTCATTAGGCCTTGCTGGTGCCTCTGACAATTTCTCAACCCGTGGACAGCCATATTGCTAGGTGTCATCACAGGACGCCCCAATGGGACACAGGATAGGTAGCATTCATGATTGCATCCATCATCAGCAGCTGAAGTTCCGCGTCCAGCGGGCCGCCATCAGTCGGGTGAGAACCATGACCTTCTGCGAAGGGACCCAATCGGCGGCCCGAGAACCCTCCCAGAGGCCGCTGGAATCAGGAGCAATGTCCCAAGATGCTCGGTATCGAGCCTCTGGCAGCGTTGGGTCAGCCAATCCGAGGGCGGAGGACATGCGGGGAACTTGACGGGAGGAGCCAGCTTCTCCATTCCCCAGGCCTCGACCCCCGTTTTGGTGTCATTGCGGGAGGGAAGGTGAAGCAAGCTGGCTCGAGAGCACACGCACCTGGAACTAGACCGTCATGGGACTGCAGATTCTACATAGATGCCGAGCGGTCGGAATTACGGCGTAGCATACCTACTGCCTACCTATATGTATTGAGTGCCCTGAGCCCGGTCCCCATCCTGCTAGAACACCTGTGACCGAGAGGAGACTCTGTCATCTTGCAACTCCTCATCGTCAGCACTCGCCCGCCGCACAGCAGCAGCGTGCCCGTTTATGCCTCCATCGCCGCCTGCGCCAGCATCAGGTAAGCGTTGATGAGAGCTTGCGAGCCCCGCAGCGCCATCGGACACATCGCCCGCCACAAGATGCGAGGCAGAGCCGCGACGCCAAACCCTCGGTTGCAGATGTTGAAGAACGGCCCAGCCGCGCAGATCCAGAGAGCACGAACTTGAAAAGCAAAAATCGCAAACCGGGATTGGCAGCATCCTGGCAATATATCTTTGAGCGAGCCGCACCCCACCGACGCTGACGGGCTGCATTATACCCAAACCACGACGCATCCCATTCCCTCGCCCACGCCGCAGCGGAGAGAGGTCGCGGCACCCAGTGGTACGACCCGGGACCTCCCTACCATTCGCTATTGTGGCCAGTTCCACCGGCCAGCCAAGGCAGCAATTCATCTATCCCAGGCGCGCAAAGGATCACCGATCGAAGAGGATCGCGCTGATTGCAAGCGGCAGCACAGGAGGAGGAGGGGAGACTCTGCAAAATTACAGGGACCCCGAAACGGACCCAGGCTTCCAAACATTCTAGAAAACCGTCTGCGACTCGTCGGCGTGTCCGTCGGCCCATTGATCGTCCCCCAACCGTTGTCTGGTCTCCATCCGCAATTGGAAGCCCAGCGCCGGGTCTGCGCCGAACCAAGCGATTTGGCGAACAGCTGGTGCAATTGGGGATTGTGGGATTCTGGGAGCCGGGGATTCCCAAACCCGTCCTGCGGTGCTCCCGCCGCCGGATGAATGAGGAAGGTCTGGGGAGGACAACTTTCCAGCAGCAGGGCCAGAGTTCGAAGCGAAAGTGCCCCCGGTGCAGTTTGCGGGAAAGTCCCGTAAATTGCGTGCCCGTTTTGGGAGGCCGTGGTGGTGGACTTGGAATATCAGCCGTGGGGAGGAACCGGAATTGGAGGGCAGCGAGGGGAGAAGCCGCAACGAGCACGCAGCAAGCAGCGGGTGTGTGGGCGTTCGCAGCGGAACTTGCAGCTCGCAGCCCGCGGCGCTGGTTACCTGAACCCCCCCTCTCTGGTGGCCCACCCCCGTCGCGGGACCAGCTTAACCCCCCTGTCCGCGCCGAAAAAGTTTCGCTTCTCATAATGGAGTTTCTCAGTGGCTACGCGGCCGCGCGAGCCCCTTTATCCGCCTACCAAGTCGAACCCCTTCAACCGTCTTCCGCACGATCAAACCGGCCAACTCGCTCCAACTCGACATCTGCAGGCACAACATCGTCGTCAAAGAGACGAGCACGCATTCCCGGCCACGGCCACGGACACGTCCGCACTTCGAGCGCCAGCACCACCAGCAGCACACGCACCGAGACGCCCTCATCACCGCACACCTTTGCCTGGCTGCACGCGGCAGGAGCAGTGTCGGACACCAGCAGCGCTGCCTCCGCATCGGCATACGGAGGCGACCCGGCGGCCACAGCCACCACTCCATTGCTGTCGGCCGAGCGGGAGCCTTCGGTCCTGCGTCGTCGCGATCCGCAGCTGCACCCGCGGGAACGGATGCCTGCTGCTGGCAACAAGTACTACTACCAGGGATACAACAAGCAGCTCCCAGCGACACCGCGTCTCGAGACCCACTCGGCCGCCTCCCAGCAGCAACAGTACTTCTCTGCTGGCAGCTCGTCGGAACCGGCCTCTGCCCGCACGCCCGCATCTGCTGCTGCGGACCCCAATCCCTTCTCTCTCGACCGCCGCCCGCTCCAACATGCCACCATGTTTCCCGAACTCGGGGGCAGCGCGAAAGCCTACACCACCGGCCCGCCTCTCTACCCCTCAGGCCGCGCCGAGAGCGTCTCTAGCATCAGCGGCGCCACTACAGTGAGCACCCGAACCATGCTCTCGAGCGAGCCGCCCTCCACCGCCGAACAGCAGCTCCGCCCCTTCGTCATCCGCAACGGCCGCACCTTCATCTCAGACCCTACCCTTCCGTACCCCCTCCCCGTCGACCTCGAAGAGCTCCACCGCCAGAGCCTCCGAACCCTGCTCCTGATCGAGCTCTTTGGTGGCCCCATATGTTGCCCCGACTTTGCAGAAAAGCCGCCCAAACGTGTCCTCGAAATCGGCTGCGGCTCCGGCTTCTGGAGCATGGAGTGCTACCGCCACTATGAAAGATTAGGCAAACACAAGAACATATCCTTCACGGGCCTTGACATCGCTCCCGTTGCCCCCGGCGCCCACCAACCCGGCACTGCTCCCCCCACCGCCAGCGGCACCGACAGCGACTCTTCCACCACCCCGCAACCCTCTTCCGACGGCAGTCCCGAGGAGATGAAATGGCGCTTCGTCCAGCACGATCTGCGCCGCACCCCGCTTCCCTTTCGCGACGAGGAATTCGACCTCGTCATGGTCAAGGACATGTCGCTGGCGACTACCACCACCCTCCAGCAAACCCTCATCGACGAGTACCTCCGCGTTCTCCAACCCGGCGGCACCATCGAGATGTGGGAAGGCGATCACACCCTGCGCATGCTGCGCCCGCACGTACTCGAGGCCACGGCCGGCGGTCCCGCTGGTGGCGAGAGCAACGGTGGGGGTGACAACAGCAGCGACGAAAGCAGCAGCGGCGACGAGGAAAGTTCGCCGACGCAGTCGGGCGCGTATCCCATGACGGCAAACACACCGCTCAGCGCTCCGCTGAATAACTTCCTGGTCGAGTACAACAGCTGGCTGGCCAAGGCGCTGGAGAGACTACAGCTCTGTCCGGTGCCGTGCACGCTGATTGGGCCGTTGTTGCTGCAAGAGTCAGAAATTCTGACGGGGGTGGAGAATAGGAGATTGGCGGTGCCGCTTTCGGAGGTACGTTGGGAGCGGGAGGGAGTAGGAGGTGTGGTTACGAAGGATGGAAAGAGTTATATTGAGACGAAGGGCAAGAGGGCAGGGAAGGAGGCTGCGCCAGCGGGCCAGGCGTTGGATCCTGGAGCCGTGGCGAGGAGGAGGACGGCGCTATTGACGGTGGTGCAGATGATTCAGAGCATGGAGCATGTGTTGAGGGAGGTTAGCGGGAAGAGCCAGGATGAGTGGGATGGGTGGCTGGGCAAGATGATGAGTAACTTGGTCAAGGAGAATGGGACGAGCTGGGGAGAGTGCTTGGAGGTGGGTGCGTGGTGGGCGAGAAAGAGGAAGAAGAAGGGGAAATCATGATTATTATCGTTTTCACGGACGATCGATCACCCGACTAACGGCATAAAGTACGGTCTCTGCTGGTTGGATTATGTGGATTATGGCCAGGAAAACAACCAGCACGCAAATTCTGACGCCGTCTGTCCGTCAAGTCGCCTCGGTGCCTCCTGAGTCTCGACGATATCACTGTCGTCATGCGCCGTCGTATCGCTTCCGAAGGGCTCGGTATCGTTTGAGGTAGTACCTGTATGCTCGCCAAAGGAGCAACGTCAGTCGGTCGGCTGGCTGTGAGCGAGGGGGGTTATTCTGTTCTTAAAGTGGGTGTCCGTTTTTCTGGAATGGGTATTTCTCGTGGGACTGGGTCCCTAATAGGATGGGTTGTGGGTTGGGACGGGATTAAGGACCAAGGGCAGGGGATATGGCGTATGAAATAGATTGGGGACTGTGGGTTTTCTTGTCATTGTGTATCGATTGTAGATATGAGGATAGGAAGTGAAATTGTTGATGGTCATTTTTTGGATGTTTATGGTGATGGGGGAGGTGCTTTTGCTCGGCGAGCTTTGCTAAGTGAGAGGGCTGGAGAGGGCCGGCGGGGGGTTGGGTGAAGGACGGGAGGTGAATTGCTTGTGTGATGCATCTTTTCGTTCAACTTTTCGTTCATGAGAGATGGGGTTTAGACATGAGTGGAGGGGCTAGTATGTCCTTGGAGCACTCATGGAATCGAACACAACAAGTAACTCAGGCAACTTGTCAAGAACGCGGTATACTCACAGCGCTTCAATCTCTACACCGAGCGACCATCAGCTTACTCCTCATCATGAACCGACGGACAATTTTAGGTGTCCAGTGGTAGGGAGCATACCTTTCTGTACAAATTGCGCCCGCGCAATCCCCTGCTTGATCTCCCCCTCGTCGCGTAGATGCGCGTTTGCCATGAATGCACGGTGAAGCCGTGGTCGGAAGTAGTCAAACCCCTGTGGGTAGTCCCGTCCGAGATTCAACAGTTCTGATGGGTGTTAGTGTCCCATTGAGCTAGATTGCGTGAGATGGGTGAGAGGTGAGATGCGTGCCTTTGTATATGGCGATGACTTGCCGTCGGAGCTCAGGGTTTGGTGGTGGTGGCATTGGATCCAAAGATGGGAGGTTATGGATGATTGGGTGTCGGTGTGTTGATGGTGATGCTGCGGGCAGGGACTGGCATCTTTGGTGTTGTGTGTTGTGTTGGTGAGAGATGGAGGCTCTTGTGACGACATCCCGGGCTGCAGGTGGGTGCCGCCCCTTGCATGGCTTATCTTATCGCGGGGGGGGGGGTGATGTATGAGGTTGGTGGGTGTAAGTCGAGACTCGATGGAAGTTCTTGTGGTCTGGTTTGAGGATTTTGGGCTAGGTATTAGAGATGTCTGTGCCTGTGTAAGTGTTCCTGAGATCTGTGTTGCGTTTTGTTGATTGCGGATTATTTGGTCCGCACAGGTCGCGGAGATTTGGGTTGCCGGTTGAGGGCTTGAGGGTACAGAGACAACCTAAGGTACGATGTGATGATGGCCGAGTGACACCCTCGCCTCGTTCCAGCCGCCTTCCAGCTGCTGAAAATCCATGGCCCTTCAAAACGTAACAGCAAAGGGAAAAATTCTACAGTTTCTCGGAAGTTAATATAGTCTGGAAAATAGGCGAAATCGAAATGTCTTCTGGCGACTATGCCATGGATGGCACTGCGGAGTTGAGCTGGCTAGTCGAAACCCGTGGGTGCTTACCGATCTTACCTGACCCAAAGTCGGGCCAGTCAGTGATACGCCAAGAGCAGCAATAAATAACAAGAACGACCAGAAGGCAATACTATTCAAAACTGACACAAGCTATAGATTCTCCCGATGTCTATGTTCGATCCCTAATGTTAACGGCGGCGGACATGTTTACAATCAACCCATCCCGCCCGACTTGAGCCGGACCTACCCGTTAACACTCTCGCCTGGAGCCGACGGCCGAGCCTCCACACCACGGGTCAACGGCCGACCAACGTCCATCCCCCGTGGGAATTGCGTCATCCAAAATATCCTCAATACAGCACAGCGCAAAATGGTCGTCGCATTATCGTGAATAAGGGAGTCGATGGTTCCTGGTGGTCAAGAAGGGTCTGGTTGGGCATCGCATCGTAGGTATTCTGGCGTTCAAGTCATCATCTGGTCGCTCATCTCATCGGACTCGAGGCTGGCTTCATCTCATCGCTCCCACTCATGACATCTCTCATCCGTCGCCTCTCACTACAACTCAATTGCATACCCTCGGTCCCTTACTACACACCTAGGTATCCACAACTCACGATGCCTCACCTACGCCCTATTTCCGCTCAATCCGCACTCTCCGTCCTCCGCCCCTCTGTCACTCTCCGGCCCTTCTCGTCAATCCCCGCCCACATCTCAACCTCGATATCATCACCAACAGACCTCCCTCCGCCCCCACCGCCGCGCTGGATTGCCGACTTGCGCAGTCGTATCGGGAAATGTATCATCTTCGGGTGCTCCAACTCCCAAGTCTCGCGCGCATCCGTCGTCCTGCGCGCTCTGGCCCTGGAATGGCGCGAGCTGCTCGCAGGAAGCGAAGGCTTCCTCACAGGCGGGAGGAGAGGTTTGGACAGTCAGAGGGTTGCATGGGGAGAGATGGATAGTTTTGTAAGTCTCTCCTCATTTCCGTTGTATCTCAGCAATTGTTCGAGATACAACCCGCCGTCAACACCACGGAAAGAAAGGGGGCTGCCAGTGACACAACATCACCAAGCTAACACACCCCTTCCAAGCAACACGTGAACAACGTAAACTACTACCGCTACGCCGAGTCCGCCCGCGTAAACTGGATCACCAACTTCGCCGTACACGTTGACCCCTCCCATCGCGACGAATGGCGCGACCTCATGTCCCCCAAAGCAACAGGCCTCATCATGCGAAGCCTCAAAGCCGACTTCAAATTCGTACGTCCCCCCTTTCCCCTTCCCACAACCACACCCCTAACATTTCACAACAAAGCCAATGACCTACCCCGACAAAATATCTGTCTTCCACAAACTCCGCTCCCTCCCACAAGGCGACCCCTTACCCTCCAACTTCATGCTTGACTGCATCGTGCTCTCGCACCAGCACAGACGCATCGCCGCCCGGCTGGAGGAGGACATTGTGGTCTACGACTACAAGGCCGCGCGCAAGACGAGCATGCCTGATTTCATGGCGGCGCTCTTTGCCGAGACCTACCGGTTGCAAGAAGCCGAGACGCTGCGTGCGCGGACGCGGATATGGGACCTTATCAGCGCAGTGGAGGCGTTGGAGAAGGAGACTTGGGATAGGGTAGATGCGGTTGAGGACGTGGGGAGTGCGAAGGGGAGTGCTTGAGACTGTGTGGTGCTGTGCTGTGTGTGTGATGGGGGTTGTACTGATGAGTTGGAGGTTATGATAGAGTGTACATATCGCCCTGTCAGTCCAGGGGTGTAGTGTGATGGCTTGCCCGTTTGATAGATGAGGGTCTGGGTAATATCAGATGCCGGAACGGCGAGTTGCCTCGGTAGTTCTTGCATTCACCAGAGTCGGTCACTGCCGGTCTAGAACTCTAGAGCCACAATTGCGGTGACGAGGTTGTTTTGCCACACCCTACGTATGAGTGGCACGGAACAGCGCAGTGGGCATATAGGAGCTGAATGTCTCACTGCCTGCGGGGGTTGTCGCCCGACTGGCGGTGAGAGCAGGTGAAAGGAAGGAAAGTGTTACAACAGGCAAAAGGGCTGATACGGTGTCGGACAATTTCGTATATCTAAATTCATGCAGGACCCTGACATGCTCGCTCTCTTGTCGTTGAGCCTCACTCGGAGACACTTGAATTGCCCGAGATCCTTCCCAGTGCCAGCTGCCTGTCATTTTCATGGTGGCCACCCGGTTGCCCCAGGTCACCCACACCTTGGCCCCCGCAGAATGGCATAGCTATCAAGAGCGGTGCCGCAGCTTATAGGTCATGATCGTCTTTTGCAGGCCAATGGGGCAGCTGGCAAACGACGTGCTAACGAGTGGAATCCAAACACGGCTCACTTCACCCCCAATTCGTCGTGATTGGCACGGATGAATGGTCCCATGTTTGGTGCTGATTGTACGCTCGACACGGGCATTAAAGAGACATCGGTATAGGCCAAGGATGGAGGTGCCGTGTTGTTCCCGGCCCAAAAGGGCAGCTGCTCCAGCAAACAAACCGTCCAAGACATGTGTTGAAGCTTGTGTCCATCTGCCTGCCGAAGCCCGACCTGCGAAGCTTGGGGGAGGCAAGCTCCAGGATTGTTCGGGAGTTCCGGAAAGGTGAAACGAAGGCGCGAGAGGCGAGGAGAAGTGGGCAATGCCATCGGAATCTGTCAGCGCAAACCCGCGGTGACCAGGATCATGACATGTAAAAACCATGCCCCGCTGGATCCGCCCGTAGACCCGTCAAACAAAACGGCCAAGTCCAATCAGACGATGGTGCAAAGTGTGGAACAAGAAGCGGCCTCGAACGCTGGGCAAGATTTCTGCAATGCAGAGCGGCCAAGAGATTGCCCAGAATGTCCCTCTGCCAAGCTGGCTGCACAACACATCAACTCGATGATCACTTTTGCGAGGTCGCTTGAGGCTTTTTGTGGACTATCCTGCGATGCAGCAGCAAGACCTGCGTTGGCGACGACCAAAAAAGCTTACGCCCTGACCAAATCAGAGCGTGCCCGGGAAACCTGTTCTGACGGACACCGGCATGAGGGTTGTATCACCGCAACACAAGTGGCTAGCAGATGTGGGGCCATGGTGTTGAAGCACGACGTTGAGCAATCGTGTTGGAGGATGCAAATTGCGTCCTTCGATCTGGCCAATCCTCGTGGCCGGAGGGGTCGAAATGCCGACAGGAAGATCGACCGTCTTTACCGCTAGTACCGCCGGGGAGCTTAGCTTTTTTTTTTTTTCATCGGGGGTGGTGAGTGGTGCGGTCTTGCACAGGTTGCAGGTGGTGCGGGGAGTGCATCTTCCTCCCGGCCGCATCCCGCGGCTTGGTGGCCTCGGGGGAGTTGCCGTCATCGATGCTTATCGCCGGCGGGCGAGCGGGCGAGGAGGCGTTGGAGCCGGGTGTCGTCCATGACAAGCCCTTTTGCGGGAGGCACCACCAGCGAAGCTGCGAGAATGACGCCAGCCCAGCTCAGCCAAGCGGTCTATCAAAAGAGTCAAGCTCAAAACATCCTTATCAACTGACAGGCGTTAATGGAGTCGTGGATCGGTGGGCTGAGCGGTGAGGCGCTCTGAACGTTAGGTGCCGGCATGGCGTCGAGTCCCGTTGACGCCTGACCGACGCTGCGATCAGAGGAAGAAACAAATTAACTCAGGCTTGGCTCTTGCCGTCGATGGAGGGCCGCAGGGCGTTGAAGTGTGCAATGGTACACACCATGACCGACTAATTGCGAGGTGACTTCTCTCAGCGTGGTGATGTTGCACCGATAAGCGTTTCCAAGCAGTGCCCGCGAGCGCTGACCTCTTCCAAGGCATGGTTGTCGACAGGGGGTTATCGGACAATTTTCCCCACATCCCTCACGTGCAATGGGCTCGGCATTGTCCGCGGCGTTCGAGATCGACTCGCATGTCCAGAGGGGTCTCCGAGGATGAAGGATGAGACGGGAACAGCTGTCCAGCCATCTTTGATACTCGGGGATTGGAATGATGCTTTGTGTGCCTGCGACGCGGTGCCGCCTTACCAACACCAGATGTTGGGCTTGAGTGGCTGCAGTGGGATCCTCAACGGGCTCAGGATCACCGGTCGAGCGCGGCTGATGTCAATGCGAGCTGGCGTCGCTCCGAGGAACTGGCGAACCGCCGTACATAACGGTTTGGTAAAAGTCAAAAAGACCCTCCTTTGTAGGCTGCTGCGTCTCCGAGAAATGCGCGCCGATTGCCCACGGTCCGGGGGGGTGGTGGAGTGTTAGTCTGTCTGAATTTGCTTGATCGTTGTGGATGCAGCAGCGCAGTGGATTCACGTTTGCTGGGGGATGCCTAAGTACCGCCGAGTACCCGCGAGGCAATCTCACTATCAGCAGTCTCTTCGGGGTACGGCACGCCATAACGAAGCCCCATATGTGACCCACCGCCACTTCCCCTGTCCAGCTCTTTGATCTCCTCGCTTCCGTCGCTGTTGCACTGGTCAACAGCGCCAGCTTTGTGCAGCACCAAAACTCTCAGCCTCCAAAACGGAAAACCCACCTTTCTCCCAACTTAAACTTCTCTCCCACTATCCCTGAATTCTCGTCATTTCGCAGCGCGCACACCACCTCCCCATCGACGCTTCGATTCCCGAGAACGAAACGACGCCCACGTGCATGACGGGCCTCGCGATTCCTGGATTTTTGCTGCTGTGCGGTTGCGGGTTGGCGGCACGTCTGGCCAAGTCATTTCCGTGACTCCCCGGATCGCGCCTCGACGTGGAGGAAGATTTGGCAAGATCACGGACCCGAAACGCCACGCTCGCGGACGCTGCCGCTGGCTTACCATCGAACGGTACGGGGCTGGCTCAGAACGCGCTTCTGGGTCGGCAGAAGCGTATGCCTCGCGCGACTAGTTCGGCAAAGCGACAGCAGGGAGCAAGCAACCACCGCGATACACGACACGAGAATGGCCTGGTAGGCCCCGGCAAACGAGTGCTGAAGCAAAAGAGTCAGAACCTCGATGGCAGCTCCCGGCTCGCCGTCGACAATGCTGCCACGCCGCCCGTTCCTACCATACCCGCGACCGCGAATGGGACCATCCCCCACAACGACGATATGGCGCCCGACCACCAGGCAGCCGGTTTCTTGCGACGGGAGTCTCTAGGCACGAACTCTGACTCCTCTTCGCTCGATTCACCGGCTTCCCCTCCTGTGCACTCCATTTCGGAGGAGAACCACCGTCGAATCGATGTCAACGATGCGAAGAACACCAATGTCCACCGCGACCCCGGCCCTGTCGAGCTCGCTCTCACCGTCCTTCGATCTTGTCCGCTCCACGACACCATCGCCATTCTTATCATTCTGATGCAGGTCTCTCCCGCGGCCCTGGCGACCATCTACATGCTCTTCACGCTTCTCACTTTCGTCCCGCCCGTAACGACTAGCTCTGGCCTGAGCATCGCGGAGATCTTTGATGGCAACCAAGGAACCCCGTCGCTCGCAACCCTGATCGGGATGGACGTGATCATGCTGTTGATCTGGCTGTTTTTGTGGGCACCTATGCAGAGGTTCATCTTGGACCTTGCGCAGGTCGTCATCTCCCTCACTCTCGGAGGTGGTGGCAGTTCAAGGCAGGGTACCACGAGCAACATATTCGTGTGTGTTGCCATTGTGGGACTGTCTCAGTGGACCCGTCGTTGGAGTAGCCTGTCTCACCTGAGCTCGTTGTTTGGCTCGAATCGCTTCCTTAACACCGATCCTGACGACCCTCTGGAATCAACAGTACGCTCCTTTGATAAGAAGGGACCCTACGGATGGGTGAGGAGCATTCTGGCAATTCATATTCTCACGCAGGGTCTGGTGCGGTACATTCGGGAATGGTATCTGCGGAGAGAACGCCGCGACCTGCTGTCGCAAAGTCAGTTGGACCCCGAGGCGGGCAAGTCTGTGGTCTTCCCTGCTGAGGGATCTTCAGACGCTGCGATCATGGCGGCAGACAGCGATGCTCATTTACAAACAAGCGCAGCCAACCTATCGACAAAGAAGCGACGGAAGCAAAGCGCGCAAGTTAGGATACGGCAACCCCTGTGGGCGGCGCTTGCAAGCACGAAAATCGTCATGGTCAAGGAGTATGAACTGTCGCATGCAGCATCTGAATCCGCGGGCTCCAATGCTACTGACATCCATAACCTGGGAAATGCCCCTTTCAACGCCCGACCGGATCAAATCTGGATATGCTACGTGGGCTGTGACGAAGTTTGCTTCAGCACAAGCCACTTTGCCGACTTGCCCGACCAGGATGTTGCTGTGGAAGACAGCAGACCTGGCATTGATGTTACGAAACCTTTCTATGTCAGGGTCAACAACGCTATTTGGCAGCCGACCCGAATCATTCCGATCGACAGTGGTGAAGAGGATAGCAAAGCAGGGACGCGCTGGACAGGAGACATATACGGACTCACTCCCTTATCGAACTACGAGTGTGAGTTCGTCAGCACTCGTACAGGTGAAGTGATTTTCTCCACAAGCGTCAGAACCGTTCAGGCGAAAACACGAGATCTGGACTCTTCAAAGGCACCCACAAATCAACGCTCCCATGTTCGACATGATTCTCCGGCGACCACCCTGAGAGCTTCCATCACCACGGCCGAGGCCAAGCTGGCGGACGAAAAGGCCCGGCTCAAGGCAGTTCGCAAAGACAACAACCGCAAGGTAAATGCGACCAAGAAGGAGATCGAAAAGCTCACGGCGGCGGTTCAGTCTGCTGGTGGCGACGATGAAAAGTTGCGCCAGAAAGTAGCCCAGAACAGTATCCAGGAGAAGCGAGCCGAAGAAGCGATCGGTCAGTTGGATGTAGATCTCAAAGCATTTGAACGCATACCTGAGGATTTGCTCGAGAAGTACCGCGCGAAGCAGTGTGCGTATCAGACCGAGAAGGACAAGTTCGACAAGGAGCGCGCTGGCTTCAAGAGCTTCAAGGCCGACATCGACAAACAGATCAAGGCCCTTGAAGAGGAGCAGGCCGCCCTGCAGGCAAAGAGAAACAAGATTGCCACCCGTATCGCCAAGGTGGATAACGAACACGCCCGCATCACGGATGCCAACGCTAGGGGACTGAATGAGGCTGAGCGTCGTCGCCAGGAGCGCCTTGCTATCGAGTCGGACATCCTGCGCAACGAACAGATCCTCAAGGACAGGATCAGTGTTCTTCGGAGCGCCAACCTGGCCAAGCAGAGTCAGCTCCAAGATATGGCAACGCAGATGCAGGCTTACTTGTCCAGTTTCGCAGATGAGATGCCGTTCAGCCAACACCAGCAGCAGTCGAACCAGTTTGGGGGCAGCGCTTGGGGTCAGCCATCCAGCCAGTTCAGCTCTCAACCCATGTGGCCGCCTGCTTCCATGGCCTCTCAGGCCTCATCTCTTATGCCTCCTCCTCAGCTGCCTTCTTTCCCGCACCCGCTCCACAACAGCCATGGTACCCCCCCGCAGCACAAGACCAGGGGAAGATCTTCCTCGATGCTTAGTGATGTGTCGGGCTTCACCCAATCCACCGACGATGATGAAGAACATGGTAGCAATGGCCATGTCATCGGTGCCATTGGCCCCCCGAGCCGCTCCCATGTCTACCTGCATAACGGTACACCTGGTTCGGCCCCTCTACGTGGCCCCCCTGGATTCAACTTCACGCGGCAGAGGAGCGATGGCACATCGGGTTCCGGGTCGGGATCAGGATCGGGGTCTGGCTTTGTGTCGGGCCGTAGTAGCGTTCGGTCTGGCAGCGGCAGCGGCGGGAGCCTGAGGGACCCAACAAGCCCGATCTAGTACTTCGGCTGATTGCACTGGGTGGGCGTGGTTGCTTTCTGTGGGTTGCTCTTCGGCGGTTGCTTTTCTCTCAAGGTCAGTGTCTCGCGGCGGTGTAAAGGAGTCTGACCTGTGGTCTTCTGCTCAGCGAATATATGCTTGTCCCATAGTCGCCACTCGTCGGCTTTTCCAATGCCAAAAGGTCCATTGGATAGCGTATGGTGAATGCAAAAGTTTTGACTTTGCTCGTATTGATGTGAAATTCGACGCCGTGGCGCACGCGCGGGATAAATGGTGACGGCTTGACTCGTCTACCCACTTTAGTCTGGTGTTAGCGTCCTGGTGCCCTCCTCATCACAGGCCCCATATACGTCAAATTTCTGCAGCTGGTATCCAACAGAACAAACAGGAGGTGCTCGTGGTTGAGGTAGCTGATTTTCAGCTCTTCTTCTGAAGCTAGCGTGTTCGACTCCAGATTGTACTCCTCTTCTCGCTTCAGACGTCGGCTGATGGTGAAGAGCAATTCCATGTACATATCTGAAGGAGACGCCTAAGTCGCAGTCCCTGAGAATCGATGTCCCGCCCGCTTACCGGAGCCGGAAACTGACAAAACCCTTTGTCCGGCTACACCTACTGACCTGAAGCAGCCTCTGAAGTGAGATACCGTTGGGCCAGAGGCTCCCCCGGCCTCAACGGCCCAACGTGCACCACAGGGGTGGTGTGAGGTTTACAAGCAGTAAGTTCTGATCCTTCCTATCTGACTATTAGCACTTTCTGTTCTGTTCTCTTTTTTGCGCACATGCTATATGTTATCTGCTTTTGGATCTTTGCTTCTCTGAAGCCAAGGTGGTACGAGAAACGGCTCATCGTCTTTTCCTTCTGCCGATGGCAATTACCTCACTGTCGCAGCGTTCTAGCTGGTTATGTTGTCTAAAGCCTGTAGACCTGTCTGTGGCGTCAAAGTTTACACAACAGTGTGGTCCTATAGCTTGTGCTTGAGTTTAACTTCAGCAAATGCTTTCAATATTTAGAACGGGCCTATATATGTTTAAAACCAAAGGATAATGTAACGGGCTGTGCCCGTAAGGGCCTCGGTGACCCTCGGCCGTGTGGATACCCCTGAGTCAAGCTATTCCCAGATTGATGCCTTGGCAGAGCACCTACTACCACAACACATCTAGAACCTTCTGTTCACAGCACCACCGTCATGTATATTAGGAAGCACCTCCTTCGACCTTCGTTTACTTCCTTCTTTCCTCCTCACTCAAGGATTCTCGTAGTAGAGGTAGCACCAATTGCAACACATTGCTGCATCCCGTTACAGATAACTCCTACCGACAGAACAGAAAACACTGGTGGTTGAGCGGTATAAGCTAACAGCTAAGTTTCTCTGGTATTAAAAGCTAACAAGTTTAATTCTAGGACTTCTCTCTCTCTCTCTCTCTTTTCTCTCGCAGACCTTGCTACGCACACTTTACCACCTGCCTGGCCTTTCCACACGCCCTTTTTAACATTGCGGTACCCGCCTGGACTTGACTCCTGGTCTCCAGTACCTACAACTTGTTATTTTACACATTTCTTAGCTTATAGCTTGGTTTCCACTATTTTGCTCTGGATAAAATAGTCACAGGTAATACTATAATGGTAAGATAACTCCTACTCCCTAACTAACAGCTGCAGCTCAGCTGCCCAATACTAGCACTTTCTATTCTTACCTTTTTTTTTTGGCCCTTTTTTTAAAGAGAAAGAGTTTCCTCACTGCCGTTTTGGGCCTATATACTCGCACTCGTTTCACATCGATTATGTTAATTGCTTTGGCTGGAAATCGCGCAGACCAACGGCGAAGATGCAAGCCGAACGTACATGGAGTTGGCGTTAACTGGCAAGCGGGACTCGGTCCAACAATGACCAAGAACGTTATGCTGGGCTGTGATATTAATGGTGGCGCAGTGAATTTCGACTTGTTTACACTGGATCCGATCTCAAGGTTGTCTTGACCTGACACTTCACAACCCGCAAATCGATCTCTGATTACCGGCTTGATGTGAGCTCCCTGCCACTGAAGCCCTGAGCTGTTTCCAAGTCGCCCTTCTCGGGGCTGGAAACTCAAACAATTCGGGGGGACATGGAAGCAAACGAACAACCAATCTGATTGTTCACCATCTTGCATCTCTCCGGCGACCGCCTCTCGGCACCACATCGCGATCGCACCCCTGGCACAAACACAAAATTCTGGGGAACCCTAGCGCCTTTGATGCGGGTCATGCCCTGGCGCTACGGTGCGGACCAGGAACAGAGGGCGCCACCGATGCTGGAGATGCAGGGGTCGGAACTCCACTCCTCCCACTGGAGAGCACTCCGAGAAGCGCTGTTCGAAGGGGGTTCTTCCCTTTTCCCCTCAGCTGTCAACTGTTTTCTCTCGAGCCCTTGGCAAATGCAGCGACTCCACCGGTTTGCCACCGGTGAATACGGTTGTGCTCGCCGCGAGATTGGCCGGGGCTGGTGCCGGTGAGGCGAGGTGGAATTGCCCCGGATGAGAAGTGGATTCGACGGGTGAGTGACAGGTGATGCGCCCCCGGTGTCTTCACGCGATGGTGCTTGTGCCAGAGCAGCTTCACCGTATATTGCAGTTGCTGCAAGATTTCTACTTTGCTGTATCGAACAGAACACACAAGCTGGGCATCTGCGCGTCCCCGGCTTCCGGGATGGTGCCGAGGCTGACTTTCATATGCAACGGCGTCTTGCTACACACCCCGGCTTTTGCATGCCCAGCACAAAAGTCCATGGGTTTCCATACAATCCAATATTGGTTTGATTGTTAACGTGGTACATAACAGGAGTTCTGAACAGGGGGAAGAAGCCAATCAAAGCCATAGACGCAAAGTTTAACAAATAGTCGACCAACACAGCAATACATTAAAAACACAGTATATTAAGTAGTTAAAAATATACACAAATATCTAACAACACCTTAATAATTAATGTAACTACCGTTAGCTTTAATAACTACCTACAGCCGGTAAGGTATTAAATATACCAGCTTCAGTAAATACTTTTCGTTAACAGCCTTATTATATAACTTAAATCACCTACTTTAAAATAATACTAGTAAATCATACGTAATAATGGTGTTTAATTTACCGCTTTATAAAAGTCCACATATATTTAATAAAATTAAAATCCAGAGAGTAAAGGAGCTAAAAGATAATTATTACACTTAGAAAAGTTATAGTTATATAAGTATAAGTCGTTTTAAAAACGTAAGTTAAAGCGTTATCTTATTAAAGAAAGAAACCCAGATTAACGGCTTAAAATTACTAAAATAACAGAAAAATATACTTTTAATAAGTAGTTAAATTAATCTTACCTTTAGGATTTATCTTATATTAAAATAATACTTTTTTTCTTATTAATAAAATAAGCTTAAAATATTTAACCGTTAACCTTTTAGTAAATATACGTAAATTCTTATAGATCTTTTCTGGGGAGAATATTATAAACTTATAACTTAAGTTAAAGCCGTAAACCCTGGTCTTATTTAATTAAATTTAATACTTTTATTTTTTAGGTAAAACGCCGGCTTATTAAAAGGTAAATTTTATTTAAGCTTAATATACCTTAAGTAAGAAGGGTTATCGTAAAGGTTAAAGGATTTAATATGCTTTAACGGCCTGTATTATAGTTTAAATTACATCGTAACTGTACTTTTAAGTTTTAAAATAAACTTACGTAATTTTTAATAAAAAAAACCTTTTTAAATTTTATAAATGTATTAACAGTTATATAAATTAATTATATGACTTTAAACCCTATAACCTTAAACCGGTTAGACTTAACGGTAGATAGTTAATTAAAGTAATAATAACGTCTTATATTTACCACAGGGTTAGGTTTATAGTATTAGTAATATATATAATTAAAAAGCCTATAATAAAATAAAGGCTTTTATAACAATCTTTTTTACGTACGTTATAACTAAGCTTTTCTTATTAATAAATAAAAAGCGTTAAAAATAAAAAAAAGGTTAATAATATCGATATATAAGCCCTTAACTATGATAAGGTTAGTATTAGTAAATAATTTAGCTAAAGTAAAATAAATAACAGATCGTTTAGCCAGAATAAACGAAAAAAGTACGGTTTACAGGTGGTAAGGTATTGATTTAAAGGCTTCTGTTAAAGTGAAAAAAAAACATACAGGTTTAAAAAGGCTGTTAAATTGTCACGGCTAGTAGTGCAGAGCGCACCCCCACAAGGCTAACCTTCCAAAAGGAATGTGGAATTCTAAGCTGGAAGGCTTAGTATCTACTGTG
>MU865943.1:449302-475462 GCA_033296975.1 Podospora aff. communis PSN243 | reverse complement strand
AAGGTTCGGCGCCACTAAAGTGGCGCCTGTGGCTGCAGGGTACCTAAAGCTCTCTTTGCTCACTGTAAGCCCTGTAAATACAGGGCTTCTCTAGTCTCTCAGAGGCTAGAATTTAACAATTTTTAATTACAGTTTAAATAAAGCTACTAATATCTTACCTATTAACTACGTTTAATAGGGTAAATAAAACTTTTAATATTTATTTATAAGTAATAAATCGGTCTGTTTTCAACTTATCTGTTAATTTAAAGTAAATTATATTAATAATTACTGTTTTAAAGAGCTTTTTATCTGTACTTATTAAAATATAGTTATATTAAATTAAAACGTTATCTAAAAGGTATTATATTTACATTTTACCGACTTTAAGTTCACATTCAACCTTAGTAAAGTGTTTTAAGCGTTTATAAATGGTATATACGTTTATATACTTAGTAATTTTACCGTTAATAATTCCACTTACATTTATAAGGTTTTTTACTTTAAGGTTACAGTAACCTATATTTATAACACGAAATCTAAGTAATAAAGCTACGTTATATTTTAAGTTCCGTTTACTAATTGCTTATTTTTTAAATACAGCAGTGATAATATTTGTAATTTATATTTTGAATTAACTAAAGGCCACTGTTATAATTACTGCTATGTTTTACTTTTATTAATCTGTTATTCTGATTTTAAAAACTATTATAATTGTTAAGTTATTTCTCCCGATTTTAACTTCGTTAATTTACATTTTAATTAGCTACTTAATACTTATAGTTATATAGGTGACGATTTAGTTTCGCTTAATATTAAGGTTTTTTAACACTTAAAAGAAATAAAGTTGAAATTAAAAAAGGGTTCAATATCGTAAATAATAATACGTTATTAAAATCTAAGTAAGATAATATTAGTACAGTAATACTTTTAAGGTTAAATTAACTTTAGCTTAAATAGTAGGGTTTATATAAACTTTTAAATCTTAATAACGTTAGACGAAGTAAGGGTTAAAGGGTAGTTAAACTTAATATTTATATTAGTGTAATTAAAGCTATAAGCTTTTTATAAATCGCTTAATCGATTAGGTTATTTAACAGTAATTTGTAAATTATCTTTAGTTTTTGTTGCGAGGTCACATGATGAAAGAGTGGTAGAAAGCTCGTTGTTATTATTCTGCTTACTTAAGCTACCTAAGGAGTGGTGGAAAGCCTATTATTATAGTTGGCCGAGTCGGAGTAATTATTAGGCCGTCTTACGCTTTGGTGACGTAAGCTCGTAGGCGTAGAAACCACTGGAATCTGCTAGAACACACACTAGTGTTTCAGGCTCGACTTAGTGCCTTGGCACTGCGCACTGGCTTTTCTAGCCAACAGTTTTAATTATTATTTAATACTTTAATTGTCTTTACGATTAAGGTAGTAATTAAGGTACATTACAGCTTACTTTTACCATATAAATAGCGTTATTAAAAGCGATTAAACGTTATTAGCTCAATTTAATAAATAATTTTCCTTAACTAATTTTAAAAACACTTCGGGTATAATTACAAGGATCGTTTTAACTAATAAACAGTTTTTAACAGTAATTTTAACTATAACTATATGCTTTAAATCGGTAGATCGTAATAATTAACGTGTGGTTTGCTACTTATTCATAAGTGGTATTATAAACGACTAAAAGGTGACTAAAATTTAGTTAGTAAAAGAAACCTGGTAGAATAAGTCTTTATAATCGTTAGTTCGATCTAGTAATAAGTACTAATTTATAGGAGTATTTAGCTATTAAAGCCCTAGAACCTTATTTGTAACGGTGTTTATAGTATTATGTTCTGGTGTAAGATGGGTTTAGCATTACGTACTAATAATTATCTGGTTCCTGTACGAAGACAGTGGGTCATATGATCAAGGTTTGGCCAAAGTGGGCCAGGATCCTCACAGCCAAGGCGTGACATACAGTGTACACACCTGTGCGTGCACATGGTGCGTACTGTGCTGCGAGCTGAGCACCCCCTACCAGGGATACCGGGTGTTCGAAGAATCCTTCACCACACCCCCAGGGAGGCTTCCAGTTGGACTCCCAGAGCCTCAACTGCCCGGAGCATCTTGCCCGGGCTATAGTAATTCCATTGTCTGATCTGTGGTCATACTTGACCCAATACCTACCTACCTCCATAGCACTTGCTGCCTATCTGAACGTAAGGTACCTAGCATGGGCAATTCGTACAAGGAGGTAGGACCTGACAATAGACAGCACCGCTAGCACCTGCCAATGAGTTCCAACGATACAGCTTCCATTCCCTGAGTGAATTTTCCCGCACTCAACGTCCCATTCCGCAGCAAACAACATCTCGTATCAAACTCCCAGAAATCCGGCCCCTTTTAAGCGTTCGCAAGCTTATGATTTTTCAAACTCCGCTCCCGTGCGCTTCCGCAGAGTCCCATATCCCTATGAATCATCCACTTTCCACCCTTTATCGCCATGGTTTCCCCCAGATACCTAGTCTTGCTTTGGGCCGCCGAGGCTCACCGACGCTTCCCAGAGTCCCGACCGACTAGACTTTGCCTTGCAGCCACCGCTATGCACACCTCGAGCTTCTCGAAGCGTCTCCGGAGCATTTGACCCGGTCGTCGACTCCAACTCCTCTCCGCACGATATCGGGAAGTCATTGGCGTCTCCACGCCTCGATCGACTCTTGAACAGACTCAGCGGGTGCATCAGGCATACGACCTTCCTGTGAATCTGAACAGAGTGGACAATCGGGCAAGAAGGTTTCGGGTGGAGTAGAAGAGATCGGGACGTGTTCTTGTCCTCCTATTCACGTGTAGGCCAAGAGAGCACGCGTTCTGGTTCGTGGACTCGAAGCGCCGTGGCCGTCGATATCGCTTCCTCGTACGCACAGCCTGGCCTCAGAGACACCTGGTGACCAATTGTCACTCGGTCGGGGCACATTCAGATTCAAACAGCAAGCTTGGAGGTCTTACATTCGTCGCCCCGATTGGACAAGAGAAATTGGCCGAGGTAGCGGGTCGGGTGAGGCATATAGCTCTTCTTCAGGCAACGAAACTAGATTCGAAGGGTTTTGGTTTCGTCGTCCCGGTGACGCAAAAGAGGTTTCGTGAGGCAGCAGACCGGGAAGCATACCGCAAGGGATCCCTGTCAGAGTCTTGCTGAAACAAGGCGGCCGGTAGACTGAGAGCTTGGAGCACTTGCACCCTGACGCACGGGCTGTCTCTTGAATGGGCACCATGCTACACAGTCAGCGGTGGGACTGCTTCTGTGTTGGACAGGGGGTTGACGGATCCTGACAGCTGCTGATATGCTTGGATAATTCTTTTACACATGCTACGCCGTCGGTTTCCAGAAGTGTCCATTCGCGGTACTCTAGGGCTACAACAGAATCAGACTTCGAGATGACACAAAGCCTTCAGACACACTGGCGAGAACGTGATACACAGTCGATGAAAACTGAGATATTGGCTTCCGAGCTATGCGAGGGCAAACTCTCTCTACAGAGTTTCCGAACAACTCTGGGCATTCATGGTTTACGGGTCCACGTCGGTGCTCAGAGCGCGTCTACCTCGCGTCTACGTCGTGTGCGCGTTGACGATGAGTCAACCCCTGAGGGTTCCTATTGTGCGAATAGACACAATAACAATAGCGAATTCACCAGAAGCCGGGGAACACCATACACATCTGACTCATATTGGCCATTGATCAAGGCCGAGCCTCACGGGGGTAAACGTTAGAAATGGGGGATAGTTGGTCCGAGTCTGAAGTCACGGGCCACAACTCAACCATGTTTGCAAGTTTATCTCCCAAGGTTCAGCAACTGGGAAAAAAGTCTGAAGGAATAGCTTCCGAGAATCCGAAAAGTCTAACTTCTCAGCTAGAGTGCATAAGACGGTCCCCCCCAGTCTCTGACCATTTTTTCCTTTTCATCCTTCCATACATCGCGAGCACTGCAGCCAAACCGTTGACGAACGGCAACAGCATCGCAGCCTCGCAACCCCTCGCACCCTCGACAACATTGCTGCCCTCGGCAACTTCACCGTCATCGGCCACCTCTTTGCCCTCGGCCACCTCACTGCCCTCGGCAAGCCCATCCTCGCCGCAAACGTCCCCAAGTGCCGGCACACCACACCCCTCCCCCCACCCTTACGTCCCCCATCACAGCCACCATGCCTGTCACGACGCAATCCAGCCGTGCCAACTGTGGAGGTGCACGCGGAGCACCGGCTCCGTCCAACCAAAACAAGACGGCCGCTGGGAAGAAGGAGTGGCAGAAGGGGGACATTGCGTTCCTTAAGACGAAGGATAGGCTGTCCGTGGCACAGGCGGACGCTTTGCTCAAGCCCGCCAAAGGGTAAGTTTTGGCTCTCACACTCTCCTTCGTGCCGTACCGTTGAATATGGCCTAACATGTCGCAGGGAAAAATACGGTTACATGAACGAGAGAGCCCTCGGTCACCCGGTGATCATTCTCGACCGGATATCCCCCCAAAGCGACCATGTGATGATCACGTCCGTCTCGGCTTACAGCGTCGAGATGAATGGTGGTCTTCCTCCATGGAAGCAGAGGTGCCACCGCACCAAGAACCCCCAGTCGTTCCGTTCCTTCGACGGCTGCGAACGGTACAACAAGAATGTACCGCCCCTTTATCTCGTGGACGGCCAGCAGATGCCAAAGCCCGCGGCATCCTGGGTATATTGCGACAACATGTACGTCGTCCCCCTGACCGTGCTGGGCGTCTTCACCAAGTCCAAGTGGAAGGCCGACCTCCGCATGCAGCCCGACAGCTTGAAGGAGCTCATGTCCTTCATGTCTCGACGGCCGGCAACCAGCGCCAAGCTGGCGGCGGCCCAGAGGCGCCTCCACATGAAGGAGCCACAGCCGGTCAGCGCGGGGAGCCCGTCAAACTCGTCGTCGCCGTCACCAAGAGTCCTGCCGCCAAATCAGGGCTCGACCAACACCGCTTCTGTCGCCGCCACGACAACCACTGCCGCCGCCAAGACAATCACCACCGCCGCCGCCACCACTCCCCCCGGGCGCAGCGCCACCCCGGCTGCAGCCCCGGTCAAGAGGTCTTGGGCAAGCATCGCTCAGGCCAAGCCGGCTCCGGTAAAAGGCGTGCAGAAGCGGACGACAGCGACGGTTAAGACGAGATAAGGGCAACGAAAGCAGCCAAAAAGAACGAGAACGACATCAGATTCGTGACTGGATCGTCACCACCGTCGACACCATCGACACGACCAGTTCTCCACCAAAGCCACACTCACCCGTAGGCCAGGACGTTCGCTTTGCTTCTCGCTCACGCGGGAGCAATGGCCGATCGGCTCCTCATCGAGACAGGATGAACCGTTATCTGAGCAAGGTTGAGGTTTGTAGCAGCCACCCCTAGGCCCAGGACAAGCTCTCTGCCCCTACCCCATCGGGGAAAGGCAGTGGTCGATCAAAAGAACCAATGACGACGCCCGGCTCGACGGGATGCTTGATCTCTGCGCAATCGCGGGTGTGCCGGCTTGGTGTTCCGCTTACTCTACACGCACACAGCACCTATTATCACTCTGCTCCGTCATGGTCACACTACATCGTGGCGTGAAAGAGAGGGTCGCTGGTGATGAGAGAAGTGGGAGTATCTGACAGAGGGAGGGAACGCAACGTCCTCATCTTACTACCGACACGGAGAGAAGGAGCGGAGGAAGGATTACAGGCTGGATACCTTGAAAGGTTCCTTGCCCTTGTGATAGATTGGATACCTATGGAGTTGGATACGGACTGCAGGCTGGATCTCTTGAAAGATTCCTTGCCTTGTGATGGGATAGGTACGGATTGCAGGCTTGCGATCTCGTGGATTCGAGTTTGGTGTTTTGCACCAGGACGAGGCTAGGCTTGGATTCTGACTGCCTCGGTTCTTGGATTGTTTTTGGATTGGATCGTGTGAGAGTTCATCGTCTGTCTGGCTTACTGTCTTGTTGTCTTGGATATTGAGCCGTTGCATCGTTGTCGTCACGCTCTTATGAGCCGTTGCATTGTAGTCATTTGAATTGAACACACGCGATCTTTCCAACTTTTTATTTATTGACCTTGACCGTGATGTGATCAGAATGAGTATCTCCTCTTTAATGCGCTAATGTGCCTTGCATCTTGCCAACTCGCTTTACACGTCTCTTCCCGACATATCATGATGAACGGTCGGCGGTACCATGGCCTACAGCATTGTTATTTACTCACTGCATCTTCAGTTCCTGCTGTACTCGCGGCCGTTCGCTGAGACGATGACCGTTGCAAGCCACGGCGGGGAGGACCCCCCTCCCCCCGTGCAGGGCGGCTCACTCATAAGGTTCACCGTTGACACACCGTTCCGCAAGTTTTAAAGTTTTACCAGCCCAGGCGCCACATTCGTCAGAAGATTCGCCATGCGGGAACATCTCCTCTTCCACACACACACCCCCCCACACTGTCACAAGCTAACCGTTGTCAGTCCCTTCTGCAAAGTTTCACCATCTCACACGCCACATTCTTCACAAAATCATGTCACCCCCCTCCCCCACCTCTCAACCAGCCACGACGACATCATCACTCTGAACTTTGGCCCCACACACACACATGCACACACAGAAAGAAAACCTTGAATTTTCCTACCCTAACCCAGGAGAGCCATCAGAAGAAGAATCATCCGCCCCCCGAAAGAACCCCCCTTCAACACGGGCACCAACACCCTACAACTTCCCCGCCGCCTTCAACCCCCTCTCCCCATCCGCCAACACACACCACCCCTGCGGCCCCGTGCCGCCCTCCCCCGCCAGCACAGTCTCAAAATTATCCTTTGCATACGCCAGCGCGTCGTCGTCGTACGTCCCCGGCTGCAAGAAAACAGCGGAGATCCCGACCTTCTTGGCCTCGGCGAGGGCCTTGGCCGTGACGCCGGGGCCGGTGATGATGGAGATGCTGGTGTGGGTTGGGTCCGGGAGGTCGGAGAGGGAGGCGACGGTGGGGTGGTCGATATCATCGACTTTGATGGCGGCGGCGATGGGGTTGATGGGGGTTACGGGGAGGGAGTGGGTTGTGTACCACTTGAAGACTGGGAGGGGGGTGTTAGTGGGGGGGGGGTTAAGGGGTGTGAAAACGGGTGTATGTCTTGGTGGGTTAGGAGAGGGAAAGGTTTTGGGGGTGAGGGTGAGTAACCCACTCGCGCGAGGGAATGGGATGGGAATAGTGTGACGGGCGACGGTGTAAGTGTTCTTTGTGGGGTGGTGAGAACGGGGCATGTGGACGTACTCTTGTGGCCGAACTTGTCGGGGTTCGTCGAGGCGCCAACTACAGCATACTTGGGAGAGCTGAAGAAGGCTTCGAGGGTAGCGTCGGTGCCAGGCATGATGAATATTTTGAAGTAACGGCTGGATAGCTTTGAGGCTGGTAGTTACTGGTGGAGTTGAGATTGCAATGGAGTGGGAACTGAGAACATGAGATGAAGGGCCAAGATGAGTCTCGAGAATGAACAACTCGAAGCTCTTCTTATACTCTCTGAGGATTTACAGAAATGCTTGATGTTGTTGATCGTCAGAAAATGTCACAATTGTTGGAAGCTATTGATAGCCATCTTGAAGACTGCCGGAACGGGAGTGTGCAGTGAGGAGGCGCAGCGCTGGTTGGCGTCTGGTTGTTTTCAGCTTCTCATTGTCCCCGCCAACGGGAGACCGTCGAGAGCCGCGGGAAGGATGACGTGCCGCCGCTTCCCGCCAATTCTTTGTGCGCCCGTCAGCAGCGTTAAGAACTGCGCATTGCGACGAGATGGGGGCCGATGTCGCCAACCAGGCGGAATAAGGCAAATGGGAAAGACGGGAATAGCATGGTCGCGGAGATAGCGGAAACAGTGGACCATAGTGCGTCACAGCGGCCTGGAACCCCCAGAGTCCCACATCCTCTCCAGCCGTGCCTGGGCATCTGACCTCAGCACTCCCGTCCATCGAGTAAAGCCCATTCAAACCAGCCTGTTCTCGAGTAAATTGAAACTTGTAACTGTAGCTTTTGAGTGCTGGACATAGATAGTGAGACGGTTGGACATCATCCTCTTTGGCAGCGCTGCGCATACCGTTTGAGCGCTGGAAGCTGGAACTCGTCGTCTTCAGGTTCATGACGTCTCAGGTAACAAGGGCACCTTCCTAACTTTGGAGAGGCCACCAAAAAGGGGGTTGCGTGACGATGTCTTCACCCCGACGAGGCAGCCCTCCAATGAGGTAGTTGTTGGTCTCAACGCCCCCAAGTTGTAAGTACGATGCCATTAGAATGTCTGCTCTTGTAGGTGGTGGTGCTCAGTCAATCGATCGGCCATAACCACGGGACTTTTGTTGCTCCCCCTCCTGCCTCATCGGTATCCTCCTTTGATCCGAATTGCTGGGAAAGTGGTGGTGATTCATTGGTTGGTGAGAGCTGCAGTCCAGCGGATGGAGGGGTACAATTGCCACACGCCCTTGCATTGATGGAGAAGGCTGGACAAGTGCGAGAGCCAAGCACCGCCTATAATTAACTTGTTGCCGAGTTCAACTCTCACCAGACATAAGGAATCGTTGTTGATCCTCAATTTAGCCTCCACCATGTCCATTTTTGGGTAAGCAAGTCCAACTTTCCAGCTACTATGGGGCTTGGATTTAGTAACCATCAATCGTGATAGTCGGACAACCTTCTCATCGGCAGGGTATGCTGCATTTCGGCCGTCATACCCGTCAGTTCTCTTCAGCAGAGTGCTTGCGTTCCACAATTCGAACCGAGGGACAGCAGCCACGCCTTCTGGGTCGCTGCTGGACCTAGGCTGTGGCCATGGGTTGGTCGCGCGTGCCCTCGCACCGTCCTTCACAAAGGTCGTTGCGCTAGATCCATCGGCGAATATGGCGGAGCAGGCAAAGAAGCTCACCACCGACCCAAAGATCGAGATTCGGCAGGGCAAGGCTGAAGATCTCTCCTTCCTACCAGACAGCTCGGTCGACCTCGTCGTGGCAGGCCAGGCAGCACACTGGTTTGACTACAACAGAACCTGGCCGGAGCTAGCAAGAGTGGTCAAGCAGGGTGGCACGTTGGCTTTTTGGGGCTATAAAGACAACGTCCTTGTTGGGTACCCCGAAACAACAGCCGTTTACGACAGATTCGTGTACGGGAAGGCTGAGCCGGTGCCGGGTGTAGAGAGCATGGCCCGATTCTGGGAGCTTCCTGGACGCGACATTCTTCGGGATTCCTACCGCGTTGTGGACCCTCCAGAGTCGGATTGGACGGATGTGAGCCGCATCTCTTGGGACCCCGACCGAACACGAGGGGACATCGACGACGCGCCAGAAGAGGCTCTTTGGCTGCGCAAGACTCTGAAGCTTGGCGAGTGGGAGGGCTACCTGCGAACCTTCAGCGCCTTCCACGGTTGGCAAGGGGCCCATCCGGATCTGAAGAGCAGAGCTGCGGGAGGGCCTGGCGACCTCGTGGACCTCATGTTCGATGAGGTGGTGGCGGCGGTGCCGGAGTGGAAGGCAGTTGGTGCGGGGTGGAAAGAAATTGAGGTGGATGCCGTTTGGGGGACCGTCATCCTCATGGCGAAGAGACGCTGAGGTTGCATCATGTGCCCGGCAAGGCGGTAGACTACCGCGTTGGTTGACGGCAACACTCCGCTCAATCTGCAATCATGAGCAATTGGCGCGTGTTCGTTTCATTGTGTTTTGCTGGTCCGTCGTGTGAAAATACAGGTTCAATTGGCAAAGCCGATGCAAGGCGGGGCAAATGAGCCCAGGGCCGAGGCGCTGGCAACCAATCTGGCGCGGTTGCCCCAGAGACGCGACCAGGCGCATGAAGGCACAGACCATCAACGAACCCAGGCTCCTTTTCTGCCCACCTGCGGCTGATAGCTTGACAACCACAGAAAAAAGAACCGTCTCGCATCTTTCCACTCCTCCACAGCTCTCTCTCTGAATAGCGTCAGAACTGCCATCGTCATCACGTATTCCAGTCTACCCCTTCCCCTGATACTCCTTGACGCATCACATACCTTCAAAATGGTGAGTGATTCCACATTTCATCCACACCGTCCATTCTTGCCACGCGCGGGGAGCCCCACGGTTGCCCGTGTCAACAGAGCTCCAACAACGCAAGAAAGAGCGCCCCTATCGGCCACTTAAAACCGCCGAATTTTAGCGCTCCTGTCCGCGCGCACGCGATCAGCAGCAAAGAGGGGACCAGCGAAGCAAGATTCTCAACGCTTTGGAATCTCTCTTCCATCCGCAACGATCAAACTCTCGCAATCCCCGCACGCTTCTGCAGCGCTCGAAGTTCTCGCACCCGCTCTCCCCGCTGTGTCCTGGTCACGGATAGACTTTCGCCCCGCCGACGCACCTCTGCGCCCAGCTCGCTTTCATTTTGCACCGATTGGGGAAAAGGGTCGAGCGTGCATATCGAGACAATGGCGTCTAACATGTTTGATGCACAGGCTTCGACCAACTACAAGGAGGCATTCTCTCTCTTCGACAAGCGTGGAAACGGCCGCGTCGCCCTTGACAGCTTGGGGGACCTGCTCCGCGCCTGCGGTCAGAACCCGACCCTGTCGGAAATCCGCGACTTGGAGAAGAACGTCGGTGGTGATTGTAAGTTGCTCCCTGGCAAGAAGGGCAGCTTCGGATCCTGCGCTAACACTCCGGGGTTTCCGCAGTCGATTTTGAGACCTTCCAGCGCATTCTCAACCGGCCAGGCGGCTTCCGCGACCCCGGCGAGCCCGAGGAATATTGCCGCGGCTTCCAGGTATTCGACAAAGACATGACGGGCTACATTGGCGTGGGCCAGCTCAAGTACATCCTGACGAACCTGGGTGAGAAAATGACGGACGAAGAGGTGGACGAGCTTCTCAAGGCGGTCGATACAAGCTCCGGGCAGGTCAACTACACAGGTATGGGATTCACCGCTGTAGATTCTTGGGCGTATTTTGGGGCGTACAGCTAACGGCACATCTTCAGAACTCGTCCGAACCATCCTTGCCAACTAGAGGACAACCGAGGGGCCGGCGTTTGTGACGAGCTTGGGACAACTTCCTTGAAGAAAGAGGAGGATTTATCCGCATGGAGGATGGAGATTGCGCCATCGTGGACATTGCATAATGACGGCTGGCGTTGGAGTCTCTGAGATGTATTGTATTTGGGAGTATGGATTGCCGGATTACTGGCTCGCCACCGCTATTCGGAGCTGTGGATTACAATGGAAAGAGGCTTTCATTATGTGTACCCGTAATTAAAGAACCGTGATCAGACCCAAGCTTAGTGCATGCGTTGGCCGCCCTGTTGTCGAACGGCAGAAACGGCTAGGTTTTGTGGTGACGGCAGGGCGGGCGGTTCGCCCGCTCGTGGCCATGTAACAACCTCCACTAAAGAGAGGGCAGCCTCAGTTTGTTATCTTGGCGAGGAATGGTGTTGTCGCCACTCCACCATCAGGCCAGACTACCCCTCCATGGAAAAACGGTTGCTCTGCCGGGTTGCAATGCGGGGCGCACGGGCTCGAACTGTTTCGGCAGCTGAACCCTGCTTAAGAACACCGTTGGATTCGGCACCTTCCCGAATCGCTTTCATCCAACAACCTTGAAGTCTGCCTCAGATTCCTTTCCCAGCGAAGTTCCCCTTTTCGAGCGGCAGCTCAATATACCAAAGCAGAATCTCGCATGGTACTCGCAGACTAGCTGTACGCCGTGTTTGATTGCCCCGTGCTCTGCATCTAACCGACCAATCGCGCTTCCCCCGCATTTGAGCGGGCACCTCTCTGGTCTGCCTCACGCGCGCCCCGCAGACGACAGGCATTCCCGCATGCCCACACCGTCTCACAGGCAGCCTGACGTCGACGTATAATAGCTCCCCTCTGTGGGCCCAACCTCTGTCCCATTGAACCTCTCCCGTCTTCACCGTGGCGCCATCGACCTCTCCCCCGAAGCGACGGATCTCCGTCCTTGTGCTCTTCTCGCTCGTCATCTTCTCCGTCTTCACCGTCACCCTGGCGGCTCCGCGCATTGTTCCCCGCTTGACACATCTCTTCGGCCGCATTAGGCACGCACAACCGCAGAAACCGTTCGGAGGAGTCCCCGCGCGGCCCTCTTCAACCTCGTCGACGTCGGGCAGCGGTCCCTTGCTGAGCCACCCGTTCATCAACATGGCAAAGTTCTCCGACCCACCCCAGGCCCCGCCGCTCTTCACCGGCACCAAGGAGAGCATCGTCGCCGACTCCAAGGCCTTGTGCGACAAGACACGTACGCTGCTCGACAAGCTCGTCGCCGAGATCAAGCCCGCCGAGAACCCCAAGGCTGCGTCGTTCGACTCGGTTCTGCGCCCTCAGATCGAGGATGAGAACGACGGCTCCTTGAGCGCTCGCATCCTCGGTTTCTACCAGTATGTCAGCAAAGACAGCGAGCTTCGGGATGCCAGTACCGAGGCCGAGAAGATTATGGACGAGTTTGGCATCGAGTGCGCCATGCGCGAGGACGTGTTCCACCTGGTCGACGCCGTCTACCAGAGCAGCGGGTTGTCTGAGAGCAAGGACAAGGACAAGGATCGGCTGATCGACGAGGCGCTCGCCAAGAGCGCCGGCCTTGATTCGTCTGAGAGCGCACTTCTCTTGGAGAAGGAGCGGAAGAGCTACATCAAGAATGGTCTTGGGCTTCCTCAGGGCGAGAAGCGGGATCGTTTCAAGGAGATCAAGAAGCGGCTCAGCCAGATCTCGATCGAGTTCCAAAAGAACTTGAACGAGGAGAACGGCGGCATCTGGTTTACCCTGGAGGAGCTCGATGGTGTCCCACAGGACGTCCTCGACGGGCTGGAGAAGGGTTCCGGCGAGAATGAGGGCAAGCTCAGGCTCTCCTTCAAGTACCCTGACCTCTTCCCCACGCTCAAGTTCGCAAAGAACCCCGAGACGCGGAAGAAGGTGTTTGTTGATAACGAGAACAAGGTAATCCTCACGAAAGAGACCGCAGAGGATTTTTTGCTGACCATTTCGCTGTAGTGCAACCAAAACGTTGAGCTTTTCAGGGAGACAATCCTTCTCAGAGACGAGGCTGCTCGTCTCCTTGGTTATCCGGATCATGCCTCGTTCAGGATCGAGGACAAGATGGCCAAGACCCCCAAGACGGTCTTGGACTTCCTCGGAGACCTCAAGTCTCGCCTCGTCGCCGGTGGCGCCAAGGAGATCGACCATCTCGTGGCTCTGAAGAAGAAGGATCATGAAGCCCGTGGCTTGCCCTTCGATGGCAACTACTACCTCTGGGACCACCGCTTCTATGACCGCCTAATGGTGGAGGAGGAATACAGCATTGACGAGAACGCCATTGCAGAGTACTTTCCCATCAAGTCTACCGTTGGAGGCATGCTCAAGATCTTTGAGGAGCTATTTGGTCTCGTCTTCGTCGAGTTGACACCAGAGGATCGCAAGCGCCTCTCTCCTACCGGAAAGGCGGAGGACATTTCGTGGCATGAGGATGTCATCATTTTCAGCGTCTGGAACGACGCCACCGAGGGAGAAGACTTTGTGGGTTACCTCTATCTGGATCTGCATCCTCGTCCCGGAAAATACGGTCACGCCGCCAACTTCAACCTGCAGCCGGGTTTCGTCCAGAAGGACGGAACGAGGCGCTACCCCGCGACCGCCCTGGTGTGCAACTTCAGCAAACCGACGCCAAAGAAGCCGTCTCTGCTGAAGCACGACGAGGTCGTCACCCTGTTCCATGAGCTGGGTCACGGTATTCACGATCTTGCAGGCCGCACACGGTACGCGAGATTCCACGGTACCTCCACGGTGAGAGACTTCGTCGAGGCCCCCAGCCAAATGCTGGAGAACTGGTGCTGGACACCCGCACAGCTCAAGGCGTTGAGCAGCCACTACGAGACTGGAGCCCAGATTCCGGACGACCTCATCGAGAAGCTCATCGCCACCAAGCACGTCAACGATGCGCTCTTCAACCTGCGCCAACTGCACTTTGGCCTCTTCGACATGACCGTACACACGCCGAAGAACCATGCAGACTTGGAGGCCATGGATATCAGCAAGGTTTACAACAGTCTCCGCCTTGAGATTAGCGGCATCAAGGGACCCGAGTCGCAGGGCGAGACCGGGTAAGTGTCTTTCCGTTGTGAAATAAAATCTTGCTAACCTGAATGCAGCAACTGGGGTAACGGACAGGCGACCTTTGGCCACTTGATTGGCGGCTACGATGCTGGTTATTACGGCTACCTCTCCTCCCAGGTGTACTCTACCGACATGTTCTACACGGTCTTCAAGGCAAACCCGATGGACAAGGTGCAGGGTCGCCGGTACAGGCACACCGTCCTCGAGAGGGGAGGATCACAGGACGAGATGCTCACGTTGGAGCAGTTCCTGGGTCGGAAGCCGAATTCCGAGGCCTTCTACAAGGAGCTTGGCCTCGAGAAGTAGATGTAGACGAGAGATCGGTATACCAAGCAGGAATATCTTGTGCGAGCATAGCCCGCTTAGCATATACACTGCAACTCTATAGAAATCAAGCAAAAACAAAGCGCTTCCCGCTCATGCCTCTCCACAACTGTATGACTGCTCTGCCTCTTCACTTCAAAAACAAAGCCCACCTGGATCTCCTTGCACCAAGGCAAAAATGCCCAGAGCTCCCGAAGCTAAAACCCTTCCAGAATCCTCGGCGATCTGCTGGGGACGGGTCGATCAAATCCACTCGGCTCGTCCGAGCCCAGCTGACGCTCGGTCAGCAGTTGCCGACATCGCAACACCGTGCAGGGAAGGCCCTTGACATTGTGGGCGGTGAGGATCGGTTTCTCCGTGGAGTGGGTTTTGCCACAGGTACATGTAGAAGAACTGCGCATCTTCCCTCCAACAAACAAGAATCGGGTATGGTGTAGTGGCTAACATCGCTGACTCTCACTCAGCAGCCCGGGGTTCGATTCCCCGTTCCCGAGTTTATTTTTGCCCCTTTTCTTGAGCTCCATTTTCATCAGGGATGTACCATGGTGATGGATTTGGTGGCGAAAGGGTCTGCTTTTTTGTTCTGCAAATGAACAGGCATTACAACTGGGGAAGGGCATCGCCATCGGGCGCCGTATGCGGGATGTCGGCTAGAATGGGTTTGGGAATGCCTTCATTTAGGGTGAACATCACCATTTGAGTTCGACCATACCTTCGAAGGTAAGAGTGCAAACTTCACTCTCGTCTATTGAACACCTGAAGTGCCTACCAAGTGTTATCAGAAAGATGCAGATGTATCATTTCTTCATTGCTGTCTCACAGCAGAGACATGTATATATGTACATGTCGAAGATCATATCTTGCTACCCGACCGTCCTTGAACGCCAGGAGAGCTAGACGAGAAAATCCCGAAACCGGATGCTAAATACCACAACAGTAGATGCCCAAGTTATCCTACCCAAAAGCCAAGACGGTGTCGGTTATCCAACCCAACACGACCCGTCATCAAAAATACATTTCCTCCCAAAGACGCCGGTCCAACCCCGAGGCTTACTCAAACATAAATTAGGAAGGTGCCGTGCAGCTGAAGGGCGTCGACACAATGCCGTCTGAATACCGGATCATCTGAAGTGTCATGTTAGCAAGAGGCCGTGATGTCAAAGTGAAGTTTACTTACGATATCCTTGATGGCAGAATAAGTCCCGAGGCCGAGCACAATCATGCCGATCAAGAAGCAGGTGATGTTGGCAGCGGCGCAGGCCCAGTTCCTCCGCTCGTACCACCTCCCTTCTACGATGAACATGAACCACATCACAGAGGGCAGGTAGAATGTGAAGCCCGAGATGAAGAGGGACGAGCTAATGGCGAGGAGGGGCGAGAAGAAGGGAATTGCTTCCGCAACGATCCACGCAATGAGGGTGATGATGGCATCGAGGGCCAACCAGGTAGCCCAGCCCTTGGGCGTGTTGATGAAACGGATGATGGAGTTCTTGAAGATTCTCCCGTGGATGTAGCGACCGACGACAACGGTGTTGATGCTGCCGGAGATGAAGATGACAGGCAAGGCGATACCGAATGCTACTTTGGAGAGAGTGTGACCTGCCGAGAGAAGAGCGGGAGACGCAACATCGACGCCGACGAAGGAGTAAATCAGTGCCCCAGTAAGGGTGTAGAGGACGATCTCAATGCCGCCGAGTGCGATGATACTCTTGGAGAAGTCTCTCGGTGTATGCATCTCGTCCATGAAGCTGAACTGGCAGAGAGCAAAGCTGTAGGCAAAGACGATGTTGCAGATGGCAATGAAGGCCTCATGCAGGGACACGCCCGGCTTGGGCCACGCAGACCAGTGCACGGCGTCAAGACCGCCCTCCGCGCGATGGGCCTGGATGCCGGTGCCAATCATGGTGATGAGGATGGCTCCCAAAATCGAGGCGAAGTCGATGTACCCCAGGATGGCCACCTCGGCGAAGCTCGGAGGGATGGCGACGAGGAAGAGAATGATGGCCGAAACAACGCCAAATGCGATGGCGCAAGTGCCATTTCCGCCCTCAGTGATGTTATTCCACATGATGGTGCCGGTGAGGACATGGGAACCGATGATGAAGATGAGCTGGACGGTGAACATGAAGCTGAAGATCTCGTAGCCCCATTTCCCGAACATGAGGCGGCCGGCGTCGGCGTAGTGCGAGATTTCCGGGTATTTGAGCTTGAGCTGGCCGACAACGTAGCTGCTGTACACGGCGGCGACTCCGAGTCCGACGGAGCAGACGACGCCAGCGAACATTCCGAGAGTTGCAAAGGCGGAGGGCAGACTGAGGCTCCCAAGAGCAACGGCCTCGACGATGAGGACGATGGTCAGACGCTTCCAGCCCAGTCGCTTGAAGTTGGCCTGACCCTCGGCCTCCTTTTGCCTAATAAAATCGGGGCTCACATGGCGGACCTCTCCGACTTCCCCAGAGTCGGAACGGTAGGGTTTCGAACCGGTGGCGGGAAGAGCGCCCGATTCGAGGCAGGCAGTCGAGGTATCGCTAAGATTCTTCCTGCCGTAGACGCCCTTCTCGCCGCCGGTGAGATGCCGTTCGACGTCTCGATTGTACTCCATCCTGTTTCCTCGCGATATGGCTTGTATCAACGCTTGCGAGAGTCGCCGTCTCGGGGGGCGGGATTGGCGTTTCGGTGTAGAATTCCAGGGAGGCTGTGACGCCGGTGAGACGGGGCGGCGCTGGGTACTTGACCGCGCGAGGACACGCCAGCTGGTCTGTGGGAGAATGAGTAGACACGTAAAAGTGGCTGGGGGTGTGTGAATAGGATGGTTGGGACGAACAGGAGAGGGTGGACGGGTGAGTTATAGTCCGGGGAGTTTGCGGGACCATGGGGAAAGCCGAGTCATGAACATCAGTTGAACCATGGGGCAGGCGCCGTTTTCGGGGCGCCTCGACAAACCCATACGGCCGGAGCCTCCGGGATCAGCATCTCAGTCTTGCATTGGCAGCTCTCATGGTCCATCAAGAGGCCAGGATGAACTCCCACCGCGATGCTGTTGACCCCATCGCAATCTGGGGCTGCCCGAAGCGGCGAACACGCTTCCAAACGGAAGAATATCTCTCGATACCCTTCTTTTTCGGCATTTATGGTTTGTGGGCCACGTCTTTTCTGGAAAAAAAAGTGAGCGTTCTGGGCCGGTTTTCGGTGGCAAAGAGGGTGTCCTGAACTCTATTTCCTATCACTCCAGAACATGGAATTGACCCTGCATGATGCCCGGTCACGGAGTTAGGTCCGAAACACAGACGGATCCCCGGCAAGCACTGCAAGTGGCTGCATGCTAATTAACTTAGGAAAGAAGGAAGGACCGTTGAACTTCATCAGCATTTGGCAAGGTCCCGTTCCCATCGTGGCCGTTCTCCCGACCGTGTCCAGGTACCATGACGGTAACAGGTGGGTACCTGGTGCAGAATCCACAGACGTTGAAAAAGTCAACCAGGTTAGAACTCCGAATGCGCTTCCAGATGCTGGGAGCTTTGAATGAACATCAAGGTGTGCCCCTGATGCTGTGTTACTCATACCATCCCTAAGCCCGTTCCAAGGTTCCCCAGCCGCCCAGTTGACCGTCCACTGCTTCTTTCTTTCTAACGTCCCCAATCGACAGAACGCGTCCAGCGTCGGAATTTTGGAGGCTGCGGACCCGGACCCAGACGTTCTCACGGGCGCCGGCGTCGTTGGATCAGTGCCGTTAGCTAGTTTTGTAAGCTTGGAGAACCTTGATGGAGGCTCGAAGGCAGGCCACTAGCACGGAGTGACACGGGAGGCGGCGTGAAGTTCTCCCACGCGATGGCATTATGAAACTTGGATAAGGTGTGGCCTCCACAATGCCAGTAACCCTTCGGGCTGCCAACGTCTCTTTCTTTGCAACGGTACCCAGTCATCGCTGCGGTCTTCGACGTCGATATCCAATTTTCCATGTTGACGCCACGGTTGAAGTGCCGGCTCGATCCCCCTGAACGGCAAGGGGGCGTATCACAGCATCCAACCCTAACCCTCGAAGCCGCACCGCTCGTCTGCGGGCAATGATCATGGCGATGCGATTGGGAATTTGAGCATGGCGGCCAATTTGCAATCAGCCTCATTACACGGGCCAGTGTATGAATCGTCGCATTGCGGTCTCCTTGAATGCTGTAAATTGGTTGTGTGTGTGGTGGAGTGTTGGGTGGCCCCACATTTAGACCCACAAGCTGAACCTGGAAGTAAACAAACGCGACGAGCCTCGACCAATCGTCATCGCGCTCGGTTTTGCGAGTGGTGCCTTCCATTCTTCCCCTCCACCAGGACTTGATCTCTCCGCATCATCGCGACCAGCACTCCCAAGCATTGGCTATTCTACGACAATTCCCTGGAATAGAGAGCAAGGTTTACCTGTTTTGAACAATCCGCCTGGTTCGCATCTCGACTCCGAACGACGCGCCGACGTCCGCGCGCTGCAAACAGCCCTTTCCGCATTCCGCCAGCGCCCAACGAAGCTGAAGGCTTCGCGCCGCGAAGATGGCATTGACCGGTCCGGAGGATCGATATTATGTGTACGAGAATCGCCTGGCCTCTTTCCAGGGCGCGCAGCCTGTCACCAAACGTAGGGCGTCCAACGCGAGCTCGCGCGCCCCCAAGGCATTGCATTGGCCGCACAAGTCGCTCTCGCCCGTGGATGTGAGTTATTCGCGCGCGCCATGATTGAACGGGTGACGGGTTACTGACCCCGAAACAGCTTGCGAAAGCCGGTTTCTTCTTCGAACCGTTTCCTGGTAGTCCGGACAATGTCGTCTGTTTTCTGTGCGACAAGGCGCTCGACGGATGGGAGGAGGATGACAAGCCATTGGAGGAGCACCTCAGACACTCCCCGACCTGTGGTTGGGCAATAATGGCTGCGATTGAAGCTGATCTGGGCGATTTTGGGAAGGTTCACCCGCTCGATCCAGCCATGATCGAGGCGCGAAAAGAAACCTTTGGGGGGAAGTGGCCCTACGAGTCCAAGAAGGGCTTCAAGTGCAAAACCAAGCAGGTGGGTTACACGCGCCCAGCGAAGACAGGCGGGTACGACTGACGGTTTACAGCTTGCCGAGGCAGGGTGGAAGTACACGCCCACTCTGGAGTCCGACGACATGGCAACCTGTGCCTATTGTCACCTTGCACTTGACGGATGGGAATCTGGCGACAAGCCAATGTTAGTGCACCTCATCCTCGCTGGCCCACTCACGGCTAATCTTCTGCAGTGATGAACACCACAAGCGATCCCCGGACTGCGCCTTTTTCGAACTCATCAGCCAATACCCGCCTCCGAAGAAAGCAAGCAAGGCTAAGGCAGCTAGAATCTCCAAGGCCTCACGACTGTCGATTCAGTCTGTCGCGACGGTTGCAACCGCTGTGTCCGACCATCACTCGATCGCTGATATGACAGCCGATCAAGATGACAGTGTAATGACAACGGCATCGGCAATGACGCAAGGCGGAAAGAAAGCGACAAAGGGGAAGAAGACGGCGGCCACCAAGACGCGAAAGACAAGGGCAAAGAAGGATGAAGCCGTCGAGGTTCTCGAGGATGCCCCTGAGCCAGTCCAAGAGGCTCCTCCAAAGCCGACGCGAGGACGCAAGCGCGCCAGCGACGCAGTGGAAGACTCCGCGGCTACCAACGCTGAGGCTCCGCCTCCAAAGAAGGCCCGCGCCACGAGAGTGAGGGCGAATACTGTCGATCAGGCCGCCGCACCCGCAGCTTCCCAGGATACCGAGATGGCCGAAGTCGCCGCACCAGTGAAAGCACCAGCGAAGAAGAAGGGTCGCGCATCTACTGCCAAACCGCGAAAGGTCTCACAGTCCTCAGTCAGATCGCAGGCTTCCACTGCGTCCCTCCGGGCCAACATTGACGATGACGCGGAGATTGACCGCCAGCTTCAGGCTGATCTGGAGAGACCGCTAACGGATGATGAGAATGTTGTCGCTGATTCCGATTCGGAAAAGCGGCAGCCTCCCGCTCCTCCAAAGGGACGGACCAAGAAAACCGCTGCATCAAAGAAGAACACACAAAGCCAAAAGGAGCAGCAAAGCGAGGCGTTTGCGATGCTGGATCCGTCACCCGTAGAGCCGAGCGAAGCCGAAGTGGAGGCCGATCTCAAGGCACTGGAAGCTGAAGTGGCATCCCAAGAGCTTCCAGCTACGGAAGACCTCGTGGTGCCGAAGAAAGGACGCAAGACTGGCACCCGCAAGGCTTCAAAGCAGACCAAGAAAGTCAAGGAGCCGGCGCCCTCTTCGGACCCGATTGACGAGCTCATGGAGGATGTTGCCCCAGCCCCTGAACCCACCCGAGTACCTGCTACAGTTCCAGCGCCGAATCCTGCCGCCGTCACCAAACCTAAGGCCGCCGCAGAACCATCACGGCAATCAGATGTCGGGCCTATAGTCGAAGATGCGCAGGATCATGATGCCAGCACTGCCACAGTCGTGAACAGCACCGCTGGCCAGCCAGAAAAGCGAGGCCGGGGACGTCCACCAAAGAGGAAGACTGGCTCTCAGGGCATCGTGGCGGAATCAGAGCCTCGGCGTTCGTCTGGAATCCCTGTCAAGATTGAGGTGCAGATTGAATCACACCGTGCCGGTGAACCTCTACCCGCGTCGCACGAGACGCCCGCCAAGGTTGCCAGGAAACCTGTGTCTGCACAGTCGCCACTTTCGAGACCATCTCCAATTCCAGCACGGTCGTTTGCGCCTTCACCTGCCACAGCTGCAAGCCGAGGTCTCACGTCCATCCCAAGGCCTGCGAGGGCCTTGCCATCTCTACCCCCTAAGTCGGATGATCAACCTGAGGCGCCCGCGACGCCGCCTCGCGCAAACAACGCGCCCTCAGCGTCGGCCAAGCAGGCCACATTGTCACCATCCCAGACCCCGCAGTCGTCGGATGCTGAAAATCAAGCGCCATCTGCCAAACCCGCTACCAGCGCCATCCCGAAGCGGGTGGTGTTGGCGCCCGTCGCGGCTACCCCGATGCGCGGTTCCCCGTCCAAACGCAATGTCGTTGCTGGGTTGCAAAGTACCACGCCCTGGACAGCGGTGGATCTTGACATGATCTTCTCCCCTCTGGAAGAAAAGGAGAATGGTGTTGCCAAGCTTCTGCGCAAGGGCAGTGAGCTTACGAGCCCCGAGAAACGGATGACTGTGGAGGAGTGGATCTACCACAATGCTGGGCTTGCTGAGCAGAAGCTCAAGCACGAGTGTGAAACTATGGTGTCGGCCTTTGAAAATGAAGGGACAAGAGCGCTACGAGTGCTCGAGGGACTGGTTGTTGATTGACGGAAGGGCGCATTCTGGGTACGAAGTTGATGATTGGATTTCGGATACTGAGTTTGGGTATGTGCAGCGGCGGCACAGTACGTCGGACCGAGCTGGAGTTTGGTGGCTTCCCCCAAGCCGGTTAGATGAATATGCATGATTGGCGCTGGGCGATGTCGGATGTATCAAATTCATGTTGTTTTTTCTAGGGGTGTTTCTGTCTGGATATGGTTTTTCATTATCGCCATTGGCAATGGATCAAACCATGGCATTGTTCGTCAAGGTTCTCTCAGGTCGCTAGAAATACGCTGTGCCACCGTGACCGTGTGAGATGTTCAACACTCGCTTTGGATCATCACGGAGTCGTGCCTGACGCAGGGTATCGGATCAGACCAGCGGAAATGCAAGGCGGACGTCGTGTCCAAGATTGCATCTACCTTGATGTGTTTGTTGCGTTTGAGAGAAGCGCCGCCGATCGTGTAACTCGTGATGCAGGGCGGCCACAGCGACTACAGAAGTTCCGAACTATTGTTTGCCAAACTCTACAATTGACAATGCTGGCTGGACTGCAGACATGGCTCTTACGGAAGCCTGGAGAGTTCGTGGTTGCCTTTTTTGGCAGGGTTCAAGTGGTGGGTGCGTTGCTCCTTCCTTTCAGTTTTGGGATCCCAGATTTTGACATCAGGTTTACACCAGCTCACCTTGAATCGCGGCAGTGGAAAAATGTGACCATTTGCTATTCAACAATCTCCCTAGGTGGTTGTCCAACGCTGAGCTAGCCACATCCAGTCGTCGTCCTGAAGAGAAATCCCGCGTGATGGATTTTCCAACCTCCCACCGCTCTAGTGTTGAGGTCAAACAAGGCACAGCTTTCTCGTCGACTCGGGATTTCCAGATTCGGCATCGAGCTGCGCTTCAAGGAGCTTCGGATGAGAAGCGCTCGTGTCACCGCTCCCTGCCTCCCGCGGCCAGCGCGGAGAACGATATGCCGATTCCCGACGGAAGTCTGCAGCACCGCTAATATCTAGAAGATCGCGAGGAGGTCTAGATTGCGGGGTTGGTCAGGCCGTGGTGTTGCAGCAGCGTGGAGAGAGGGAGTGTGGAGGAGTTGTTGGGAGGACTTGCTCTTGACTCATCTTGTTCCAGATGAACTCGATGCGTTAAAGTGGCACAACAGTTGGATATCGATCGACCCGCAAGGGGTCTCGATCACCAAGGAGGAGAGTTTTGTATAAAGGTCATGGGCCTTTGCCGGCGAATTTATCAACTTCCACCGTTCAAGCAAGAACTCTCGGTGGGCTCTTCTCCCCTTCAAGCCACCAAGGTCGTCACGATGTCCGACCTCCTCCAATCCTCGGCCTTCTCCCTCGCCATGGCCCTCATCTGGGCCATCAACCACAACAAGCTCCCCATCATCAGCGAATCCCCCTCTACCCACGCCTGTCTCTCCTCTTTCCTCTACTACTTCGCCATCCAGTACTCGCTCCACAAACTCTACCGCGTCTTCATCTACCCACACTACATCTCGCCCCTCCGAGACATCCCCGGGCCCAGGGACAACCAGTTCCTCATCGGCCAGTTCAAACGCATCGTTACGGCGTCCTCGCCGAGCGACCTCTTTCTCAAGTGGTCTGCTCGATGGCCGGATGAGCCTTTTATTCGGTATCTCGGGCCGCTGAACCAGGAGGTGCTGTTGGTGAACACGCCCGAGGCGCACAAGGAGGTGTTGATGACGCATTATGATTCGTTTAGGAAGCCGAAGCTGTTTCGGCATTTGGTGGAGGACATCACGGGGCCGGGGAGTTTGTTGTTTGCTGAGGGAGATGCGAGTAGGAGGTATCGGAAGATTCTGTCGCGTAGGTGGTTCGCTATGTGGGTTGGTTGGTTGCTTTGAGTAGAGGGCTGACTGTGTTGGAAACTAGAGCCCTTTTCGGTGTCGAAGCTGAGCGTCGTCTTTTCGGTGTTCCAGGAGAAGGCCGAGCTCTTGGCGGAGCAGTTGGACAAGAATCTTGATGAGAATGGAGAGGGTGTCTTTGACAGTAAGGGAGACCACTCTGCTTACTTTAACCACTTGCTGACCGTTTCAGTGGCGAAGCTCAACACGAAGATGGGTCTCGACGTTGCTGGTCTGACGTTGCTTGGTCTGGAGCTCAAAAACCTGAACTCAGACGATCCCAAGTACGAGTAAGTATATCCCTTGTTTGCATCCCTGAAGCAATCTAAAACCACGGCATAGCTTCTCGAAAGATTACAAACGCATCTTCCAACCTTCAAAATTCAGCTCTGTCGTCAGCTTCATCAACTCATCCATCCCTATCCGCAAGTTTCTTCCCATCGACACATCCTACCTTCACGCCATTGCGAGAGTCCGTGGGGGCGTCACGGACTGCGTCCACAACCGCATGCGGGACATCGACGAAACTGAAGCTCGCGGAGAGAAGTACTCGACCGCCGCACTCCCCAACGGCGGCCGTGATCTGCTGACCCTCATCATCGACGAACGCCAAAACTTCAAGGGATCTTCCGACGAGCTCAGCATCCAAGAAATGGTAGACCAGCTCGTCACCTTCCTCCCAGCCGGCCACGAAACCATCGCCGGGGCCATGACCTGGGCGTCCTACATCCTCGCAATGAACCCCGTTGTTCAAACCAAACTCCGCTCCGAAATCGCCTCCCTCCTCTCCTCCCTGCCCCCCGGAACGGTCCCTTCGTGGAACGACATCGACCGCCTCACCTACCTCAACAACTTCTGCAAGGAAATCGTCCGTCTCTACCCGACCGCCACGCTCTCGTACCGGGAAGCCAAGAAGGACATCACCATCTGCGGCCGCTTCCTGCCCAAGGGCTCCGCCCTACTTTTCGTCTGGGCCGTACCCTCCCAATCCAAGGCAACCTGGGGTCCGGATGCAGATCAGGTTGTGCCGGAAAGGTGGGAGACATTGTCAGGCAAGGCGGCGAATCCGTATGCGTGGCAGAGCTTCTCGAGCGGACCGAGGTTCTGCATTGGCAAGAATTACGCCTTGATGGAGATGAAGGCGTTCCTCGTGACGATCGTTTCCAAGTTCCGGTTTGTGAAGAGCAAGGAGATTGAGGCGCTGGAGGGGAACCATCCGCCCTACATCAACCCGGCGTTGACCTTGTGGCCCAAGGGAGGAATGATGATTGGGTTGCAGAGGATTTGAGCGGCAGGGTGAAGGATGCTCACATCGGCGGCGATACATACCAAGACAAAAAGTACGCAGACCTGGTAGGCGGTGATTTCTATAGCTGACATTATAATTAAGTACTGGATTCAAACAAAACGCCAAAAAGGAAAATGTTGCCAGAGGGATCTAGGGGGGCTCGGGCCGGGACGACAAGTCTAACCATCTGTCACCAAAACTCCAACGTGATGAGTACTTCCAACTCCAAGTCCAACAGCTCTGCTTCCTTGTCCATACTCAGTTATTCACCAAGAAGCCAATCGAGTCAAACTGTCCCTCCTTTCCGGCCCTCAACGCCACGTCCCTCATCTTCTCCAGCATCTTCCTGTCCTTCTCATTCTGTTCCTTGAGCGTCTATATATCGCGTTAGCCGCAGTCTCTCTCAACTTCTCAGGGGCACGGTAACTCACCAACCACGTATCCCCGCCCAGCATCACCCTCAATGGGATTTCTCCCCCCTTCTTCACAACCCCCCACATCTCCCTAACCACATCCCCCACATCCGCCCAGTTCTTACTCGCCTCGGGATCCTTCATGTACCTCTCCAACACCCGCGTCGGCGCATCCTCGCGCTCGTACGCCTCGTGCGGCGGAATCATGACCATCCCCTTATCCACATAGCCCGTCTTCACACCTCCCGGCTCCACCAGAGAAAAGTGAATGTTCCACTCAGGCAGCACCTCCTTGGACACACTCTCGGTGAACCCCTCCACCGCGAACTTGGACGCGTGGTAAAAGGCGTGCCCCTGGTACGCGACCCGCCCGCCCATGGACGAGACGTTCATCACCACACCGCCCTGCGGAGACTGCTCACGCATGATGCGCATGGCGTGCTGCGTGAGGGAGACGGTGCCCCAGAAGTTGGTCTCGATGACGTGGCGGGCTTGCTCGGGGGGAGCGTTTTCCGTGTCGCCGTAGAGGGCGTAGCCGGCGTTGTTGACGACGACGTCGAGGCGGGAGAAGTGGGCGAGGGCCGAGGCGACGGCGGCGTCGATGGAAGCGGGGGAGGAGACGTCGAGGGTGAGTTTGAGGACCGAGGGTGAGTCCGAGGGGAGGAAGGAGAGGGCCTCGAGCTTGCGGGCTGTGGCGACGATGCGTTGGTTCTTGGTGAGGAGGAGCTGGGCGAGGGCTTTGCCGATGCCGGAGGAGCAGCCGGTAACTGGGGGGTGTTAGAGGGAGGATTGGAGATGGGGGAGGGTTGGGGGGGGGGGGGGGGGGGTGG
>MU865943.1:298571-449292 GCA_033296975.1 Podospora aff. communis PSN243 | reverse complement strand
CGCCCGGCCCGCGCCGCGCGCCGCCGCCCGGCCCGCGGCGCCGGCCGCCCCCGCGCCCCCCCCGGGCCCGCGCGGTGGGTGAGGACGTACTGAACCAGACGGCGTTGTCGGGGAGGGTGTATGGTTGTTGCTTGCTTTCCATGTTGTTGGATTTGTTGTTGGATTTGTTGTTGGAGCTGTTGTTGGAGTTGTTGTTGGAGTTGTTGTTGGAGTTGTTGTTGGAGTTGTTGTTGGAGTTGTTAGAGTTGTTGTTAGAGTTGTTGTTGGATTTGGTGAGTGGAATCGAATTTGGTGTCAAGTAAACAATGTTTCAGGGGGCTTCACTAGAAGTGCCAAAGCTCAAGTTGCTGTGCTGGAATGAACTGGAGAGCAAAAGGAAAAGGACAATCATAGAGGATTCCTGGCGGCATCTTATAGACGACGAAGTGTGCGACAATTGTTCTGCTTTGCACCGAGTTCAGTAATTCTCCGCTTGGCACCGAGTTCTGTATGGCCCCGACCCCGAGTAGTCTGTGGTGCGCCTATCCCCAAACTCCGCAGCGGAAACTCGGAAGCGGGGCGGCCACGCCGGGGTGGAGAATGCGGCCGCTTGACTCCACCCCTCCGGGCCGCACCTTTGTCTTCCGGTTGAAACGGACCTACCCCGCTTATGTCCGACTTTGCGCTTCTTCATCGTTTGCGGCTGAATGCATCTCAATTTCGACTTATCCACTCGGCGCGTATGCACTACTGATGGATTACTGACTGGGACAAGAGCAGAACATAGTGATTCGTTGAAAACGCGTGCATTGCTGCTATGTCTCCGCCGTGTACCGTGTAACGTCGGTTCCCTGCGAGGTTGTCAGCGAATGAGGTCGACCTCGTGTCTTACTTGGTCAACTCCATGCCCATGCGCCACGGTTCCGGCACTTGAATCAGACCAAGACTCCTAAACGCTTTCACATCGTTATCGTACAATTACATCTATTTTCGACAATGCCGGCCTAAACCTGTCTATCCGTCACAGCAAAACGCCTGTGGTCTTGATCCTTCCCATGCCCATGCCATGCATAAAAGTACAAAAGAAACAATCGCTGAGACAGGCTGGGTAGATACGTGCAGTCGCTGCGCCAGTGGCTTGATGCATACCTCGATCACTTTTCGTCCTGTGCGGCGTCTTCCTTGGCCCCCTCTTTCGTCTTGGACGTCTCAGTGGCCTCGGCTTTGTCCGCCGCACGTCCCTGGCGATACTTGCCGATCTTCTCCATCATGTACCGCCACGTCTTGCGGAAGCCGCTGGTGAACGGTCCCTTGAGTGACTGCGTCGTCGCTGGCCAGCTGATGGTCTGCTTGATGACAGCTCTGATGTACTTTCTAAGCTCATCGGAATCATCCTGGACGATGCGGCGCTCGAAGCCTCCACCCTGCTGACGTTTGAAGGAGATGGCATCCTCGTTCTTGCTCTCCTCCATCATCTTGTCGAACTCGAGCTGCGGGATGGCAAACTTCTTCTGATATTGGAAGTAGAGGCGAGAACGGAAGGCCTTAGGTAGGCGGCGGACCATGTTGCTGCGCTTCACCGGGTCCATATCCTGGACAAGCTTCAGGCTCTCGCCGCCCAACACCCAGTCCTTCTGGCTGCACTCAGGATCGTTGAACTCCACGTTGGGCAGTGTCTCAATGAGCGGGAGATATAGCCGTCGGAAGTTCTGAATGTTGTTGCCAACAATGTTCTTCACCTTGCTGGGGTTTTCCGTCGGCAGCGACATGCGGGGGTCGCCAAGGTAGCTGATACCAGCGATCGTGCCGTAGAGCTCCTCTTCGGTGAAGTTCGGCGGCAACAGCAGAAGAGCTGTCCGCAGAGCCGAGAGCAGGTTGATTTGGTTCGCAAGCCGGATCTTCGGATCATCGCGGAGGATCTTGACTGGCTTCTGCAGTCTTCCAGCCAAGTAGAGAGTCTGCCACTCCGCCAGGTCCTTCTCCAGCGTGCTAAGCTGCACAACTCCATATTTGATGAGAATACCGTTCACAACAACGTAGGGATTGAAGTACACCCCGGCGCCCCAATTGTCCTGGACGTAGGAGACAGCTCCGGACCCCAGGCTGGCGAGCGCTGAGTAATGATCGCGGTGCTGCTTCATGTTGAGCGAATGCCAGTGTTGGGTATGCGAGACGCCGAAGATAAAGTCAATCATCTTGGGCGTACCATCCTGCGCTCTCTGGACGGCGAGCGGCGCCTTCGGGTGGATCGCGCGAAGCTCCTCCTCGGTGGGAACCTTGCCGCTCGATTTCGATTGCGGGAAGACTCCCGATCCATAAGCGAACGCATACCGGATCGGAGCGCGGAACTGCCAGGGAATCTGTTTCAAAACATCTTTAAACTCCGTGTCGAAGGGAATATGTTGGTTCACGCCGAAGTTCACGTGGGGTAGATCCTTGAACGACTCGATCTTGAAGTTGGGGTTCGTCTCCCAATCTTTGACGTCTTCCAGCGTTGACCCTGAGGAGCTTGACGCCTCGTCCGCTAAAGCCTTTGCCGACTTGGTGTCACTGCTCGCGGCATCTGTCGCAGAGTCCGCCGCAGCGTCATGTTGTGCGGCCTCCTTGGCATCTTGTTCGCTCGCGCCCCTATTCTCGTCGCGGGAGCTCCCGAAGCCCCGCCTCGTCTGGGAGATCGCGGTGTAGCAGATGCGGGGAGAGAGGACGGGCCTCACTCGAAACGGTGTCGGCTGGAAATGTGGCGCGAGGCGACCCTGTACAGCTTGTGAGCGATCTATGACGTCCGTCGCGTCTGAGCAGAGTGTTGCCGAAGCTCACCTTCAACACAGGAAGGATGCGGCCTCGAGCCATTGCGAGCAGCCCGGGCAAAAATCTCGTCTGGTTAATCCGCGCAGAGCTGGATGGGGCTTGCTGCCGCAGTCGTCAAGGCGGAAGTCGCGGAAAGCTGTTCTGAGGCGGGCTCATGGGGAGGGGTGTCGATTCTGGGAAGAGCTTGCAACTGTCGCCAGGGAAGCTCACCCGCTAAATTGCTCCACGGGGTTGATCACAGGGCTTGGCTTGGCACACAGACCCGACGCAGGGCGACATCATCGCCCACTCTTTGTCCCCGCAATTCTCCGCGGTTTGGTACCTGCGTGCCATCGGTAAGTCCATAACGTTGATTTGAACGCGGAAGACCGGTTTCCCAGCAAAGCAGAGGAAATATGCATTTTGTAACCTTTCTGTATGTATGTGAAACAAACGGATTTTGGATTCAGAGAAAAAGTTAAGAACAAATTAGGGCCCAGTGTGAGAAGCAGGTGGTGCTGCATTATTCTTGGGTAGTGGAGTACCTTCTCTTTGCGGGTACCTTCCGCAAACCCGTTTTCCAACTGCAAGCAAAACCGTTCCTTCCGTTTGACAAAGACGATCAAGCTTAATATTTCATCAGCCTAAAAACTCGATGGAAACCAAGGCGTGAGCCTGGAAGCTTGTTCATGGGCTTCACGCATGTCACTTGCACATCTTACGGGATTTGTTAACTGTTGAAGTACCTGCCAGGGATCTTCGCAGCCCCACCTTTTCCTTCTCAATGACCAATCACTGCACGCGTCACTTCAACCCAGGTGCAGCGCTCGACGATGTCGCGAAGCCCCGATCTCAAAGCGCGACCGACGCCGAATCGTCTCTTCAGCATGCGGTCACACACACCACAGGGGGACCCCCCAGGGTCAGCAAGAAGACCGTCAGCCACTACAATCCCGAGCTTTAGGAGAAGTAGTGGTAGTGCTATTGCCCGGCCGACAACTTCGCTCAGAGATTCGAGGGTGAGTCGCGCTCTCCGATGCAAAACACTGATGACTCTAACACCCGCCTCCTTGCAGATCTCAAACTTCAGAGCTTCCCACCAGCCGTCCTACAACTTCTTAACAGGAGAGACGGAACCCAATTCTGGCCGCAACATGGCGCGTCCCGGCTCCCGACAGGGCCAGGCCTCCGGGCCATCGCCTCCTCGCGGTCGCGCTGCCACCCTTGCGAGCAACTTTAGTCGAGAAAGTAGCAAGGAAAACAGAGCGCCACCCGATGCTGAGCAATACGAAACGCAGCGACGCCGGATCGAAGAGCTCAAGGCAGAGGTCGGCACGCTAAAGTATCAAATCTCTAGTCACGAACAAGAGAAGGAGCTTTTGAATCTTCAGATGGAAAACGAGCTTCGGGATATGAAGTGGCGTGCCGAGGACGACTTCAAAGCAAAACAGGCGGCCGAGGCAGAAAAGGCAAAGTCGCAGCGGCAGGTCGAAGCACTACAAGCCGAGCTGGATGCGTTACGAGCCGAGAACGAATCTCAAAAGCGAGAGCTGGAAAGCAAGGCACGGGAGGCTCAGGATGAAGCCAGGTTGTTGCAGGAGCAACTGGAGGATCTGAATGCCGCCAAGGACGAGGCGGCGAGGATGGCCGAGCGTGAGATCAACGATCTGCTTAATAAGGTTGCGTCGTCACAGCGTGCGGCCCAAGAGCTCGAAGAGGAGTGCAGGACTCGAGAGTCGGTACTCGAGAAAACGCAGACGGTCTTGGCCGAGAGAGAAGAGACGATTGGGAACCTGGAAGCCGATGTGCTTCGCTTAAAGGCTCAAACTGGAGACGCTGAGACGATCGCTGTCATCAGGAGAGAGCTAACTGACCAAGTAACCCACATTCGGACGCTTGAGGCTAAGAACCGCGAGCAGCTCTCGGAGCTGAAACACTTGCGCCAAGTCCACAAGGCCGTTGAGATAGTTGAAGAGGAGAAGCGATCCCTTCAACGGCGGCTGCAGGCGTCAGCGTCAATGGAAGCGGCACTCGACGAGGAGCGACGACAAAGGATGAGACTGGAGGACGAGCGACGTGCTTGGACGGCCTATCTTCAAAGTCAGTCCCGCGCTGGGGAGCCCCTTGAGTTCGAGGCCCCAGATGCACTTGCAAGGGCTCTCGTTGAGGAAAGACTCAACTCGGCGTCTTTGGTTGAGAAGCTGGGGGCCATGGAGCCCGAAATCACCGACCGCGAAAACATAATCAGAGCATTGGAGAGCGAGAAGGCTGGGCTCCAGGGGCAAATCGAAAGGCTCAAGGTAGCGGGAACATCTCCCGGCAATGACAAAGCACGCGCAAGGATCGAACGCCAGCGCGCGTTGGCCGTCAAGGAGGTGGAATATCTCCGGGCGCAGCTCAAGACCTTTGAGCTGGAAGACGAAACAATGCAACCCGAGAGCGTTGACCAAGACAAAGCAGCACGAATTCTGCAGTTGGAGGACCTCGTCGACAAGTACAAGGAGGAGGTCAACAGTCTCCATGCCGACCTCACGTCTCTGGAGTCCGCCGCCATTAGCCCTGTCCAGCCAGTGCTTGGGTCTAAACGGCCACGCGAAACAGACACAGAAGCTGAATCTGAGCAGCTGGGCCAGCTGGCCCGGAAGAACAGGAAGCTGCAAGCCGAGTTCTCCGAGCTGCAAACGGCGCACCGGCTGCTCCAAAAGGAACACGAAGTCACCGCGGAGCAGCTCGCGGCGGCTAAGGAGCAGCTCAAGACGAGGGTACTGTCCCTTCGATCCAACCCTACATCAGACTTCGAAGCCGTCAAGACCGCCACACTCAAAGCCTTGCGCCTCGAAAATGCCGAGCTGCTCGCCCACATCCAGCAGCAACCGACCTTATTCGCCACAATCCCAGCATCCCAGCTCGCAGCAGCACAGCGAGAAATTGCCGAGGCCCGCGCCGAGACCGCTTCAGTACAGAAGACATCGCGGCGTCTCAAAGAGGTCTGGGCCGCCAAGTCAGGCGAGTTCAAGGAAGCCGTCTTCAGCACGCTTGGGTGGACTGTCACCTTTATCCCAGGCGGCAAGATGCGCGTGGAGAGCGTATACTACCCTTCTCAGACGGACGAGCACGAGAACAGCATTATTTTTGATGGCGAGAAGGGCACTATGAAGGTTGGCGGTGGTCCTCGCAGCGCGTTCGCGGCTCGCATTGGGGACAACATCAAGTTCTGGGTTCGCGAGAGGGGATGCGTGCCGTGCTTTCTGGCGGCATTGACGCTTGAGTTTTATGACGAGCATACTAGAGCGGTGGGCGGATCGGGGTGATCTTTAATGGACGGAGTCGTTTTTATCCATGGTGCCAGCTTCATCAGTCTCGGGTTGGGGAAGCTGGCTTGGAGGAAATTTTTGTAGCGCATATCAATCCGCGCCGCCCAGTCAGGGGCGCGCGCGCAAAGTATTCTGTTGGGCATTGGGCATGGTGTACAAGTAGTATGAAGGTTACGATACAACAACACAAACAATGATTCTTCCTATGTGCTGCGGTTGCTGTATACAAACATGCAAAAGGGCTTGACCAGGCCCTGGTCAGGCCACGGTCAAGGGTGATGATGATACGAACACGGCGCTCTCCTGTATCTCCTCAGTGTAGCTCAAGCGTAGATACAACAAACAACGCGGGCTTCGCTGTTCAAAATGCATTGTCTGCATGCTCAACCCTCGAAGAGTGCCCGTCTGCATTCACCAAAAGCTTTTTCTGAAGATGAGGTTCAAATCCGTTCCCTTTCCTACATATCAACCGAGCAGATCATGGGGTGATCTATCCATCGCTCCTAACTTGCTGCAGAAAAATGGTAGAAGATAGAAAAAGAAAAGCACGCACACAAAAGAACAGCTTTAGCCCAAGCGTGTAGGTACGGCACACGACTGCCGTCCTCGAAAAATGATGATCCCCCCAAATCACAACACAAATGAAAGCGACCAGCTATTTGGCCTTGTACTTCCCGCTCACCAACCTCCTCACCAACGGCACCTCAACCCACGTCCTGCTATCCTTAATGGTCGCCGGCGATAACGGACCCTTGTCGTCAGCGAATGGGTCTTCCTCCTCCTCTTCGCTGCCTTCTTCCTTGGCCTTCTCCTTCCCCTTGCCCTCTACAAGCCTCGATACGGAGATGCCACTTCCGAGAATAGAGGTTTCAGCCGATTCGGGCGATGTAGTAACAGCGTAATCCCATCGGACTTCGATGTGTCCGGGCTGCGGTTCTGCGTTCTGCTCGCCGATGACGCGGCAGATGATCTTGGACCAGTCGTCTGTGAGTGTGACATCGCCAAGACGCCAGTAGACAATGTGCTTCTCCTTGAGGTGAGTGCCGGGGGGTTTCGTTTGGACGCCGCTGGCCCTGGCGCCTTCGTACGTCGCGATGAAGGCGACATTGGAGAGGGTCACTGGGCGGGGGAGAACAGAGTCAGGGTTCAGCTTGTACTGCAAGAGGAGACCCAGTTTGTCGCCTTGGGGTTTCCATGCAGGCTGGAGAAGAATGGGGCAGTGCGCAGCGAGCGTGGCATCATCTTCGGCGTGAACCCTGTATGTAAAGGCGGGGGCAGTCACCGAAAGGTGAGAGGTGTCTATGGTGAACTCGTCTGGGGACGAGGTGTTGTTGACAAAAACGCGGTTCGGTCCGATAGAGTCGAGATGGGGGAAGTTGTTCAAGCGGATTGTTTCAGAACCTGCTTCCTTGTCAGCTGACGATCTGTTGAAGCAGGTACCCGATGGCTTACCAGAAAGAGAATCGGGGTTAGGGACGTAGGACAAGGCAATCTCGCCGCTCATCTTAGCAGACTTGACCGCCCCGTTTTCGAATGTGGCAGACACGGTCTCGATGATCGAGGAGTGCAAGCCAGGGCCGTATCCAGGACCGTGCAGATCCGGATGCCTCAGACGTGTGATGCTGCTGTAGGCCGATGCACCCCCTACAGAGGTCCCTGACCGAATGGATTGCGTGTCAGAGGCATGGCTAGGCTCGGATGCAAAGGTGGAGGAAGGCGTTGGTTTCGGGAACGAGGAGGTTGGCGGCAATGACGGGGAAGGAGGGAAGGGATTTTCCGTCGAGTTTTCAGGTACTGGCAAAGATGATGGCATGTAAACGGTGTTTCGAACATCCCTCCTTCCCCTGATAGTACCGGATTTCCTCGACGGTATTGCCATTGTTGTCAGCGCGTTGGCAACATTGGACAGGGCCGCCTGCTTTGCGTCTTGGTCTTCTTCAGCTATTGGCTCTTTCTGAATATTGAGCTTGAAGAATTGGTCGGCTTCTTCCGCTGCTGCTTCCTTCTGGGCCTGCGCGATGGGGTCGTTTGTCGCAACAGGGATGGTGAAGCCCTCGGCATCCTTTGCTGGTTCTTCTGCCTTTTGCTGCGAAGGGGGAGGACCTGGCGGTGGCGGGGCATCGAAGATATCTTCCGCAGTCCCATTGAGGATGCTAGATGATTGTTGAGTAGGGCCTGCACTCTGCGATGGCTCCGCGCTGCTGACGCCATTAGTTCCTTCATGCGATAGCTTCGGTTCCTCTTTTGCGTTCGGCCCTGCAGTCGTTGGGCTCTCAACAAGTGAAGAAAGTCGGTTCTGAGAGTCAGTCAAGTTGTGCGATGAAGCCCTTGGGGACAAAGTTTGGCCGTGGCTGCTGCCGATGTTCCGCGAGAAAGAGCCTAGTTTCGGTGGCGAGAGGGGGTTGAAGCCGCCATGTATGCTCTGTCTCCGTCGCCCGAGCATTGTACCAATCCGGCTTCGCAGCCTCGACTCTGCAGCCCATATTAGCACCCCTGAGACAAGGCCACGCTGTGCATCTCATACCTGGTTGTCCTTCTCTATGGCCCGAATGGTCGCTGACATCGTCTTCATGACCGGTCACGCTTGGGGGCGCCAGGTTCGAGCCCGCCACAATGCTAGACTGTCGGGTTATAGGCTTCCGTTCCACCTTTGGCTTCCCTGATACCGTCCTTTGGACGAAATTCTGGATCTCCTGCTCGGTATTGACCTCCAATATCACATTCAACACCTCTTCCGCCGTAGCCTGTGTGCGAGTGGCCTGGTCGACTTCGTGGGTCTCGAATTGGGTCAAGACGTCGCGCAGATGGTTGATCCGTTGCTCGTCCACGGCTTGGAGCGTTTCGAAGATAAAGGGCGCCTGCGATTCCCACTGCTGGGTGGCCGATTCCAGACGAGACGCAGCTAGATCCACCTTGTGCGAATTGGCTTTCCCGCCCTTCCTTGTGAGCTTCTCCGACTTTTCCGCAGCATCATCGAGCTCCTTCGCCATGGTAAGAAGGTTGGCGCTGATGGTCTGCAAATTTTGCATCTCCTTCTTGCTGTGGAAACCACGGAGCGAGGCCTCGACATCCTTGTCAATGCGTTGAGCGAATAACTGGTGGGAGGCGGCGATGGCGTCGGTCGACTGGAGAATTTTCTCCCATGGCGAGGTAAAGACACTATAGATGGCAGCTTGTTAGAGGAACGGGCCGAAGGACACAATGGAGGTGGTGTGTGACAAACCCAAGCTCAGACGCCGTGTTGGGAACTTTGAAGACGAGCAGCTTCCGTAACCCTGCAACATACTGCTCCTCAACTCTCCTACGCTCCTGCGAGTAACTTTCAGTCTCTGCGTTCAGACATTGTCCACTCGGGCGCGGCGGGTGGCGCGTCGTACCTGAAGCCAGTCTGCGATTTCCTGATTGACTTTCGAGATGCGCTTGACCCGGTCGGACAGAGTTTGGACGGCCTGGCTCGGCTGCAGGTTCGCCTGATCGCACCAAACCATCAACGGTCAGCGCATTGGTCTCGTGCGGATGGCACCGGGGCCTCCGGAGCTCGGGGGAAAGCTTACCAGCATCGCCGGGTACTCGGCTCGCGAGAGGTCCTCCATCGTCTCGTCAGTCGGCCGCAGCGTCGGGCGCAATCACTAGACACACGGCAACGGGTGGGGTGCGCTGAAATCAACACATAACACAGGCAGTGGGCAAAGCGCCAGGGAGCGAGCGGTGACCGGCGAGGTGGTGCTACTGAGCGATGCCAATATTCAGTAAATCTGTAGTTTGTATCGAGTATCAGTATCGAATTTGCGCTGCGGCGGCTCGTAAAGGCGGCTGGGCACTTGACGGCCTGCTGTGTGGTTGGCGTTGCTGGGTGCTGGGTGCTCGCATTGATGTCACGGGGAAGGAGCTCATCCCTGTGTGGAGCCGCAGCCACCCTAAGCTTTTGCCGAATAAACGAACGAATCGTCTGCGCGCCGGCCCGTCAACCCCAAAAATCACCAGCCCCAAATCTGTCACGGTTCAGCATCTTTCCGTCCGATCTTTGTGGCTTGGGTGCGGTGATTTGCGATTTCATCACTGATGAAGCGAGCTTGGCAGCTCTCTTTGCCGTCTTCCGGATGCTACTGAGGAAAAGGAGTTTCTGCGCCTTCGACAATCAGAATTCGCACACTCTCTAATACCACCACACATCCCGAAGATGCCGGATACAACGGGTTGGAGGAGCTTACTAACAGCCTCGGAGCGATATGACAATATCCAACGGATGTGCGTTGCGCTCAAACTCTTACCTACGAAAGCGCATATGCTGATATCCAGGCAATCAGCTCAACTGAAGCTGCCGCCGCTGGCATCGGGCGCTCTGGCTTTCAGATAGAAAATGAGGCGTATGAATCATCCAATTCCCGGGTAAGACGAGGTGCGACCCATGGAATGAAAGCAAACGCTAAAATTGAGCAAGGAAGACTACGATGCGGCATGTGCAGCCTTGAGTGGGAAACCTGCTCTCAGTTCTCCAACGGACACTGCTCCGGGTACGGCTTGCGTTTCAATAGATGAAGGGCCAGAAGCGTACCCCGGTGAACCTGGAATCCGAATCGGGCCGTATCAAGACTGCTATTACGTTGCCAGCGGCCTCACAGCTGAGGTCTACCGCGCCAAGGATCGTGCTCTCAAGGTGATCGTCGAAACCCGGGATATAGAGCCCCACAATCCAGCACGGGAAGCCAAGATACTCGGGCTGCTTCAGAGACCGTGTATCCCTCTTCTCGAAACCTTCCGGGACGAGGAGCAGCGATTCGTGCTGGTCTTCCCTTACATGCCACTGACACTCGGTGCTCTCCTCGACAGAGGCTCACCTTTAGCCGACGCGCAGATCCGCACTATCTTTACGGACCTCCTTACAGCTCTCCAACAGATACACGGTCAAGGCATCATCCACCGTGATATCAAGCCCTCGGCTGTTTTGCTTGCCTCGCCATCTGGACCAGCATGCCTCTCGGACTTTGGTACCGCGTGGCACCCTAAGCTGTCGGCCTTTACCGAGCCCGCCGACGCAAAGATTCTCGACATCGGCACCGGACCCTACCGTGCGCCGGAGGTACTCTTCGGCAACAAGTCCTATGGCACAGCCGTTGACATGTGGGGAACCGGGTCGATGCTCGCGGAATGTTGTCGCCGGCCCTCGCCGAAGCCATTGTTCGAGTCCCGCGCTGTGCATGAGGATGGCAACCAACTGGGCTTGATCTTGAGCATCTTCAAAACGATAGGCTCACCAACTCGAGAATCTTGGCCCGAGGCCGCGCACTTCAAGACGCCACCCTTCGACATCTATCGCGTGTTTGAGCGGCGGGCATGGGAGGAAGTCCTGCCTGATGTTTCCCCTGAGTGGCGAGAGCTGGTGTCGGCGTTGGTGAGGTACGATTCTGGGCGGGCGACTGCTGAGCAGGCAAGTACCTAATATGACGGCGAGCCCCTATCTGTTTCCACATTGCTGATTCCATACAAGGCCTTGCAGTATGCCTGCTTACATGAAGCGGGTCGCCCCTGAGATGCCGGCAGGTGATACCTCGGCGCGCACGAGGCAGGAGAAGAGTGGGGGTTCTCCCCGAAGGATTCAAGTTGTCTGCGTGTTTTAGAAGTCCAACTGGTTCAGCACCTGCGGTGCGACTGGACAAAGTGGCCGAGGTGGTGTAGGACTGGAAGGCTGGGCCAACCAAGACTGGGGGCTCGCATCAAAAAGGTGGGGGAGCGGATTCTGGTGGGCGCAGTGGGGTTCGGGGAACGGTGCGGTGACGGTCAGGGTTTTTCTCCACACCCCTGGGATCCACGATCGACGAACCGTCTCCTCCACTGTGAGCGGTTATCCTCACTGTCGGGTTCGGCCGCAACGCAACGCAAACGCCAGACAGGACGTTTCATGATGCCCGTTACCTAATGGCGACAGCGAACTCCTATCCTGTCGGTGTATTGATCGGGCAATAATGGGTGTGTGCGAACGAGCGATTTTGCAGCCACTCGAGCCACTCTTCGCCCGGTCTCAGTTGGACTGGCTGGTGAAGTGGAAGCTGGTAGAAGAACGGGCCGACCGCACCGCTGCTCTGTGGCCCCTGCTCCCACCAGCTGCGAAGCTCTCCTGCGGCACAGTTTACGCTACGGCGACTACGTACGGTAGGATGTGGACTCCCGACGCACCTCACACCCTCGTCGGCTCCGCCGCGTGCGCTGAGTGGACGTGGCGTTGTTCGAGATCGTAAGGGAGAACAAGAATCGAAACTTGGCAAATCGTTCGGGTCTGCAAAAGCAGGTCGTTTGGAAGGTACTTGGTGACCTACGGGTCCGTACTACAGTAGTACCCCGCTCAGCGGTCCACCGGTCCCCAGCAGGCAAGAGCCAGGCAAGCATGGCTGACAGGGGCCTCACATTGATTGCCGGGATCGCCTCCAGCGGCGCCCATTGGCTGCATGGCGGCCGTTATCGACTTATCTCACTCGGCTTCCGCCGCTGGGCTCCTGCGACCAAGTGCTTGTGGCTGTCGCGGGCTGGGCTGCAGCGTGAGCCCTCACTGGCTTGACTCGAGGAGCGCGCTTTCGACGGGGGGCTGCGTCGCCCAGTGCCTCGTCTTTCATGTTCGGCGTGGCTTTTCTCATCCTTTCCCCGATCTTTGCAGTTTCCCATCCATAAGTTTGCCGACCCTCCCTCAGGAATCAGCCGTGAACACCAAACAGCTATTGACGGAGGAGATATTACCATTGCGACGAGGACGACAACGACGACGAACAACAGAATGATGGTGAGCCTGACAGCGACGAGCGAACGATCATGAAGAACAAGCAAAAGTCTCGGAGCGGGTGTCGAACCTGCAAGCTCCGGCGGGTACGCTGCCCTTGGCCCTTGTCCTGCCATGCCATGTCCGGGCACGGCAGCAGGGTTTGAGACGCCGTGATTGACTGACATGTGTGTGCCGACAGCTCCGGTGCGATGAGACGAAGCCGAGTTGCCGGAACTGCACCCAGAAAAACTTGGAGTGTCCCGGCTACCAGCAGCGCTTGCAGTGGTCCACCAAGCACGAGAGGCCATGGAACGCCACGACAAGCGGCCCCGAGAACTTTGACCAGCTGGTCACGGCAGCGTCCGAGGTCATCTCAAAGACCGGCGCGGAGTCCTCCCGGAGCCCCACCGCAGGGGTCACATCGTCGCCGTCCCCGGGACCCCGCTCCGATACCAGCTCCGACGATGCCGGCACCATGGTCCCCTTCATCAAGCGAGACGAGAGCCCAGGTACCGAAACTAACCTCAGGGATGTGCCCGACATCTCCGTCTCCCAACCCGTAGTAGATATCCCGTCTTTCCTCATCGAGCACTGGTTCAAGTCGGTCTGCGGTTCATGGTCGGCCCTCGACTCGAACGCAAACCCCTACCGCACTCTCACTCATCAGCTCTGGTCCACATCCACGCCCGTCTTCTACGCTCTGCAGGCCATATCGGCCGCCTCGCTAGTGGAGCGGCTGCCGGCCGTCATCCGGGACACGGCCCGGGCAGCACCGACCATGGCAACCGAGGCCATCAGGAAGGAACTCGTCGACTTCTTCACGGGAAAAAATACCAAGTTCCCCAGCGAGCTGTTACTGGCACTCTTCTGCATGAGTTCGTCGATGGCATGGTTGGAGTCCCGTGAGCTCGGTCTGCAGTATCTGAGACAGGCGCGGAGGGTGCTGAAAACTCTCGAAACGTGGGAACTCGGCGCCAAAGAGAGACAGCTGTTTGAATTCTTTAAAGGCTGCCTGATATACGAAGAGATGCTTAGAAGCGTTGTGAGCCAGGACGAGCTGGACCTCAACAACATGCTCAGCTGGCCAGAGCCGCCTCAGACGGCGCTGATCAAAGCAGTTCCTCACCCTTGGAGTGGCGTTTCCACCGACGTCTTCCGGCTGTTCGGAAAGGCGGTTGCGCTTTGCAGGAGATCACGCACGAGGTGGAGACACAACGACGGCACCAGCTTCAAGGCGTTGCAGGGAGCGATGAAGGACATTGAGGAAGCTACTTTGGTGGAGGAAGCATTGCTTGCCATTAACGCCGAACCACCAAACGTGATCCAGCTACCGATTCGAGACCGCGACTTACACAACACAACCGAAGCTTACCGGTTGTCCTCACTCTTGCAGCTGTACGAGAGCTTTCCTGATTTGGTCACGAAGCGGATGCCCAATCTCGCTGATGCAGATGGGGAAACAGTGTGGAACACATGGGTTACGCCACTGGCGCTTCACATCACGGCCATTCTGCAGCAACTTCCCGTGTCCAGCATGCGGTGCATCCAGCCGCTCATCTGTCTTTGCGCTGGTAGCGGACTGCGATTCGAGAGCAAGGCCCCCATGGCTGCTGGGCACCAGAGCTATCTCCTGAACGCTGAGGCAGGCGGAATGTCACCACCACAACTACCTACACCATGCAGCATATCCCCTGAGCCCGAGCCGCCATTGCTTGATCCCGCCATTACGCCCAACTCCATCAAAATATCCCAGGCGCGCCGATTTCTCATGGATCGACTTGAACAGCTGGAGATCAGCTTGCCACCCAAACCCATTGACGTAGCCAAACAGCTGATCCGGGCGGTTTGGAGCGCCTACGACGAGGAAATCGGAACACCGCGGAGAACCCATTGGCTGGACGTCATGAGCAACACAGGGCTGCATAGCATTTTTGGTTAATTACAAAGCAACCCTCGCTGTTTCGTCTCAACAGTTGCAACTACACGAAACTGGGCTGTCGGCATCACGCTCCCCAAGTATCTTACCACACCCAAGCTTTTGCCCCACAGAAGGTTCTCACTCCAGGCTGATGATACCCTTCGGTGTCGGGGTATAGTCCACCTCGTCAGGGTACTCCATACCGCTAAGGAACTCCTCAGTCTCGTTAAGATCAAGGCCTTCATTGATATGTCTTGATGGGAGTCAGCATGCAATGATGGCGGAACCGAGGGTTAGAAACTCACTTATCGATCGCCAACACCTCCAGGCCGGGCACACAGTCGATCAAAGCGATGATGGCGTACGAACCACCAAAAGACCATGTGAAGCCTACCAGTACCTCGACGATCTGCACCCAGAGCTGGCGAATGTTGCCGTCGAAAAATACACCACCGTCAATCTCAACACCACCATATGCGGCCACCTTCTTCTGCGCGAACAGACCGGTGCAGATAGTCGCAGCAATGCCACCAACGCAATGCGTGGCAAACGTATCTCCGTTGTCTACCCATCGCCAGTGATGAGCAAACTTGGTGAACTTGATGCGAAGCGCCTGCCTGCACAAGAGGGCGCCGAACATTCCAAAGAAGAAGGCGGTCGGCATATCGATGAACCCAGCGGACGGCGTGATCATCACTAGGCCCGAGATAGCACCCATGAAGGTCGAGTCGAGCGACCAGCGCCCGGTCTCGTAAAACGTCAAGCAAGCCCATGTCAGAGCGCCGGCCGAGGCGCAGAGGTTGGTGACGCAGAGCGCCATGACGGCCTGGAAGTTGAGAGCTAGGACAGTGCCGGCGTCGAAGGCGAGCCAGGAACCCCAGATGATGATCATAGAGAGCAGCTGGAAGAAGGAGTTGCCGGGGCGATGCAGGCGGATGTGCGTCGGGGTACGGACCGCCGACTTTTTAGAGCGGAAAAGGGGGTACGAGAGGTAGATGCTCAGGGCGCTTGCAGTGGCGCCGGAGCAGACGTGTACAGGCGTCCCTGGATGTTTCGGTTAACTTCGCCTCGTCCTATCCGGCAAACCGGGAGCCTGTTTCTTGCTTACCTCCAGCAAAATCAAGGACGCCAAGGTCTTCCCCAAGTACGCCACCGCCCCAGACCATATGCGCTAGAGGGCAGTAGATGAACGTCGACCAGAGCTGCAATTCCATCAGTCGGACTGTTCCCGTCTCGTCCAGCAACCCCAAGGGTCCAACCTACTGCGATGAAGAACACCACAGGAAACAACCTCCCCCGTTCACAGAACCCGCCCACAGCAATGGCGCAGACGGTAGCCTCAAAAACCAACTGAAATTCGCTGAACAGAATGGCGGGAATGGTCCCAACCGGTTCTGACAGCACGCCCCAGTGCATAAAGTGCTTAAAGTCTCCAAAGAACCAACCACCTTCACCGTATGCTAGCGTATACCCGATGACGAACCATTGGATTGAACAGGTCGCGATGGTGAGGACGGCGGCCATGGCCGTTGTCATGCCGTTGCGTCGCCATGCGTAACCGCCGTAGGCAATGCCGACCTGGGGGATGAGTGGTGAGCATGCTGCAGTACTGAGATCGGGGATAGCGGGTGGTGAGACCGGAGATAGGTGGTATGTTGTGATGCGGTGTTGAAGTTGAACGCGGCTTAGCTTAGCTTACAGTCGGGACAATGGTCCAGCAAAACACGGTGCAGACGAGGATGAAGAGAGTGTCTGTTTTATCGCATTCTTCCCATGCTTTGAGGACGGATGACGCATCGGAGGCCATGGCGTTGGGTAGGGGGATTTACACCTTTTGGTAGGCAATGGGAATCGCAATGGCTACGGCAGGCAATGATGACACAAAAAGAGGGAAACCATTCGAGTGGATGGGATGGGATGGCCGGCAAGGAGGGCAGGGCGCAAGAAAAAAACGTGAGACGGGAAATTCGTTATCAGCAGCAGACGGGAGGGTACTTAAGACGCGCCGCACGTCTGCGAGAAGGGGGCATGTCGTTTGTGTTAACGTTGGGTGTGTTGGCGCGCACTGTACATCTTATACGGATTCCGTCAAGTGCTACCTCGCAGCTAGCTATGTTATCACGCAGGGATTTGACCTGCGTCATCGTACCAGAGAGCTCGACATAGCTCATATCCCGATATGGCGAACTTGTGCCTGGAGCTACACTCGCATGGGCTTTGCTGCTCTCCTCTCTCTCTCGCGTGGGGGATGGGAATCGAAGCGGGGGCGATAAGGAAGTGCACCTTACCCCGGACGCCCGCGCTGCAGGCCGAGGCATGCACAGGCTGGGCAACAAGGCCGAGCCCGGGCTTCCGGTGGGCGGGGGATATGTTTGGTGGACTCGTGGTGGTGAATGATAAGCCAGAAAGCTTAGCTACGGCGATATAATGAATGAACCCCTGGACGGGTGAAGGAGCAGGGGGCGAGTACTTTTTGCCTGGAAAGGGTTTAGCGGCTGGGAGCTCCCGTGGTGCGGTTTACGGGTGCGAACTCCGGCGGGGTGTTCATCAGCGGTTCGTTGACTTGGTTTAGTGGGGGATGTAACGTCGAGCCAACTGCTTTGTGCTGTGCGACTTGGAAGCACTGGTTGATGTATGCGGGTAGGTGACCCCCAACTATCCAACCGCAGTAGGTGGAAAGTCTGGTTCTTTTTGGCGCCCTTTTTTATTGTCCGAGGCCAAGACGGAGGGCGGCCTGGGCATCGTGAGAGTGGAAAGCAAGCATATGTACAGTTTGTGATGGAAGAGTACCCTGCAGCAGGGCATTCTGACGACACACCCTCTAACCATTCGAATAGGGCGCTATCGCTGCAGTTCGTAGGCAACATGGGATCGACAGACTCCTACCTCGGGAGTGCGCTCCCCTCTCGGACTTGACGACGACCCGAACGACCAATATCAGTACGAGGGATTCCGAATCGAGTGCCGTTGCCGCAAGCCACAGACATCGAGCCAATCAGGGGAAGAGAATGGTCTTGAAACACATGTTCGTTATCAACCCGCGGGTTTGCGGGGAGGACAGTGCTGCGCGCGGTGCTATCGGGAGGAACTGACGTGCATGGGGGAGAAAGCTTGTTGGTTCGGTTTGGTTCGGTCCAGGCCTTCTCTGCTGCGAGGAGTTAATCCCGGGGTGTGATACCCTGGCTTGGCTGGGGATGGGAATCACTGGGCGGGCGCGGCACCGCCGTGGGTTGGACGATGGGGGAGTCTGGGAGAAGGGCGTACAAAAGCTGGGGAGGTCCTTCGGCCGATCGGGTACCAGGGGCTTGTGCTTTGCTCTGTGCTGTCTCCCAAGTTGCGCAACGACAGCGTGTTTCCCGCGGTGTCGGTTGGAGCTTGACGACTGCTTCCGAAATCTTCGCAACGGCAACGAGCCATGGCTGTCGAGGAGAAGAAGGCCCCTCCGCTGGTTGATCCAGCATCTGAGGTGGAAGCGCAGGCGTCCGACTCGAACACGGAGGTCGATGTCATCAATATCCTGGGGTACAAGCCCGAGCTTCGACGTAACCGGTCCATGTTTACGCTGCTGTTTCAGTCGTTGGCTATCGCTGCGGTATGCGAATCCTCTTGAGTGTCAGGCGTCTGAGAGCTAGAGACGAAGTTGCTAATATTTGCCATGTATCAGATCCCGTTTGGTTTCGGTGGTCCTTTGATCAGTGCCATCTACGGCGGAGGTGAGCCGCCTTGTCTAGATGCCAGATTTGGTTCATGACCAAGAATGGCTGACATTTCCAGGGCAACTTCCCATGTTCCTGGGATGGATCATGGTCCTGATTGTCGATGAATGCGTAGCCCTCTCTCTGGGAGAGCTCGCCTCGCGATATCCAACCTCGGCCGGTCCTTATTACTGGTCATTTCGTACGTTACAACACCCTTCATCGAGACCTACCGACTGACGGATACAGAGCTCGCCCCGCACAAGGTGCGCACGCTGCTGTCCTTCATCACAGGCTGGACGTGGCTCATCGGCAACTGGACCATCACCCTGTCGGTCAACTTCGGCTTCGCTTCGCTGATCGCTGCCTGCGTCGCCATGTTCCATCCCGAGTTCCTGATCGAGCCCTGGCAGTTGCTGCTCATCTTCTATGCCATCACCCTCCTCACCTTCCTCGTGGTGGCCTTTGGCAACCGTCTCCTCCCCATGGTCGACACCTTCTGTGCCGCTTTCACCGCACTCGCCATCGTCATCACCCTAGTGAGTCTGTCAGCCAAGGCGGAGGTGGGAAGAAACTCACCCGCCGACACTCTCGGCCATTACGACTCCACCCTCTCGGGCTGGGGCGGCTTCTCGTTCTTCATCGGCATCCTCCCCGCCGCATACACCTTCTCCGCCATCGGCATGGTCTCCTCCATGGCTGAAGAATGCGGCGATCCCGCCGTCAAGCTCCCCAAAGCCATCGCGCTCTGCGTTCCCGTGGGCGGCATCGCCGGCCTCTTCTTCGTCAGCCCTCCCTCCCCCCCTAATAACACCCACCTGAACAAACTCTAACATCCCCCTCCCACCAGATCATCCCCATCTGCGCAACCATGCCCTCCCTAGACTATATCCTCGGCGCCCCCGTCGGCCAGGCCCTCCCCTACATCTACCAAGCCGTTATGGGTAGCCCCGCCGGCGGCCTCGGCCTAACCATCCTCATCCTCATCATCACCTTCTTCTGCTCCGTCTCCATCACCGTCGCCGCCTCCCGCTGCACCTGGGCCTTCGCCCGCGACAACGCCATCCCCCTCTCGCGCGTATTCCGCCGCGTCTCGTCCAAGCACGATACTCCCATCTTCGCCCTCGCTCTCACAACAGTGGTGCAGATGCTCCTGGGATTAATCAACCTCGGTTCCTCCTCCGCTTTCCTGGCTTTCGTCTCGGTGGGTGTCATGTCGCTGGCGATTTCGTACGCGATTCCGATCTCCATCTCCATGTGGCATCGCCGGAGGGAGGTAAATGCAGCCAAGTGGAGCATGGGGCCGACGGTGGGATGGCCCGTGAATATCATCGCTGTGCTGTGGATTGCGTTTGAGATGGTCTTGTTTTCGATGCCGACTGTGTTGCCGGTGACGGAGGTCAGCATGAACTACGCCATTGTTGTGTTTGTGGGGTTCATGGTGTTGAGTGGGATTTGGTATCTTGTTTATGCGCATAAAGGTGAGCCTCTGCAGCTTGATAGCTGGTCTTCTCCTCGTTGGTGCTGGTGCTGATTTGATGATGTGCAGTGTACAAGGGCCCTCCAGAGTCGGACGGGCTTGTGGCTGGTTCGTGATGGCATTCTTGGAATATGCTAGTGTACCGCGAAGAATGAATCGTTTGCTTCACCCCTGGTCCTCTGTCTGTGGTGTAGCTTCGTTCTGCCGAGCTTGTCCTAGCCATGTAGGCTCTCTCACTTTGCGGCAAGCTCAAGAACGTGCTGGGCAATATTACAGAACTTCTTCCCCAACCTCAATCCCAGTCTCAGCAAAATTGCTCGCCCAAGCATCTGCTACTCAGCTGAGAGACATTTGCTAGGAATGGACGGTTCATGCGGGTCGCCGAAAAGGTGGCGCAGACGGCGCGGAGGATGACAATGTGACCGGAAACCACATCGGGCCCTAGCAACACCCGATCTCCGGCATTTACCCTCTTGCTTTTCCGGGTTATGGCTGAACGATGATGACAGCCGCGGAGCGTGACATTCTTGGTGCTCAGCAACGCAACCATCTCCTGAATCGGCGTCTGCGGTTCGCTCCGGCGGTTCTTCGATTCCCGCGTAGGCTCTTGGTGATTCCGGATGTTGCAACCAGTGGCTTGTGAAGTTGCCAAAGCTGATGTATGAATTCAAACATGTACTTTTCTACGTATTGTGTTCGGTCTTCACCGCCGAGTCCCGACCGCCACTGACGCAAACGCCTGGTTGCAGACGCTATGCAGAAGCCAGATCAGGCAATCCTGCTGTGACAGAGATGGCGATGCTGCAGGATTCGGAGATCTTACTTCCGTGTATCTCTGCTGAGTCGAGGTTTGAAAAGAAATGACGAGAAAGTAGATGCTGCTGCAAAGGCTGTTACCCAGGCAAAGCTCAACATAACAATATCTCAGTCCACTGGGACCTGCATAACCGAGTTTGAAGTAGAGGACTGACCCGAGCTCTTTTCTGTGACAGACGACTGTTCAACTTCGAGAAGATGAGATCTGCAAGACAAAGTGCTGACATGCAGTGACACCCCCGAAGACGTAGCGCAACCCTTAACCCCGGTAAGCTGACTTCATGACGGGGCACCACAGCCGGAAATTTCTCTTGGGGAATAGGGCTGGAGCTGGGAGATCTCCCGTCGGCTAATTCCTATTGTAGCTAAATCAGAAATCAGGTCAAGACGGCGGGCACTAGAACGCTCCGGGAGGCGAACACCCAAGGTGAGACGGGTGAACTGCGGGACTATAAGCCGTATGAATAGAAATCGGGAAATGAGTGGTGAAACTAGCCATCTTCGTTTCCGAGAGCCTCATCGTGGTGACCAACTTCGGTAACCGGCTCTCTGGCGGCTCCCTCGTGGCTTGTTTGGGGTTGCTTCCCGGGAACTAAGCTTCTTGGGCGAAGGGGCTCTGGGTTTCAGACCTATGCCTGGAAAAGGGGCCCTATCCGCTGTCGTATTCTGAATTCCCGGTCAGCCACAAGCAGCGGGTGGGAAAGCCTCCATTCCCTGAATCATAAAGATAGCATCTTTGATCGGACTGGTGCAGTGCTAATGTTGTTCAACTGCTGCTTCGCATTCGTGGTTTTGGTGCTTGGTTTTCGGGTCGTTTCGTTCTTCGGCACTTGCCGCCAGCTGCCAAGCATCTGTATCTCCAGAACCTGAACTTCCCAAATGGGGCAATCTTGGGCACGTTCGGGTGCTTTTAGGTATGTTTGCCAGTTGAAGCTATCCCGGACCGACGATGTCGACATCAGTGCCAACGTGTGGCAGGAAGAGCTGGAAACAAGCCACAGGGCTTGGGACGTCAAAACTGACGAAGCGAGCCTGCGTGGTGGTTGGACGGAAGCGAAGTCCCCGACTCTTGGCGATGCACTGCCACGGCTCCAACAACAAATCGAATGGCAGGAATGCGATATAAAAAGACATCCCAGTCAAGCCCATGCAACACTGCCTTGGAGATAACCCGATGAGATACATCAAAGTTGGTTGGCCGTCGAAGCCAATCGCGGGGTTGCGCTCGCTGAATCTTGACTTTGACTCGAAGGTGTCCCGATGCCGTGCGGTCGAAATGGGCTCCGACTCCGCACTAGTAGGTCGCTCAGGTGAGGTGAGAAGGTGCCGTAGTGCAAGCTTCCGTAAACTGAACGTCGGAATTGATTGTGCACTGGTGGATTCCATCGTCAGCCGCAGTGGGCGCCCTCCTCGAGTCGCACGCCGCCCAGAGTCAAACAGACATGTGAAACGGCGTTGCCATCGCGATTGCTGCCTTTGCTGCAATCCAAAGTCGCCGGGTCGCCGCAGAGACGTTTTGCTCGGTGTTGTTTGCAGGTTGCGTGATGGTTTGGTGAGCTTGTCATGACGACAGCCCCTGTCTCACGAAGCTGCCCGTAGTGGGGAAAAATCACAATGTCGTCGTTCTTTCCGGTTGCTGGGCTGAGCGGTGACACAACGCATTGAATCCAAGCCCAAAAAAAGCCCAATGCCTACGGTGCGTGTGACGCAACAGTCGGACAGCCGTAGAAGACTTACGATGAAGATTGTCCGGTACTCGGCTCTCCCAAGCTTCTTCTATGATCATGGTATTGTTTGTGGTGTTGCATCCGCTCTTTCCCCGTTGCGTTTCAAAAACTGCATCCTCAAACTGGGCGAACAAAGTTGGGGCTAGTGGGGACTTTAGCCTTCCAGGTTGCAACGCCGGGCGGCCCCAAGAGTTGGAACTCCCGCGCTGTCACCTAACGTTAGTGTGGACGGGAGCGATCCTAGGGGCGCCGGTTGGAGCTCCATGGAGAGGGGCTTGGTCGTTGGTCTTTTCGCCGGTGAGGTGGCTCCTGACCCCATCTCGCGGCAGTTTGCTGCCCCGGGTCTGTCCAGCCTTGCTGTGCACCCCCTGGTTCGCTTGCCCCGCCAGCCAGAGGAGCACAGCAGTGAGCGGCACCATCCCCCCCTGCTCGGCCGCAGCGTCAGCTCAAGACCCTTCTGAGCCTTCACCAACCCACTTCCCGTGCTTGACCCGACCTCTCTCACTCTTTTCCTTCATCTTTAATGTATTTTGCCGCTGCCCACCCACTGTGCCTGTTCCATTTCTGGCGCTGATCTTGCTCCTCCTCTCCTGCTTTAGAACATCGCATCTCGCACATCGCGACTTCCCGTTTCCAATCTAAAAACTTCCTTGCGATCGCTTGTTCCTCATTCCGAAGCTGGGATCACGTTATACAAAGGCGAGCCCCCTGTGCTTCACCGTTGGGCTGCCAGTGGTGAAGCAAGTCGGCTTTCACGACACACGCAGCGCATGTCTCGGCAGCAACACGGCTCCTTGCTTCGACGATCATGAGAACCGACCTATTCCAGCGCCTGCCGGCGCCAACAGCCATGCTGCTTCTGAGCAGCATCTTTGAGCTAACATCAGCCCACGTCTTGCAAATACCGAAGCAAACCCCTCGACCAACAGCGACAATTTCCTACCATGTCTTCAACGTCGTTTCTTGGCCCCTAGTAGCTACGCCGGCGCCGCGGAACCCTTTCGACTTGTTCCGGCGACAGGACGAGACCAATACGATATGCGGCTACATCGGCGGCAATTCAGACATACCGGCGACATGTAGCGCCGGGTCGCACTGCGTGGTGGACAAGGACCTGAACGTGGTGGGCTGCTGCCCGAATGGCGAAGCGACTTGCACCTCCGGCGTCTTCACCGGCTGCGTCGACAGCAACAGCTCGCCACAGACGGGGGTGAACCCACTGGTCTTCACCTGTGGTGCTGGGAACGTTTGTTACAAGAACGTCTTCGATGGCGGTTACTCCCAGTTCGGTTGTGCTACGAGCGATTTGGGAACTTCAGTTGCCGGGAGCGCAACCGGCCTGGCGACGACTCTCGTTCACCCCACCATTTCCGTCTCCGTGACTGGCACCACGATATCAAGACCGACCATCTCTTCGACCTCGGCTTCGAGGACAACGACATCCACGTCGCAAACTAGCCAGGCATCGCAAACCTCACCGACACCGAGCTCCACCACCAGTGCCGCTGTGCCGGTTGGCGCCGGCGCACCAGGTGGCGATCGCGTTGGCCCGATCGTTGGGGGCGTTCTCGGCGGCGTCTCGGTATTCCTTGCGCTTTGCGCAGTGCTGATCTTCATCATTCGCCGCCGTCGCGGCAACGTCCGGAAGGGACCCGGCGCTTCAGGCTCCGAGACGTTCATCAGCCAACCGAAACCAGGCCCGGACACTGGCTTTGCGCCCCTTCCTCAATCCCAGGATGCCTACGAGACCGGCCTTGGACCCGGAGGTCCTGGCGCAGGTGGACCACCACGGCCGCCCCCGGTCACAGTTGTACCGGTTTGGGCTCAAGACCTCAACAACAAGGGCCCTTCGCCCTTTGCGTACCACGGAGCTGCTGGCGCCCACACATCATACCCGCCTCCCGAAGGCTACCACTACCCGGGGCAGTTTCCCGCCGCATACGCGGGCGCCGGAACACCAGTAATCATCACCGGAGCACCAGCTGGCGTTGCATATGCCCAAGCATATAGCGACAGGAAAGGAAAGGCGCCGCTCGACTCCGACCAAGTACCGTTGACGAGAGACATGAACGACCCAGGAACCGGGTACCAGAAAGGGTTAGGGCGGATAGGGGAGGAGGACGAAGACCGCGAGAGGTTAGGGACGGGGACGTCAAGCGGTGGCGACGTATCCGATATGAGTGGCGCGCAGCCAGGTGGGAGTGGGAATGGTCAGGGTCAGGGGCAAGGTCAGCCAGGCCCCAACAGCCCTGAGGAGGGGTCAGGCTCGCCGAGCGGGAGGCCGCTTTGGCAGCAGAACAGAAGACAAAGTCGAAACCAGATGTGGATGTAAGGCGTTTCAGATGGGACATGTCTTGGGTAAGGCCCTCATGAGGGCCTCTAATGTCTTTTGGCGTTGAGCGGAGGCTGCTGGTGCTGGAGTTTGAAGACACGATGGTTTTTTATTGGGATCAAAAGAAGCGGCATGGATGATGTTTCTGTATATCTCGGAGATCAACGGTTTTTTTTCTTGGATTATCTCTCTGTATTTTTGCATCCTAGCATGAGGATACCACGGGTTACGAACGGTTGGGATTTGGTGTTTTGATGAATCCAGCATCTATCATTCTGCTTCTTTCCGTCTTTCGATGGGCCACGTTCCGCGGCCTATGGCGCAGCCTAGAAGGAGGCTGTGGCGTAATGTTTGGCATTGAATGTATGCATGAAATGTGCCGCTCGCGTGGGATGCGCAACCTGTTTGTTATTGTTTGCCCCGATCTGAGGCTCGGAACTGCCTCGCATCTTTGGGGGCCGGGTCACGTTCCACGGCGTCAGTCGCTGCGGAGACACCGCGATGGTGCAGAGGGAGGCGTCAACGGCGGAAATGATGCGAACTGCTCTGATGCAACATGACAACGACGGAAGGAGGTTTGGCCCGTGAAGTCCTTCGGGACGAACGATGTCCCGGGGGAATGGTTGCCAACCAGCTTAGGAATCGATCGTCTCGCCAAGGCCGGCTGCACAACATGTTGAAGGATGCGCCCGAGACACCTCGCCCAGCGGCTCCGCCGAGTCGGCGCCGTCTTGGCACCGGATACGCGTACCAGCACGAGATGAGGTCGAAAGCTCCGATCCGACCGGCTCTTATCAATGCGATGTTCCAATAGAAAACAATAAGAAGCTTCGGCGAAAACCCTGAAAGAAGAAGGGTACCGCTGCGTTGGTAAGCTTATTCATCATTAAGTCAGGGGTCCCCGCTAAACCCCTCTCCATGACGTTTGCGGAGTGGGTTTTGGGGATCGTGGGGCTTGGCCGACATGGCGGGGTTGATATAAAAGTCGAAGGTATCTTGACATGAAAGAATATCTTCCAAAAATCAACTCATTCAAACACTCACCTCATCACATCATTTTCACATTCCGAGCACAATACTCACATCCAAAAAAAATCCACCATGGCCCCCAAAGTCCTCGTCATTCTCACCTCCCACGACAAGCTGGGCGACACAGGTAAACCCACCGGCTGGTTCCTCGTAAGTCCTCACTCACCCCCCTTAAAACCCAACCCCAACCCCTGAGTCCCTTCTCACATCCCCCACCAGCCCGAATTCGCCCACCCCCACGACGTCTTGACATCCGCCTCCTTCTCCATCACCACCGCCTCCCCGAACGGCGGCCTCGCGCCCCTGGACCCGGCCTCCATCGAAATGTACAAAGAAGACGCCTCCTCCACCTCCTTCCTCGCCAACAAAAAGTCCCTCTGGGAAAACACGGAGAAGCTCTCCACCTTCCTCGGCCGCGCCGACGAGTTCGACGCCGTCTTCGTGCCGGGCGGCCACGGTCCCATGTTCGACCTCGCCGTCGACGAGATGTCGCAAAAGGTGATTGCCGAGTTCGCGGACAAGGGCAAGGTGGTGGCGGCCGTGTGTCATGGCCCTGGTGCGTTTGTGAATGTGAGGTTGGCGGGGGGAGAGCACCTCCTTGAGGGTAAGGAGGTGACGGGGTTTTCGAACGCCGAGGAGGAGATTATGGGGTTGACGGCGGCGATGCCGTTTTTGTTGGAGGATAAGGTGAAGGCCGAAGGGGGCAAGTTTGTTAAGGCGGAGGAGCCGTGGGGGGCGAAGGTGGTGGTGGATGGGAAGTTGATTACGGGGCAGAATCCGGCTAGTGCGACGGGGGTGGGGGAGGCGATTGTAAAGGCCGTGAAGGGGGGTTGAGGGTGTTGACGCGAGGAGGCTCAACGCTGTGGGGATCATGTGCTGCCAGCTCGGCGGGCTGTGTTTATACAATTGTCAACTCGACCTCTTGACCTCCGTCAAACAATGCAACCAACCAGGGGGGACAGAGATCCATATCCGAGTCATCAGAGGAAAAACTCGTCTCTGAGCCGTCAGAATCATCCTCTGCCTCGGAGCCTTGGCTTTTGTCTTGAATCCCGCGCCACAGGCTTGTGAGGAGGTCATCATTCCCTCCTTTAACGTTGGAAGGGAACTTGCGCCGGATCAGAATATGGCCCACCCTCTCATACTTCTGCTCCGTCTCGTCCAGACGCCTGAGGGCGAGGCATTGCCACTCCTTTTTCTCGTCGTAGGCACCGAACAGAGTACGGAGAAAGAAAAAAGTCTCATGCCTCCTTTCATTGTTGTCAGGGTAAAAGAAAAATCCCCAAGAAGTGCCCTGCTCTTCGCATCGGGAGGGAATGTCACTACACCGAACGGCGGCTACCAACCCCTTGACCCTCAACGAAAAGTCAAGCCTGTCACTCCTAGCTGTGGCATCCCGTCGAGTTACAGGGTATTGAAGGCCCTTGAAATTCTGGTCTGGATTCCAAGGCCCTTTCCAGAGGAAGAAGGGAAAGTGAACTTGGTTGTGGACGGATGCCCACGACCAAGAAGGCACCCCTGAGTGCCTTTCCGCTCCGGGTACAAGCTGATACCATGAGAGGTCGAAGGGAAACGAATCGCTCCATAGACCATAGTAGTAGTCGGTGAGTTGGAGTCCGCGGAGCCGGCGGATGACTTCTGCGATTCCAGAGATGGCTGGAAGTCGGTCACTCTTGACAGAGAGCTCTAAGGATGAATAATATTTGACAAGTTTGTGCCACAGCTGGAACTGATCAAGTTTGTCGGCTCTACTCATTGCTGCCGTCTCCGGTGCGAGAAGATGATGCCAAGATTTCATGTTTTCCTCCTCGTAAAAGCCGCCGAACTCACACTGGCAATCAAGTTCGGTCTTGCACTCCCAGAGTACTTCTCGCTCGGCGAAGAAGAGGGTTCTGGGGGAAAGATTCCGTTCTTGAAAAGCCCACCCGCGTTTGAGTAGTGGCAGCTTGCTTCCGCTGTGATCCATCCTAAGGCTAGCGGAGAGCTCGAAGGGTTTTCCGTCTGGGGTCGTGCCGCTGATGTTGTGAGGAGGATGTTTAGGAGGAAGAAAGGGGAACAGGCCGCCCTGAGCACTAGGCGATGCCGCCGCAGCTATTGTGAGATGTGAGTTCTCGTACACTGAGCGCATGGTGACCGATTCACGCTCCCAGTCTTGAGTATCGTCCTGGATGATGCACAAGGGGTCGATCCAGAGGTATCGTACACCGAGTTCCCGGGTAAAGAGCACGGCATGGCGAAACGTGTTCGGGAGTTGTTGCAACGATATGCCTTCGGTCTCGTACTCGACCAAGCACTGAGTTGTGAGCTGCGTCGTGACGTGAGATCGAGGCCCCCAGCAATGGCTGAGTGTCATGTACTTTTCTCCACGTCTGCCGTGAGTGTGAACCACTTTGACCTTCAAATCGTCCAGGTTCGTTTCGAGGCCAACGTCCAAAACCTGGTCGGGAGGAAGTCCATATCTCCGTTCCCCTTGGCGCAGCTCGCATGCTCACCCAGACACTCTTCAACGCTTTTCCTCGTCCAATTGATCACCTCGGCCATTATTTCAGCGGCGTTGGATGGGGAGCATATTGCAATGGGGAACATGGTCCAGGGGCTGGAGCTTGCTACCCCGCTGTTAGCACGCCAACAAAGTAGGCATGCTACCTTGGCCTGGAACCAGAATACCTACTTTTTTCTTGAAAGATTCGAATGCTCCCATGGCGTTTCCGTTCGTCGCTGGCATCGGCAACACTGACATCGCATCTACCACCCCTGAAAGATGTGAATTGACCAATGCTACTAATAGTTTCCTCGCGGGTATAAGCAGTTGAAAGTTATGTTCTCCAGATCGGCTTCGACGAGATGCCCAATACAGTCTTTCAGAACCTTGCAGGTGAAGCAAACCGTTCTGCGCGGATGACAGGAGGGCGGAGCCGGTTCGAGTACCCCACCACCCGGTGATTTGCGGTGCGAAAAGGTTGCAGACGTTGCAAGTCATGGTTATGCGGTGGTCCTAGGTCACCTAAGATGCCAATCGACGTCTCTGAGCCTCATCGTTGGTGGGCCCTGGAGAAGGTCTGTTTGAAGGGAGAACGGAAGGAAACCCGGAGAGCCCCTCATCTCGGACCATAAAAGGTGGCTCAAGGTAGGTACTGGACTGGTCGATTTCTTGTGGGCGGACAAGTATGTGCAATATGAAGGTGTTGCTAGGTTGGATTCCCATCGAAAATATCAATTGAAGAACGACTTTAAGTAAAGACGCCGTAGAAGAAATCCTCTCCTCCGGGGAAGGCATCTCACATCCAACACCCCGCATGCTGTCCCCACGATGCGCCAAGCCTGTTGACAACAGTGGGGCATGGGGCGGACGGCTGGATTCAGAGCGCGGGGTCGACATGCACTAAACCGGAATACCCGGAAACAAGGTATTAGCCTCCACGCTTAACTCCGCAGTGCCCGCAGTAGGTTGCATCACCAACCAGGATCGACACACCGAGCTTCCCCAACTCATGGGTAAGCTATCCGGTCGGATGTGACAATTTTCTCCCTAGACCTCCCCACGGTGGCCTCCAGCCATGGCGTACATTGCACCGATCCACCGACCGACCAGCGTCCGGCATGCGCTGCGCAGTCATCTTCTCTCGGCCGACGAAGAGAGCCTGGTGTTAGCGTAAGAGCATCCCTCCTTTCGTTTGCGACTCCGAGCCTCCCGCCGCTGACAGTTCCCAGAACCGCCAACCGCATCGAAATATGGCGCCTCTCGCAGAGTATGCTCACGATGGTGCACTCAAAGGTCATCAATGGCACCATCGTCGTGCTCCAGAAGCTGCGCCCAAAGGACTCGCAAACCGACCTCCTCTTCGTCGGCACCGAGCGGTTCGAGTATTTCAACCTCGCCTGGAACCCCGAAACCCTACAACTCGATACAATGAGCCCCTTTAATGATCCTGGCGAGCGACATATGCGCGATTCACATAGCCACGACAAGTGCTTGGTGGACCCTAGCGGCCGGTTCATGGCCTTGCATCTGTGGGAGGGCGTCATGACCATCATGCGCTTGGGGAACCGGAAGCCTACGACGATGACTCTCGAATTGATGGACCAGGTGCGCCTTTCGGAGCTCTTCGTCAAAGCGTGTACCTTTCTCTACACAGAGACTGGGCACCCGAAGATCGCACTGCTCTACCAGAGTCGCGCCGATGCGCATGACGCCAAGTTGGCGACATATCGCTTGACAGCGGACGACCGGAACACACAAGCGTCGCGATTCGACCCCGAGAAAGACAGGGACGACCAGCGAGATATATCCGATCCGGGCGCTGGTTTGCTCATACCTGTACGAAAGGGAGAAGAGGAAGTCAAACGGCACAATGTTCGAAACGTTGAAGGGGCAAAAGCACATCTCGGTGGCCTGATAGTGGTGGGCGAGACGAGATTGTTATACATCGACGACGTTACCAAGCGGACGGTCACCTCGGTTCTCAAGGAGGCGTCCATTTTTGTCACATGGGCCGAGTACGATCCAACCACGTTTTTCCTTGCAGACGATTATGGGAGCATGCATCTCTTGACCATTGTCACTGAAGGTGTAGAGGTTCTGGGCATGGAGGTTAACAATATCGGATCAACATCGCGGGCGAGCAATCTGGTCTACCTCGACAATGACATCCTCTTCGTCGCCTCTCATTATGGGGATTCCCAACTGTTCCAACTTCGGCACCAGAACTCCACGCCAGTTCTAGAAGAAATACAGAAAATAGAGAACATCGGTCCTGTCCTTGACTTTGCAGTGATGGATATGGGTAACCGGGAAGGCGATAGCCAATTGGGGAATGAATATTCGTCGGGCCAGGCTCGGCTTGTCACTGGTAGTGGAGTCTACAAGGACGGCTCGTTGAGGAGTGTGCGCAGTGGTGTAGGCCTGGAGGATGTCGGGATCCTAGGTGATCTAGAGCATACGCGCTCTTTGTTCTCTCTGGCGTCGCACGGCGCACCAAAGGTTGATACCCTGGTTGTATCCTTCTTGACCGAAACTCGGGTCTTCAAATTTGACCCCACGGGGGATGTCGAGGAGCTGGAAGCGTTTTCTGGGATGGTTCTCGATCACCAGACGTTGCTTGTCCGTAACTTACCGAATGGACAGTTACTGCAGGTCACAACAGCTACTGCCACGCTGCTGGACCCAGAGAGCGGCGTCACGATAACGTCGTGGGCGCCGGGAGGGGGAAAATCTATCACTAATGCATCTGCCAACGCGGAATGGCTGCTGCTGTCCGTGGAAGGAAAAGAACTCGTTTCCATTAGCCTCCAGAGCGAGCTGGAGGATGTCATCGTGAGGGACATCGGCAACAGGGACCAAGTCGCTTGCGTTCACGTCGCCCCTCAGCTGCCAGACATCGGGGTGGTCGGGTTCTGGACCGCTGGTACGGTTTCCCTTATTGATTTGAGGACACTGGAGCCGCTCCACGGAGAGCTGCTGCGGAGAACGCAGGAGGACGCATCGATTCCCCGAGACCTTGCGCTCGTTCAAGTCCTCCCGCCTGAAATTTCTGGACCAACACTTTTTATTGCCATGGAAGATGGAAACGTGGTGACATTCAACATCTCCGGCGACTACAGACTCTCCAGCAGGAAGAGCGTCATCCTGGGGACAAGAGCAGCCCGATTCCATCTCCTTCCACAGGAATCTGGCATTTACAGCATTTTTGCAACGACTGATATCCCCAGTCTGATATATGGTTCCGAGAAGAGGATTATTTATTCCGCTGTGACGGCCGAAGACGCCACTTGTGTCTGCCCCTTTGACGTCCAGGCCTTTCCGGATGCGATTGTGGTGGCTACGAGCTCGCAGATCAAGATCTCTCAGATCGATACGGAAAGGAGAACGCATGTGAAATCTTTGCCAATGGGTGAGACCATCAGGCGCATTGCCTACTCGGCGAGCGAGAAGGTGTTTGGTCTTGGGTGTATCGGCAGGGAGCTTGTCAACGGCGAGGAGATTGTGCAGAGCTCTTTCCGACTGGTGGACGAAGTTATCTTCGATATGGTCGGGAAGCCGTTCCCGCTGGGACTTCCTGGGGTCACCGAGCTGGTGGAGGCCGTGATTCGAGCAGAGCTCCCTGATTCTTATGGCAACAAGGCAGAAAGATTCATCGTCGGGACCAGCTTCTTGCCCGACCCCGACGTGGCTGCTAACACCAACGCGCGGGGCCGGATCTTGGTTTTGGGCATCGACAGCGACAGGAACCCGTACTTGATTGTGAAGCACGACTTGAAGGGAGGGTGTCGAGCTCTCGCTACGATGGACGGGAAGATACTGGCCGCGTTGACCAAGACAGTTGTGGTTGTCCAGTACGAAGAGTTGACGACGGTTTCCGGGCGGCTGACGATGCTCGCGTCGTACCGCCCCTCTACGTACCCGGTCGATTTGGCGGTCCATGGAGACAGCATGATGATCGCAGTAGCCGATCTGACGAAATCGATCTCCATCGTGCAGTACGTGCCTGGCCAAGAGGGCTTGCCGCCAAAACTGATCGAGGTTGCGCGGCATTTCCAGTCTGCATGGGGTACCGCAGTCGCCCATGTTGAGGATGAATCATGGCTCGAGGCGGATGCGGATGGGAATTTGATGGTTCTGCGGCGCAATCCAAAGGGCGTGACAGCGGAAGACCAGAGACGATTGGAGATGACGAGTGAGATAAACTTGGGGGAGATGGTGAATAAGATCCGCGAGATCTCGGTTGAGTCGAGCCCGAATGCCATGGTCATTCCCAAGGCTTTCTTGGGCACGGTAAGTCGCCCGCAATCGGCATTTATGATGGCGGTGAGGCTAATATCACGGGCTGTGTAGGTTGAGGGCGGTATCTACATGTTTGGCGTCATTGCGCCACATGCACAGGATCTCCTGTTGCGCTTCCAGGCAAAACTGGCCACTGTGATCCAGACGACCGGCCATATTGAGTTCAAGACGTACAGGGCATTTCGAAACTCGGAGCGGGAAGGCGATGGGCCGTTCCGGTTCTTGGATGGCGAGTTGCTGGAAAGGTTCTTGGATGTGGATGAGGAGACGCAAAAGGAAATCTGCCAAGGCCTCGGGCCAACGGTCGAGGATATGCGAAATATTGTTGAAGGGCTGAGACGGATGCACTAGAAAGGGAACATCTCGGGTTCTTACGAGATACATGTAGAAAAACTAGATATGCACCTCATGAATTGGTGCACTTGACGATGTGAAATGCCCCCCATTGACAACCAGGATTGACCCAAACAACTGATGAGATCACTGCTTTGCCTGGGGCTGCCCAAGCAATTGGCTTTTGCTTCTGCAGCGGAAGAAGTCGGGGCCCACCCAGCCAATCACAGCGCGGGGAATTGCTGACTTTTGCTGCCTGAGGCCACATTTTGTGGCCGTGGTTGGCGAAAGTGGAAACAAGCTCGGCCCAGAAAAACCTCAGCTCATGATTTCGATTCGAGAGCTTCCACCGCACCTCGCCCCCAATTGAACCCGCAACTCCCGCCCGGACGCCCCGACTCCAAGCGTACCGTACCCAGCCCGCTTTCTCCTCCCCGCGAAATGGCGCCTCTCACCACCGCTACGCGCGCCGTCGCGCGGTCCTCGGCCCTGCGCCTGGCGACGTCCCCGTCCAACGCCGTCGCGGCCCGCGCCGCCATCAGCACGTCGTCGGCTCTCCGGGACGCGTCCTCCTCGTCGAGCTACTCGAGCCCCTTCAAGGGGGAGAGCAACTCGAGCAAGATTCCCGACTTCTCCAAGTACATGGCCAAGGGCTCCGGCGGTGGGAACCAGCTGTTTGGGTACTTCATGGTCGGCACGCTCGGTGCCATCTCGGCTGCTGGCGCGAAGTCTACGATTCAGGGTGAGTGGAATTGGTGCGAGGAGAGGCCAATTGGGTTGGTGGGGGATGGATTGGGGTGTGGATGGTGGGTTGGAGGGATGGGAGTGGTGCCGGCCGGAGAGAAGTCGCCGGGGAGGGGAGGCCGGCGAGATGGGGGTGTGGAATGGCCGGAGTTGGGCGGGTACAAGGGAGATGAGTTTGGGGAAGAGAGGCTGACGAGAATTGGTGTTTTGCAGAGTTCCTGAAGAACATGTCGGCGTCCGCTGATGTCTTGGCCATGGCCAAGGTGGAGGTTGACCTGGCTGCCATTCCCGAGGGCAAGAACGTAAGCTGCGGATTCGATGGATTCGGCTTGGGAGCAGTTGGCTGACATCAGGAACAGGTCATTGTCAAGTGGCGAGGCAAGCCCGTCTTCATCCGTCACCGCACCGCAGAGGAAATCGATGAGGCCAACAAGGTCAACGTTGCGTCATTAAGAGATCCCGAGCAGGACGCCGATCGTGTCAAGAAGCCCGAGTGGCTTGTCATGCTTGGTACGTGGTTTACAAGTTTCCAGCGTCGAGGGATGCGGGCTCCGATCTGTGTCCGCAACGCAGATCCGTTGGTGCCGAAACGGGATTATGGAGCTGAAGAAGGGAAGTGTGGCTGACTTGACAACAGGCGTCTGCACGCACTTGGGATGCGTGCCCATCGGCGAGGCTGGTGACTACGGCGGCTGGTTTTGCCCCTGCCACGGTTCCCACTACGACATCTCTGGCCGCATAAGAAAGGGACCCGCTCCCCTCAACCTCGAGGTTCCCGCGTACGATTTCCCTGAGGACGACAAGCTGGTTATCGGTTAAAGGGGGACAACGGGTGTAATAATATGGGTGGAAAGGCGACATTCACAGACGGCGTGTTGCGGTTCTGGGCTCTCTCCCTGGTATAGACGCTGGCAAAACGGACCGCCTGCTGCTGCTTTGGTTTTTGGCATTTGTTTCCTCCTAGACTTTCCCATCGCTCTTGGCCTGTGCCGCTGTACAAAAACAAAGACCACTGGAGCATCAAAACACACCACAATTCCAAACTTTCATTTTTTTGTTTTATAGGTGATGGCTCTGCTCTGTCTTTACTGATTGCCCGTGGATCCTGTTTCTTTCGTGCGTCACACAAGCCAGGCTTTGGCGTGTGCTGGGGGCCAGAAGGGGCGCGCAGGATCACCACGTTGCTGAGCCAGGTAAAAGCAGAGTTGGAAAATGATTGCCATGATGGGCTTGGGGGATAACACCTCTCAGCTATTGGAGCACCTGCTGGTGTCTTATGCGAAAGGAGCACATTGATAGACAGATAGCCCCATCTCAAACTTGGATGACGGCTTGGGGCCAGAGGAAATCAGGATTTGCTCACAGACCACCAGAGGGAGAGCGCGCCGAGAGTCGTTGATCGGCTGGATCCGACTCCAATGATGAGAAGGATGTCAGTGCTTGACACTCTTAACTCGAGCGAAGCGGTCACGATGACTCCGTCCCTTGAGGGTGATCATACGCTGTCACCTTTCAGCTCCAGCGCCCGTCGACCCCTTGGCCGGTTCATGCCGGTTGATGGGGCTTCTGCGACCCAAGACACCCAAGAAAGGCCGCTACGACTTGCTTGCCACTGGTCCATCCCATAAGGCATGAAGACGGCAATGCAATGCCCTGATCATCGTCTTTCTCATCTCGTTGGGGGGGTTTCTCGAATGAGGGGGATGGGGAATTAGCCCATGCGGTGACGATTTCCATGTTTGTTCAGACGACTGTGGAATCATGGGCATCATTGGGCCTGTGGGCTCGTTTTGAGCTTTGGCCTGATATTGGCCTAGCCATCGTCGAAACATACCTGCTCATATCCAGCAGCGCCATGCTGTTCGGTTTACTTATTTCGGGGCGGGTATGCCCGCCTTACATCCGGTGTAGTTTGACGTATTGTCGGTTCTCAACCCGTCAAAACTGCCCACCGAAAAAAACCTCAACATCGGGAAATGTGACGGCTACAGACGGGAAGAAACAAGTCGTGAGCACTCGGCGCCAACCCCCATTTACCAGGCGATGGGGCTCCTTCCTCCCTCATTTCGTCTCGTCTGATATCAACCCGGTGTTTCCTGCCCTCGGCATCGAGCCTGTCAAAACAGCTGGGTGACGTCGGTGGGGGCGTCCACAATCCCTGAGCTCCCATCGATTTACGGAGACAGGAAAGAGGGTTCCGCTCCTCCAAACTCTCGGAACTTGTTTGGAGCAATGTGCAAATTTGGGCAGGGGCAGCAACAATGTGGTTGCTGTGCGCTTTGCGCAGTGCTAACTGTTTGGCGTTTTGTCTGAGGAATTCTCCGAGCGAGGTCATTCCAAGCGAGCCCGCTAACAGCTCCCCCGCAGGATTTGCCAGGGAGACGATAGCGCCCCCGCCAAAGGGTACGCTGCGGCGGCTCCCCTGTAACCTAGATGGCTTGGCGGGTCCGGCAAGCGTCAGCCTCTGCACACCAACTCGCTAGATTGCTTGCATGCGGCTCCGCTAACCCTCCACGGCGACTTGAGACAAGCAACGTCCCACGTTCCGTCTGATCTGATTTCAACCGCCAGAGCAAGATCGTCTCAAACACCCGCCTGCTGCCTCAACCAGAGGACTTACCCCAGCGGCAGCCGAGCGGCCTTGCTGATTGCCAATGGCTGGCCTTCGCACATTCTTTTGAGCCCCGCCGAGAACACGCGGAAACGTTCCACGCGTACTCGAAGGTCCTGGCGCCAACCACCGACGGGCTAGACCGCGGACTGGGCCCCGGCCGAGGCTGTCGTTCTCGTCGACGGTCATGGCCACGAGGACGGCGCAGCTGCATGTCCCAGCTCCTGTTGGTGTGGCCCGATCGCATCTCGATTGTGGGGTAGTGCCGATGGCTCCGTTCGAGAATGCGTGGAAGGCGTCCTTCTCGACGAGAGCCAGCACTGAGAGCTTTCCAACTCGCGCCTTGGGCTTCCAGCTGTCTCTTCGGAAACTGAACCGAACCCGTCTACTCTCCTAAGCCAAGTGGTTGGATTTGTTTCCCGCCCCATCTCATCATCAGCAAGACGAAGATCGCCGTCCTTCGGGTCTCACGGGCCATGATTTTCCAGACTCCTTGATTGAGATGCCCGCAAGGGGGTCAAAGCTAGCAAGCTCTCCAAACGGGAAGTGCGACTTCTCGCTAGACGATTTCGTTGCCAACGCTCAAAACCACGGCCCTCTTGGCGCTGGGAACAGGGTCCCTCCCGGCACCACACACACCCCTGCCCACGCCTACTGGCCCCCGTCACCACCACGGGGCAGCCCTCGACGAGGCATGTCGTTCCGGAGCCCAGCTTAGCCGGCAGCATGCCGCCCAGGGACGCGGCCCACGCAGACAGGGCGGCGGGCGCCTCGATCGCGGGGACAGCGCCTCGTAAGCGAAGTGTTGAGAATCCCAGGGCCATGCTCACCTTGAGACGATGCATCCCGTCCGATCACCGTTGGCGTTGGGCCGCTGCCCAAGTCGTATATAAGTCGTCCCGGCTGTCCTGGAATGCGTATCTCTCGTCTCTTTTTCCCTACACACGCTCTTTCGTTTAACATTGTTTCCGGTTCCTTCGTTTCTTCTTCAGTTCCGTGAACTTTTTCGTTCTTTAACCTTCTCTCAGGCCGGGCCTCCGTTTTATCCATCCTTCCAATCCGTTTTTGCGTCGACCGCTTTACGAAACTCACGACAAGATGAAGTACGAGATTGCTCTGTTGGGGCTGGCGAGCGTCGCCACCGCCCGTGATACCCACAAGTACTGGTCTAAGCTGGGAAGGCGTGAGGTGCCCCAGGAGCACTCGCACGAGGCCATCCTCCGCGCTGCCGATGCTGCCCTGAAGCTCAACAACCCCCTCGAGATTCAGGATGCCGTCTTCTCTCTCCTTGGCAACGCCGCGGCTGCTCTGGGTGCGCCCAACGTCGCCAACCTGGACTGCCTGCAGCAAATCGTTGCTGACCAGGCTTTCACCAACGCCAAGGAGGCTGGCGATCTCGATGCCATGGCCAACGCCATCCTCTTCCGCGCCCTCGAGAAGAACACCCTCACCGTCGGCGAGGCCAGCCCCCTCTGCAACGAGGCGGCCGTGAATCCCGAGATTGCTGCCATCCAGCAGCACCAGGACCCCGCCTCCCCCGAGGCCTCTGGCAACGCCGCTATCGAGCTTGCCGTTGCCGTTCAGCTGGCTTCCATTGGCGCTGATCCCGCGCTTGCCCTCACCTCCGGCACTTTCGCCCCTGGCGAGGTTAGTTTTCCTAATTGCGAACCAACAATTCATGCATGCTAACAGAAACCCCAGATCGGCGACCCTACTGCTGCCGGCAACACCTGCAACGATGCTGAGGACCCCATCGGCTGCATCATTTCCCTGAACCTGCTTGTTCCCGCCGTCAGCCTTGACGACATCGAGGCTGCCGTCGCTGCCGCTGGTGGTGCCGGTGCTGGTGCCGCCGCTGGTGCCGCTGATGAGGTTGTTGGTAAGTTACATTCCTCGTCATACTTGTTAGGAGACAAGACGCTGACTTTACATGCAGCCTGCGCCGATCCCGCTGCTGCTGCTCCTCCCGCCAAGGGCAAGGGCAAGGCTGAGGGCAAGGGAAAGGCTGAGGGTAAGGGCAAGGCCGAGGGCAAGGGCAAGGGTGCCGCTGAGGCTGATGTTGGCGCTGGAGCTGGCGCTGCTACTGGTACCGTCAACGTTCAGGCTTTCACCGGTGCTCTCGGCGGCCCCGCGCCCCCGGTCCAGTCTACCGCTGGTTCCGACCGCCCCTTCGAGGTCAACGGTGCTACCTTCCTCAACGCCGGTGCCGCCATCCAGCGCTCTTGCGCCGTCCAGAAGAACGCCTGCGCCAACGCTGCTAACTCTGGTGCTCTTGACGGCGGCACTGCTCAGTGCGACGCTCAGGAGGACGAGTGCCGCAACGCCAACAGCCTCAAGCGCCGCCGTATCGCTATGCGTGATGCCCGCCGCCGCCGCCAGGCTGGTGCTCTCGACTTTGGCAACTGTGGCAGCCCCGCCATCGTCTTTGCTGAGGGCCTCGACGGTCGCCAGGAGGCTAGCTTCCAGAGCGGCAACAACGCCGACTTCAACCACGGCTCCGCCCTTAACATCCGCATCATCGCTGACTTCACTTGCGGCCGTCTCGAGAGCTCGTGCAAGGCTGATGCCGCCACCGTCGCGGCGTGCAAGGCTGGTGCCGCTGCTGCCGCCGGTGCCAGCGGTCAGGCCGCCGCTGATGCTTTCAACAACGCTCTGGGCGTCTAGACGCTAGCGTAGTCGAAGTTGGCGTAGGAAACAAAAGGGGAAACGTGTAAGAAACGGCAATGGAAATGGATATTATTACTTTTTTTTTCTTCCAAATTTTATGTATTTATGGAGAGAGCTTGACACAACACACATGGGCATGGCGTAGGTCTCCTTTTAGGGCGTGGGTTATGTCTAGGTGGAATGGGTTATGAGAATGACCAATGAACCTGATTCTGAAACTGAGCATTCTTGTGAACTTCTGTGGTTGGTGAGTAAAGTGCTTGCGAACTCTATGCCAGAACCGTGAGGGCCATCCGTTTTTTTTTTGGGCACCAATGAGGGACTCTAGCGGTTGACGCGAGGAAAGATGATTCTCGGTAGTAATTTTCAACTTTCACAAATCGGTCTAAACAGCGCTCAGTAGCAAGGGGGGAACACTGTCAGTCGGCATTGTCCTGCTGTGCTCTAAGCGACGTAGGGGCCGCTGTCAGAATTTGTTTGTGTGATAGACGTCTGGCATCTAAACTGGCTAAATACGGCTGCGCACCTAACAGAAATGTAGGGGTGATGTGCATGCTCGGTATTTGTGCAGAGCGTGGGGGCCGGGAGATCTCTCAAGCTCAGGCATTGTAGTGGTTCACATGACCAGGTCAGAAAACTTTGAGCGAGGCGGGAGCAAGTCGCTAATCTCTGATGCGTGTATTGTAGTCGAAATCTGTCTACGTAGAGATGCAGAGTTATGCAGGATTTCTCACTCTGTGTGACTTACCGTAACCTAACGGTGTCGATAGGTATGTGTGCAGGTATGTATATACAAGGACTCCGCTTCGTCCTCTGTCCTCACCACTTCATGTTACTTCTCGAAAACTTCCCACAGCGGTGGCGGAAGGGCGTGAAAGGGCGGCGCATGTCTCTGTCCAATATGCTTGATGCCGATGTAAACGACCCTCCGAGCGGGGTTGCCCATCGTGACCGACTTGGAGCTGAGACCGTAGTACTCGGAGATGGAATGAGTGAGGAAGCGCCTGTTGAGCTCGTGAGCATCGCACCCTCAACCCAAACCGGGTTCAAAATCGGAAGGGGAAAAAGAGCCAGGGAAAACGGAGACATACTTGAACGCCCCACTCTCATCATCCCCCGTCGTATCCAACACCATCCCGCTCTCAACCGGCTTCTCCTTCTCCACCCTCTGCGCCTTCTTGAACGTCTTCCCATCCATCATGCTGCCATTCCTTCCCACAAACACAATCTCCTCATCCTCATCGGTATCGCTTTCCACCGCACTCTCATCCACCTTGGCCACCAGCCCCGTGTCGACCAAAAACTGCCTCACTGGCTCCTCCAGCACCCGCAGCCACGACTTGACCGCAGGCGTCTTCTTGGCCTTGGCCCTCAAATCCCTCGGCACCCTGCCCACCTCGACCCTCACCTCCACGCTCCCCTTCTTGCGATGCACCGCAAACGCCGCCTTCCTCTCCTCCACCCTCTCCCTCAACCCCTTATCCCAATACTGCGCCAGCGCATACGGCACCGTAGGCAGCACTGGATGCGTGGGATGAACGGCCCAGTCCGTCGGCAGCGGAGGCTGCGCGTTGGGGACGTGAAGGAGGTGATCTACCCCGTAAAAAATAACCAAAACCATTAGCAAATCTCTTTTCAGCTCAACCTTCCCCATCCCCCTCCCCAAGGGCAACCAGAAAGGATTTACCATTCTCCCACCTCCTCCGCTGGCGACTCCCCTCCTTACCCCTCAACAACTCATCCCTCTTCTTCATACTATCCCTGCGCATAGGCGCGCGCCGCGCGGGCGTTATTCCCGCTCCGCCGGGGCCATCGAACGCGATATTACGCAGCTTCATGCGCGGGGCGCTCGGCGCGTGCTCAGTGTCGAGCGCGATGGCCAGGGCGGTGCCGGTGCCGCGCGCCGCGGGGGAGATGGAGAGGGATGCCAGCGCCTCGGCGGTCCAAGCCTCGACGTCGACGGTTGCCGTCGAGGCGTTGGACAGCGAGTGCGCGTGGCCGTGTCCGTGGGGGTGCGCTGCACCGGGAGCAGCGGGGGCAGCGGCGGGAGTTGGTTGCTGCTGCTGCGGGGGCTCGGCATCGTGCTCGTCAGCGAGCGGGAGCTTGTTAATTGCCATTGTTGTAGTCTGTCGGTCGGATCGAAAAGGAGTTGCTGGTGGTGGTAAGGAGAGGGGGAGGTGCGCGCTGCGGTTGGAGATAAGGGGCACGGGTGGCGACTTGGGGAGGACAGGGAACCCTTATCTCGGGTGCTTGGCGCAATGACGGTGGAGTGAAACGAGATGTGAAGTGCAATTGAGAGACGAATAACGAGTAATAAGAAAAACCGAAATATCCAGCGGCGCTACCGGATGTCTACTGATGTCCCAACAAAAAAAGAAAGAGGGAAATTGAAGCGATGTTGGTCGTCGTCGGCATGACACATCGACTTCCCTCCAAGAATCCTCCCCGGAATGGGAGCTCCGGCCAATCAGCGGCGGGTCGCAACCACGCGGTCTTGACTCCCCTGCTCAATCGCTGGACCATCCCATGTTTGCCGGGGTTGAGCGTGTGGGTGGGGGCATTAGATGCAGCGACAAAGAGCCCACACATCAAGTGGAAGTCATCAGTCTTCCAGGCAGAAACCTGCTCACAACCAACCGATTGGTCAAGAAAAATGTGACTTTTTTGATATTATAAGAATGAATCATAGATAGATAGGTAGGTAGGTGGGTAATAGTTATACAAGACTCTAGTCTCGGGTGGATAAGGTAGGTATAAAACGAGAATAAAAAGTGAAATGGTAGGTGAATACATGATGGGTATCACAGGCCACTCGGGGAGCAGACCAAAGCCCGCTCCGGCCTGCGTTGACAGTCTCGAAAACCCCAAAAATCTCGCCAAACTCCTCGCTTCTCAAGATGCCTCAATCTCAATCTGTCTTCTCCGGAAAATAATTACCCCTTAATCGCCGCCTTCGCTTGCATGCCATGAGTGACCAGACTATGACCACCGGTTCTGTCCCAGCCCATTCAGACTGTTCCGCAGCTCCATCTTCTTCCTGTCGCCGCCCTCCTCAACATCATCTAGCCTCTCACCGCCAATGGCCAATCCTGGCCTCACCAACCCCGTGACGCTCGTCCGCATGCTACTCCTCGACGCCGGCTGCTTGCCCGTGACCTCGGAGAAGTTGCCCATCCCGCTGCGAGAGCGGCTGATGCCGCCCGAGCCACGGCTGCCACGGGACCCGCGTTTCGCGGTTGGGAGCCAAGACATGAACATGGTGGAGATAGCCTTGGGTCTCGAGATGTTGGCCTTCTTTTGCTGGAGACTGTCGGTGCTGCTGTTGGAGGAATTGGAGCCCATGCGGTTGCCGAGTCGCCTCCTTTTGAGCATAATGAAAGAGATAACAATAAGAGCGATGGCGGCAATGCTGCCCACGACGGGTGCGGCAATCCAGGCGTTCGAGGTACCCATGTCTTCCTGGTTTGCGGCGTCGGCGGGTGCTGTGCTGCCGAGGTTGTTGGTGTTGCCGCCGGTAGGGAAGACGAAGCCGGGTGTTGTTTGAGTCGGTTGAGGGAAGAGATCCGTAATAAGGGTACCCGTGGCAGCGGGACTCCCTGCCCCGTTGCCCGGGGGTGTGAAAACAGCCGCGCCGGTCTGCTGCGGCGTGGGAAGGGGAAGCGGGATTGTTGCAACTCCTTGACCGCCGCCGGGATTTCCGCCGCCACCCGCAGAGTTTGGAAGAGGAGCGTTGCCAACGCCTTGGATCAAAGCCGTGTCGACACGCCCGTCAGGAACGATGGTGCCAGCATCCGTGACGATGGTTTTCAAGTAGCAGTTCTTGAAGCCTTGATCCTGGCTTGCATCGAAGGACACACCAGCGCAACCAGTCGTAGTTGAGCACATCCCCATGCAGTCTTGGAATGTTGGCGCAAAGGCTTGCGAGATATCAAACCCGGCAATGACAGTTCCACAGGCGATCGAGAATGTCTTCCCCAATGCTGACTGCGAGGCTCCCACACTGGCGCAATTCGATGATGCCCCTGGAAAGATGGCGATGGCCGAGTCGATCCTCCTCGCCGTGCGCACCCCCTGCGGGCTCAGCCTGGCTTTGAGCTGGCATGTAAGCCCGTCGAAGGAGACGCCGTCGCATCTTGGATGAAATGACGAGCATATCTCCGCGCACGTCACCAAGTCGAATGCCTCCATACTGTTCAGAACATTTCCACCAATGTCGGTACCACATGAAAGCGTAAACGGCTGCGTGGTCCCGATCTGCGTCCCATTTCGATTTGGACACGGAGACGCCCCCTGCTGCCTCCGCTCCACGGCCTTCTTCTCAAACCCCATCCCCCATCTCTTTGGATGCATCGTGTGTCGTTCTTCGTAAAGATTCGTCTCTGCTGAGTGTAAAGGTGTTTCGATCAACGAGTGGGAGCCGGTTGGTTAGGCTGTCATGCGCAAGACATGGAGTAAAAAAACATTATGAGATGGTAAGGAGAGTAGATGGTGGTCACGCAGTGAAGCCAAGATTTGCAGAAAGAACAAGCAGAAGGAAGAAGACCGGGAATGCCCATGAAAGCTGCAGCACACCCTCTAGCCATTTAAGAGAAAGCTTTGGCCCATCCGGCATTCAGACCACGTCCAGGTGGTCTGGAAGCCGTGGCGACGCATATCGCCCAGCGACGCATCAAGACGCAAGGCAGACGTGATCGACCGAGCACGACCGAAATGCCGAACACCTTCGCTTGGTATGCGATCTCCCAAAAGAGACGAGGCTATTCTGTCTGACACCTGATGAGGCGCTTGATAGATGAGAAGGTGTGGCGGGTAAACTGCCACATGAGACGACAACAGTGACGTGCGCACAACTGAGGTGTTCCAGGACGTCGATCATCCCGAGGAACCGATCGATCCGTGACGAAACATGCCCCTCCCCCAAGTCGAAAATGCGCCCGAGCCGGAACATTCGAAAGCGATGGGCCATGAACTTGGTCGCTCCCTAGATTTTGCAGCGATGTTTGGCGCCGGCGAGGTTGAGCGAGCCGTGAAAGGGGCTGACAGGAGACGACCGGTTGGGTGAATTGGCCGGAGAATAAGGCGAACCACGGAACGGACGGAAAGGGGCGAAAATAGCAACCCCGGATCCAGATTTGGTCCCTGCAGGAGTCTAGACACTGAGCAAGGAGGCATTCCGGGCTTGTGAAGACAGAATCCGTCAAGCCTCGCTGGAGAGCATCCCCGGATCAGGATTGTGAGTATCTGACGACCAGTGCAGATGCAGACATGCAGGGCTGGGAGGCGCCTGACACGGTCGCAAGCCGGAGCACTCACTCCAGAGCATTGGGAACGTGGTCAGACTCACCCACGTCTATAATATTATCGCTGCTTCAATCCAATTGATTCGAATCGGCGTAGGCGGTCCAATGAGGAAAGCAACGAAGGGTTGGCGGGGCCTCGCTGGCTGCTCCCCTCTCTGTGCGCAGGTCTGTGTGTGTATGCGCTCTGGTTTTGTGGGGTGGTCGTGAGGGCGTACCTGCATCGCATCCGATCGCATCCGATCGAGCTTGCATAGACTCGCTGTGAGGGTCAGATCTGGAGTCGACAATGCGATGCGGCGCTCAGACACGAGCCCCAGGAAAAGGTCTCATCGGCGGCCCGTAGAACAATCGAAGCTGCCACACCTCCCAGAAGTGACAGCGGGGGCTAACGCAATGGGAAGAAGCGAGGCCCGGTTGTTAACGACCTAGGTACGGAGCATACCGAATATGTTTCGCTCGTCCGTGGCTGTCAACAAGTGCCGACGACGCGGCTCAGCGGCAGCGTCCCGAAATGCCGTCCAATTGACAAATGCTGACCTTCTGTGGTGGTGTCGTTTTGTGATCTGTAAAGTCATCGCAAGGTCGCACAAAAAGCCATCTGCGCTTGTCCGGTTCTAGATCGACATCTGCGGACAAGGTCAAGGTGAGTTGGTAGAAGGGTGAGAACTTTGGGTTGAAGGAAGCAAGATTTGCGGGGTGTTGGGATGCATTGCTGTGATTGACAACCAGGCCACGCAGCTCCTTCCACTGCGCTGCGCTGCATTGCTCAATCCAACCCTAACCCTTGCTCGACTGATCATAGAGGGATTTGTCGAGCAGACCAAGCACATACGACCATACCTACTGGAGAACTCGGGATCCCGTCCGCTCTCCCATCGATAAACCAGTAAGGGCCCAACTAGTAGTTGGGTCGGTGACGACCAGCGAATCCCTGGTGTTGTATGTTTTTTTTGCCAGCTTTTGTTTTTTTGTCACTGCTGACTGCACTGGGTGGAGAATCCCCCGTTCGAATAAACATTGGCGATATATGCTAGTGAAACGCCTCGGATACAGGCTTCATCCCGCTTCCAACCGCCGTGAACCCTTCCGGCTTCCCCTCTTCGGCATGGGGAACCTTCCATGTGGCCCTCCGAGAATATAAACATCAAACCAAGAACGCAGCAACAGCCAGCCAAGTAACTCCGTGTCCCGCATGTTATCCAATGTCTCTAGATAATGATGAAAAGTTGTACCGGACAGCACCGAATACTCTTGGGCTCCGAAGTTAGGTGGTGTAGTTTCGGCTCGAACCGTTTCTCAACAGAGGATCGGCCTCGTTCTCTTGCCGTTCTTCATCGGGGTTCTCAGCAATAGTGTTGTTGCCGGTCGAGCGGTGACCTCGGTGCAATGGTTTGCCCGCCTGGTTGTGCGCCACTGTCTCGTAGTAGATGGCCATGGCAAGGAGGATGCCTTGCATCGACGCGGTCAACACGAAAATTCCCCAGGAACTCCAGCCGGCCCAGCCAAGCCGCGCGAAGAGACTGCCTGCAAATATGAAGCCGCCAGGCGTCTGCATGCACATCATCGGGATACTCAAAGAGCCCACGTGCTTGATGTGGTAGGTCATCCAAATCTGGGGGAGGTATTGCACGGCGGCGAGAAGAGCAGCCATTATTCCGAGTGTGTTGGCCCAGATTCCAAGCTCCTCGGGGGCCACTGTGGTGAGTATCCCGGTTATTACAATGACTGCCAGACCGTGCAAGAGGGTGAGGACTGCAACGAGAAGTGCTGTCTGCCATCGCGGGCTATCTCCTCCCTCTCCTAGCTCTTCATTGTCGGGATCGTTTTCGGGGTTGTATCGGAAAAAAACAAGGAAAAGGACGAAACTGTGGACCGTCAGTACCATACCGAGCGCGTCAGATCTAGAGATCCCTTCTCACATGAATGTAAAGCATATCCACTGTATCCCCAGCTGCGTGATACCAAGAAGACCAGCTACACAGTGGAACGTCTCCAACTCCTTGCAGCAGGCGACATCTCGGCGCGACTGCGGAAGAAGGAGAATGTTGCCAAACGCAGACGTCGCAGATGTTGTTCCGAGTAGAATAAAGTAGGGCGAAATTCCCTCAGATGTGCCTCGTTTGATGATTCGGACATGTTGAGGGAGGTAGCTGATTAGCATCCCTATCACGATTGAGCTACCGAGGAGTCAGCGCGGCGCGAAAGGAGGCGAGGGATGGCGCGAACATTGAAACGATGAGGTTGACGACATTGATGTCCCTCAAGTCCTCACAGAGGTCTTCTTGCGCAAGCGTTTCCATAGTGGCGATGGTACGGAGTGTTGTTCGAGCTTTGGGTCGGAGATGCGGTCGCAAGGCGCGACGTCAGCGAGCTTGGGTCCAGCTCATCAAGGTGTTGGTGGGGCAGCTGACACCCCACACTAGCGCCAGGCACAGACCACACCCCAAATGTTGGGCCAGTCCACTGAGCCGAAGTTTTTATTGTTCAGGAGGCGGTTTGCGTGCTTTCAGCAGATGCGCTCTAAACTTCAGTCTCGGGAATTCCAGGCGTAAAAATACTTGGTACTTCATTGTCGTCTTTTTGAGTGCAAGCAACTCATCTTTTGAAGGCTCAATAAGTAGCCCGCGACGAATTGACGTTCTGTCCCACAATAAATACGTGCCTTGGCGCTCGTTGTCCAGCCTCCATCACAGGTTGGAGCTGAGAACTCCGCGCCGCTGCCACCCCTGTCGATCCTCACCAGCTTCAACGGTCAAGAGCCCCACTACAAAATTGATGCTGCAGGCAATGACAACACCAAGACTCTCGCAAAATGGGGAGCCCTTCGTTCGACCTTCTTGCTTTCTCGAAAGAGGCAAGCGGAGGCATACCGCCTAAAAAACAAAACTCTTCCCACGAGCCGACCGGTATTCCGCCCTTTTTCAAGAGCCTTCAATGGTACGTCTCATCACGGCCGCTGCATCTCATCACCACAGCAAAGATATCAGTCACTGACAACGCTCATCAGGTCAGCAGATGGAACCACATTATTCACATCATCTTCGGAGAAGCATGTCTCTTCTTACGTTCTTCCAGAAACCCTCCTCGAGCCAAGAGACGAACCCCTTCACCTGAAGGCTCACTCCACCCTCATCCTGGGAGAGCAAACCAGCGCCATCGCTCCATGCCCCTACTTCGCCCTAGAAAACCCATACACCCACTCCATCCTAACCGCCAGCTACGACCATCCCATCCACCTGCACTACGCATTCCCCCAACAACCCTCATCGGACGATCACCTCACCACAGCAACTCATCAACCTCCACCGATCGCCTCCTTCCGCCTCATCAAACAGGAAACCGAAGCCTACCTCCCTAGTGCCTCTTTAATATGGCCCGCTCCTGGGACCCATTTCATCGCAGGCACCACCAACCGCATCGCCATCTTTGACGTCTCTAATCCGAGCTCACTCACTCCTGAACCTCTTTTCTCCATCGCCACCATTCCCTCAACGCGCCACATCCGCAAAGGCAATGGCATTGGCATGCGCGGTACCGTATCAGCATTGGCAGCCCAAGTGCGTGAGGACGGCGACGCCGGGCTCATCGCGGCGGGCACACGCACCCGGTTCATGGGATTGTACGACCTACAGCGAGCAGGAGAATGTGTTGCAACGTGGGGTGTCGCTGCATCAGCAGACGAGGCGGGAATTGGCGGTGGGGGTGTTACGCAGACTGTTTGGTCCCCGTGTGGGCGGTACTTGGTTGTCAATGAGCGGGCGTCCAGCGGATTATTGGTCTACGATTTGCGGGGGACGAACCAGCTGCTTGCGCACTTGGAGGGGCGGAAAGGGGATACGAGTCAGCGACTGAGCTGTGACGTGTACCCGGGCACGAACGCTGTTGGGGGCTTCGAGGTCTGGGCGGGGACCAAGGATGGGCGTGTGGTGATGTGGGAAGGGGTCGGGAATGAGTGTGGTGCGGTCTCGCCGTCTGGGGGATGGGACGCCCATAAGTCTGCGGTTGGGAGTACTGCGATGCATGCGAGTGGCTCGGTTGTGGCAACGTGTTCGGGGTCTTGGGAAATCACGGGTGATGGGCTCTTCAGTGACTCCGAGACCGGGAGCGACAGCAGTGAGGAGGGAGACAGCGACGACAGCTCAGGTTCCAGCAGGTCGACATCAGAGCCAAGTTCACGACAATCGAAGGTATCGTCTTTTGTTGTGAAAGAAACGAGTATCAAAGTTTGGAGGATTGGGGCAAGCAGTTCGCCGAAAGGGGATACACCCGGAGCCGGGGACGACAACAGCAACGGGACGTGACAGAAGCGCCCAGCAACAAGAAAACAAACTCGGCTTCATCATCAAGTTACATCCCTCAGTCTACATGCGTTCATACTCTGCCAAGTATTGCAACTTCAAGTTCCGCCGAAAGCTACATGTCGGTTTCAGATCCATGCGGCCCAATGAGATGGGCCGCCTCACAACCCCAAACGGCCACTGCCGCTTCCCGGGCGATATTCTTGACATCAGATCACCATATTGTTTCCGAGCGCGCCGAAGAGATAAAGCCGACTTTGTGTGGCCTTGTCAAACCTCGCCAAGCCACATCTCTGAGGCTGCCACGTCGTGAACATGGCTTACAGCATGCTGACCCCATGGCTCATCAAGTGCCTGACTCACTCTGACCAGCACCTTCCTCCCGCCCAACGCGTCCTCCAACGCCACGATTCGTTCTCCGGGCTCCATCATCACGAATAACGGAAGCCCATACATGCGCCCCTCACCGATCGCCAGCTCCCCATCCGGCACCTTGAGGGTTCCCAGTGTGACCTGCGCCCCATACGCGTTCATCCCTGCACGACGCAGAAACATCTCCCACCTCGTCTCCACCGGCAACAACATGTCCTGCACCGCAGAAGCCTCCGGCGCATGCTTGCAAATTGCAGCTGCCACCCATTTAGCCAGCGTCTCGTTCCCTCCTCCGACGTAGAGCAGTCGAACGTCGGTTTGGAGACCCGCTGCGTACCCCTGAAACTCCACCAGAACCTTCGCGTCAGACTGCGAGAGGGGAATCATCGTCTCATCGCTCTTATTTCCTTCTGATACAAGCACGATGAGGTTCTCGTAGCGGGCGGCGACGTTCTCCAAAACGTGACGAAAGATGACTTGGCCGCTCTTGCCCGGCAGGGGCTTCTGTCGTAGCTTGACCATGGTGGTTAGAAGGATGCCTGTGGCGGGGGAGATGGTCAGGTCTGCTTCGTCTGCGTTGGGGGAGCGGAGGCCGGGGTACCAGCCTGGGGGTCTCCGCTTGTTGTAGTCACGCTCTAAGAGGTCGATGTCGGGGATGTGAGATTTGATGAGATCGACAAGGGGTTTTGATATTGCTGAGGAGATAATCACTCTTGGGGGAATGTTTGGGGGTGTGAGCTCCGGAGCCATGGCGAGGATTGGTTTTGGCTGCTGGTATGTTGGGTTGGCCTGTTCGATGGCGAGGGGTTGGGTTTTTGGAATAAGAGGGCCGGTCGCCGAGGCTAAGGGATCGCTGAAGTGATGGCTTTGAATCGTTTTCTGCTTCTTCTGGGTGTACATGTCCACGTAGTTCCCTATGAGTGGTGCTATGTTGGTGTAGTCGCTCATGAACCCATGCAACACGTTCGCCGACTCGAGCATCGATAGGTTCATAGGCCTCGCGATTTGAGTGTTGGGATCTGAGCGGTCAGGCGTGGAGGCTGGTTGTGTCCGTTGCAGCATCTCGTCCAACACGCGCTTCTTGCCTTTAGACCGTACACTTGAGTCGCCTAAGAGCTTTTCGCCAAGTTTTTGAGAGCTCTGTGGGCGACTATCCGGGAGTCTCGTACGGTTCTTGCTACTCATGCCACTGAGTGAAGGTTGCCGGCTTTTCGACCTTGGAGGCGCGACTGGGCTACGCACCGCATCCTCCATCTCGATCTCGCTGTCGTCGTCTTTCGAAGACCTGGAAAACGCGAAGCCCGAGCGTCTCTTGATGCAGTCAGCGCTCGTGGCAACCTCATCCTTCTTAGGTCTCTCCAAGAAGCGAACAAACAGGCTGTCATCCGTGTCGATAGACTCTGACAGTATGGGCTCCTTATTTGTTTTCTCTAGCGGCCTCCAAACCATCTTCATCTCGGCAGCTTTGCTACCCGGCCACTTCATCATGCGGGGAGCCAGGATAGTCCTGTCCATTATCCATCTGAACATCTCGGCTTCTGTCAACCGGTGGGATCCCCACTCAAGCGCCGGGATGGAAAAGTCCAAGACCGGAACCGAGATTCTCGCAGTCGCGTCGAGCGGTTGGAGCTTCTCTTGCTCTGATGCTCGCGTGAGAAACACCGCTTTGGCGTTGATGAAGTTGGTGAACTGCGGATCTAGCACGTCGGCTGTGCTAATTACGGGATCGCTGCTGTGGATGAAGGTTCTCGCCTTGGCGAGGTCTTCAGGGTCAAGAACTTTGGTCTTGGCGCGCTGCCATTCGTCTTCTCGTTCTGGGATGAAGAGAGGGACGTCCACCTTGGTGTCTCGTGGGAGCGGTTGCGGAGAGGCAAAGGGGTCGTTTGAGGAGAGCTCCCCTGCTCTTATCATCTCTGAGATGTCTAGGTCGTCGTAGCGGTCTGGAGAGGGGAGTTGATTCGTGGCGACGGAGCTCCAGAAGTTGAGGTCGTCCTCGAATATCCGGCTCTCCGCTGCTTCTAGGTCTGCGGATATCATGGAGCCGGCTTCGGATGGTTCGGGGATGTTGCAGTCCTCGTCATCCGGGATGAAATAGTCTGAGATGGGCTTGAGGAGGGGGCTCAGAGGGGGTGTTAGGCGTTCTCGTGCTCCGACCTGTTCTGTTAGTCAATGTGTGACACACAGGGTGAGAACGGGATTGTCTTACTCCTCTGTAAGTGGAAACACTCTCGAGCATCTCCTCCCGGTCGGAGTCTGTCCAGTCTGCCTTGAGGTTTTGCATAAGAAACACCAACGATTCCCTCTTCATTTCCAGGGACTCCTCCCTGAACTTCTTCATGAGTGCTTCATCTCCTTTCTTGTCCTTTTCCGGGAAGCCCAGTCCGCCGTCTGGTCTGTCGGGAAAGAGCGGAAGGCCGAGCTCCAGGATCTGCGCTTTCTTGAACTCGTCCACGGCTTTCGCCAACTGCCCACAATCGGTGACATGGTCACTGCGGAGCGCAGGGATCTCCATTTTGAGCTTCTTCAGTTCGGAAATCTCAGAGACACATACATCGGCTATGAGGGCCGCTACTTCTCCCTCACTGTATTGCTTGCAGGCCTTCTGAATAAGGAGCATGGACGGCGCTGGCAGCTGCCATTGCTCCGGTGTGGGGATGATTTCCCGAAAGAGGCACTCTTGGAGAAACGGAATCTCGAATAGGCTGCCTGGCTCGGCTCCATCGACAGTTGTCGAGATCTGGATGTCATCGTCCACCAGGCGGGGCCACGGTTCGAAGCGACTGTCGACGGTGAGGCCATTCCATCTGGCATATTCGTCGGCTTCCATGTCTGGGTCCTCCCATTCTGATGGCTCGGTTCGCAAATCTTGGAGCGATTCTTTGAGCGAGATGAGGTCGCTCCCTGTTTCGAAGTCCATGATGGGAGGACGGTGCCCTCGCGACTCGCCGGGGTGGCCGCTACCTTGTAGAAGACGTGCTTCACGGGAACAACATCGGCGAAACAAAAAGAATACTGGAAATCTGATGCTATTTTCCCTGTGTCCTGACCACGGGCCCGGCTGTGGGGAACGAACTGACGAACAGGAAAATCGCCACACCGATGGAAAGCAGAGGGGGAAGTCACGACCAACACCCAACCTCGAATTCGAGAGCTCCAGCTTCGCCAACTTACTTCTGAAGATCCCAGTCGCTCCACGTGGGAAAGACACTCCGGTACCAAAAGTATATCTGCCACCAAGGATACATGCTTGCGTTCCAAGCCCCCTTGTCGCCCTCGTCGACGTACCAACTGTGGCCTTTCTGAGCGCCCCAAACCATCTTGCTCAGATCCGCCTGCAGCTGCTCGACGTATTTCGCTTCAGCATCGCTTTTGATCTCGATCGACGCAGCCTTTCCGTCCAGGACGGGCTTGATCATGCGAAGCGCAAGGTTGATCGAGTTTTCGATGCCATCAATCAACGAGGTATGGCCGGTTCCGGAATTGGGCCCTATCCAGTACATGTCAGCAAGCGTTTTCCACCAGCGTCTGAGCTCCTTACTTACCGCAGAGAAAGAAGAAGTTTGGAAAGCCGCTGACTGCACAGCAGTCGTATGCCGCTGCTCCACCACTCTTCGACCAATGCTCCTGAAGAGATTCGGCATTTCGGCCAACCACATTGACGTCTACGAGAAATCGGTTGGTGTGGAAACCGGTGGCAAAGATAATCACGTCGGCCTTGATCACACCGTCTTTGATTCGGATGCCTTCCGGAATGACCTCGAGCACCGGCGCGTCTGTGAGAGTGATCTTGTCCGAGTTCAGACATTGCAAGTACCCTGGGTCAAAGATGCGCCGCTTGTATCCCATCTCAAAATCAGGGATCAGGAGATCATGATATTTCTCCGGTGCGGTGGCCCTGATGTTATTCTCGGCGGCCTTGGCTGATCGACTTCGGAGCCATTTTCCATACCGGTTCATCAGAAACTTGGGGAACTCCAGTTCGGTGTACCACCACAAGATTGAGCGTTGGATACCCTTTGTCCAAGGAGCATACTTGGTCAGGGTCACCAACGGGGAGAAGTTGACGGTATCCTTGATATTGGGAATGATCCAGTGTTTGGTGCGGATGATCTGTGTCAGATGAGCGGTCTCGTCTGCAATGGCGGGCACGATTTGGTTTGCAGAGCAGCCGTTCCCAAACATGACAACCTGCTTGTCCTTCAGATCCAGTCCCTGAGGCCATCGAGCTGAATGCACAACCGGGCCGTGGAAGGTGTCGAGCCCAGGGATTTCGGGGATCCGCGGCTTGCTGAAGAGGCCGACTCCGCTGAAGACAAATTGGGCTTCGTGCACAAACAAGCGACTGGCAACGCTGTCGCGTATGGTCATTCTCCAGCGGTCCTTTTCCTCGATCCATTCGCACTTCTCAACGTTGGTCTTGAACGATATCTTGTCGATGAGATCATACTTGGTTGCGACGTTCCGCAAGTAGGCGTGGATGTCGGCGCGAGGGGGGAGGACAGAGTCCCAGGCTGGGTTGGTCTCGAAGGAGTAGCTGTACAGAATGCTTGGTATGTCACACGCACATCCTGTTGAAGCTGGTCAGTTTGGCCTTTCTATTCATTTCGAACAGACAAGATGGAGGCTTGCTGACCTGGGTACTGGTTGGTCCACCATGTGCCTCCCAAGTCACTCTCCCGCTCAAACACCCGGACATCGGTGATGCCGTATCTTCGTTTCAGAATTGCACCGAGACCGATTCCTGAGAACCCAGCACCGATACAGGCAAACTGCGTGTAGCTCACCTGCCCCTCGGCCGCAACATCTGGTGCGGCTGTTGGCATAGTGAACACCTGGAGGACAATTTTGGTAAAGAGGTTTGGAAGAGATGGAACACCGGCTGCTTGTGTTTTGACGTGGAGGATGCTCCAAGCGTGGAGGAAAACAAGAGAGTATCTACTGATATATGAATAGACAACGCTTTGGAGTGGCCCAATACGGCTTCAAAACCCGAGGCGGTGGGAGGGAGACGGTGACAGGGGACCACAGACCGTACCGGGAATGGCTGTTGCTTTATCTCTAGACAAGGACTACTCATTCTGGGGATCGGCAGGCGTGGCAACCTTGCCTCGGTTCACCGACGGAGGATTGTGAGTCGGTAGCATGGTACTGCATCTATCCTCCACGCACTTACTGACAACGGTACCGCTTAGCGATGTCGTGCCGCTTGTTTATCAGGGATATGACCGGTATCGTTGCACGGCGTCCCGTGGCCTGGCCAACACAGACTGTGTCCAGGTAAGACGATGGCTGACGAACTGCCGACATTTTGTGTTTGAGGCAAATTCGTCACAGTCTGTGAGCTCAGCTCTGCAATGGATAATAAATTGGGCCTATGAGGAAGAGGTTGTCAGTCAACTCAGGGGCCATCTCAGAATTCTTGGCGGGATCTGACACCAAATCGGGAGCACTCACCGAACTTCCACCGACCGGAATGCAACGGGAACACAACGCAAAAAGTGTGTACGACCAGAGGCGGTGCAACAGACGGGAGGAAAGGATTCCCCACGGTCTCGGAACTCATGCAACATGCAGCTAGTTTTCTAGCTCGCGAATAAGAACTTCATGTTTGAGCCAACCATCGAAAGGGGGCTGCTGCAAGGATTTCCCAGGTATAATTGGAGGTCGATCTCCGCAAAAAAGGCGTCGTCTCAATTATGTTTGGGATCTTGTTCGGGCGTCTTGTTGTAGAGACCAACTCCAGCTGACCCAGAACGGAGCTGAAATCCGCCAAGTAGACCTCAACCCTCCCTGAAAGTTGCTCCTGGATCTCGATCCTCCCTCCAATGGAGCAACACCCCAAGACATACTCCAAACCCCAACTCTGCGCCCGCGAGAAAGCCTCTCTCGCCGTCCGCCTTCTCTTTCTCGGTACGCTCCCTCTCCCGATAACCAACCACTCACTGACACCAACAGCCCCCATAACCCTCCCCTTCAACATACTCCGCGCCTGCTTCTTCGCCCTCACCCACGGCCTCAACCCCTTCCGATTCTTCCCCACCGTTGGCATCAACCGCACCCTCCTAACCATCCTCACCCCCCGCCAAGCCCAATACCTCCTCCCCAGCTGCATCACCTCCTACAAATCCTTCCTCTCCACCTTCCAACCAATCCCCCTCCCCCTCACCATCGACCCCATCCCCAACTGCACCACCGGCGCCTCCATCCTCTGGCTCGGCAACCCCCACACCGCCACGAAATTCATCCTCCTCATCCACGGAGGGGGCTACTACCTCCCCTTCTACGCCGGCCATCTCGAATGGGGCCTGCACCTGCTCCAGTCCTGCTCCACCCCCGGCGCCGATCCGGACGTGGCCGTCGCGATGCTAGATTACAGTCTAGCTCCTGCGTCTGTATATCCTAACCACCTTAAAGAAGTGTCCCTCGCGGTGAAGTACGTCCTCTCTTTCAAAGGTGTCACGCCGGGGAGGTTACTCATAGGGGGTGATTCCGCCGGTGGGAATTTAACCGCGCAGTTGATGTCCCATTTGATACATGCGCATCCAGCTGTGGAAAGGATAGAGTTGACTGAACCGCTGGCGGGGATGTTCCTAGTTAGCCCCTGGGTAAAGGGTGCCCTGGGGGAGGTTGAGGCGACGTCGTCGTGGGTGGTGAATAAATGGAGGGATATGCTTACGTTGGAGGTACTACGGGGACTGGAAAGGATGGTTTTTCCGGAGGAGAAGGGGTGGGAGGGGGAGAAGAAGGAATGTAAGGGGTGGGGGTTGCCGCTGGATGGAGGGGAGGGGTGGTTGAGGGGTGTGGAAGGGGTGGTGAGGAGGGTGTATGTGACGGTGGGTGGGATGGAGGTGATGAGGGATCAGGGGGTGGAGTTTGCGACGAGGTTGGAGAGGGAGAATGCGGGGTTGGAGGTTAGGTTAGATGTGTTTGAGGGGCAGGCGCATGAGTTTATTGTGTTGGAGTCGGCGGGTGGGAAAGGGGGGGAGGCGACGGATAAGATGGATGAGTGGGCGAGAGGGGCATTGGGGATGTAACGCGGCGAGAACTGCTTTCAGTAATGGGTATGGCATCTCTCGATTTGTTATGGAGGTGTGGCGAGAGAAAGACACGGTAAACAAGTACAGTTTGGGCATGTTATCTTTCTTGACAACCGGGATAAAGGAAATATTTCATATAGTTGGCAGTACTCAATGACATCATATGGCTAAGACACAAACTCATAAGCATAAACATGATGTTGCTCAAAGCTATCAAAACAGTACAATGCAATTACCATGTGCTCGCCTGCTCCATCCCGGTAGGAAACCAAACCATGACAGCTGCACATCAACAAAACCCACTGAGAAATGATCAAAACACCTGCTTGTTATGCTGCATGATGAACAATCTGAAGACGAAGAGCACTCCGTATATACCCGCCAGCGCTAGCTTGCAGAGATCAAGCTACGGCAACTTCCGCAATAGACCTAGACCTCGCAGCCTGCATGTCAACAATAAGCTCCGTCAGACGGTCGATCTTGGCCGACAAATCCGCAATGCGCATCTCGACATCGTCGGCGGGAGAGCCGTAAGCCAACTCCTCGGTAGCCTCTTCAGCCTGCGTTGCCTGTCGACGCGTGAGTCTTGGCGGGAGCGGCCGGACATACTCCGAGGGTCGCAACGAGGACGTTGAGGCTTGCGGGCGAACGTTGCCTGGCGACTGAGGCCACTTCTTTTGAATGGGCATCGGGCTTGGCAGTACCGCAGATTGCCGGGGTCCCCTAAACCCGTTGTATTGTGTGCTCTTCCCCGAGGTGCCTGAGATCCACTCGTAGAGCTCGATGGCGGCAACAATTGGTAAATGGGTGGCCTTCAGAAGCACGATACGGGCGCTGCGGAACTTGTTGTTCGACGGAAAGAAGAGACGGAGGGGCCGGAAGATGACGAGAGCCAGCAAGTTGAAAGGCGGGTAGAAGTGGGTGAGTCGATTGCTAGTCGATGCTTCCAGAACGTAGACGCTGTACACGTATAGGTATTCCTCCTTCGCGTGGGTGATTACCCGGCTGAAAGATCCGCTCAAAATACTAGAAATCATGAATTAGTATTATGTAAGCGAGATTTTGTTTCAATTGGTTTGCTGCTGGCAGGTTTCATGACGGGGGAAAAACGGAAACACAGAGACATACCCCGTAAGGGAGCCCATAAGAAGTATAGAGCTCAGCATGATGAACATGAGCATCAGCGGCGGACCGAAGATCGGGTCGATGTCTGTCATAATGTCGAAGCCGACATAAGTTGATCCGAGGAAGATCTTGGTCAAGAACCAGATCATGTCCCTAAAAGGATAAGACTTGCGCCCGATGAGCGAGAATGTGGTGAGGAAGCCAAAGTAGATGACAATGACAAGAACCATGAACTTGAGAAAGTCTTTTCCCATCTCCTTGAGGCACGGGATGAGTGTCTGTTTTACGCGTTAGCCACAGAAGCGTCGAGGAGCAGCAGGCTACTTACGCCCCAGTAGGGACTCAAGCTGAGAATGGAGCAGACTCGAGGGACCATGAACAGGGCCTCAAGGGCTAGTATATCGAAGGCAAGATCAGTGAACCACTCGCTTGTCTCGGGGTCTGTCGTTTTCAATCCAATGACACCTAGATTCCGCAATGATTAGCCCGGAATGCAACAAGTGCCAGCTGAGAACTCACGCAGGATGAAGAATACAAGCCCAATCAACAGCATGATGAGATCGAAAATGTTCTGTGTTTGATGTTAGCGGGATATTCATGGCCGAAGGTCGACTGTAGATACCCAAACATCAGTAGTGTAGAAGATGGACCCAGCATCGATCCACTCGCTGAGCTCGTCGTATGAAAATGCGGCAAACCAAATGTACAAGAAGACTTCCAAAACCGTGATCTTGGAATAATCCCTACCAACCAGTACGGCGTAGTAGAGGAACAAGAAGCTGGCAAAGAATAAAACCTCAAAGGCCTTGAGATACTTGGGCACCCTCAGGCGCGAAAACGGGTCGGCCGCCGAAGGGTTATAGAAGCGCGGTTTTTTTTCAGCGTGGACGGACAAGGAGTCCCAGAAGATGATATCTCCGTTCCATATTCCCGTGATGATCTTCTGAACCACATTTTGGCTCAAGAACCGCTTCGCATCCGCAATGGCCGCGATCTCAAGGGCGTTCAGATGGAGGAACGGGGCTGTGGGATCATCGTCCTCGTCGTCTTCGTCATCGGCATCGGCGGTCATGCTCATGGTAAGTCGTGAGATGGAAGAAAGAAGGAGATTTCTTCGTGTGCTGCCTGAACGCTCGAGAGCTCTGCGGGCCGTCCCAGCGGTGCCGCTCCAGACTTGGGCAAGAAGCGCGCTGTTCTCGTCGATCTCTCCTTCCTCTTCATCGGCATCCCGGCTCTCCTCAGAGGGGCATGCTTCTGGAACCTCGTAGAGGCAGTAATCCACAGCTTCTCGCTCAGATAGGTGGGTTAAAAAGCGCCAAGCAACAATCTCGCAAGCATTCGCCCTCGCGTCGCTCAGCCCTCTGTCATCGGCAGCACTGCCATAGTGCCACTTCAGAGCCAGCAGCGCGTTGACGATGGCGGGGTGCGTGCATGTGTGGACGAGATGCTCAACAAGGGTCCTCAAACCATCACCAGCCGTCGTCGTCCTGAGCTGCTCAAAGGTGCAGGGAAGCTCCACGGTCTGGGCAATATATCTTGGCATTGGTCAGCGCAATGCTCAACTCGATCCAAAAGCCAAATCCGGTTCCGTCTCCACTCTTACATGGAAAGCTTCTTCACGACCTCGCGGAACGAGTCGTCGAAGGTGATGTCTGGGAGCTCGGGCCCAAACCGCACCTGACGGCCAAACGGTGAGGGGGTCCTCAGACCGGCTTCGGGTGGCGCAATGGGGCGCGATTTGACGCGTACAGGCATCTCGCAGGCTCAGTCTCCGCGCATCTAGGAAATTGCAGAGAAAAAAATGCACCAATTGGTTTCCAAGTCGATCGATAGCAATGCCTTCTGGAGAACGATGCTCCGTGCGAAGAGGGGAATCTCCAAAATTGAGGTGTTGGAGAGGGGAGCTGAGACGATGATGGAGGTTTGTGGTGCCGCTGCCTGCCGAGCGCGCTAGCCCCTAACCGGCCCTGGTTCTTCGCCGTTCAACACGGGCCACCCGCAATTGGGCGGGGTTTGGGGGCGGGTCCCACTGAAACTGTGCGCGTCAAACTCGCAAGGGATGACGTCCGACGGGTCGTCAATGTGATCAGCTTGCACCTATCATCAACAGTCGTGATAAATGGCTGCCTTTTGTTCACCAATGCCTTGCGCACACCCGAAATGTGGATGAAGGCAGCAGTGCCATTCACGCCATGCTACAGAAGCCTGTCTCGACCCTAGCTAGGCGCTAGTGGTGGCATCTCGCTGGCATGTGCTGCGCGCATGCACGTGTCACGCCTTCGTCCCCAGGCCTACGGGGAATCGGCAGATGGGACGAACTGGCGCCAAATTAATCCCAACTGACCAATAGAAAGAGGAGCTGCAGTCCTCTTGGACGCTCCCTCTCGATTTTGTCACCTCCTTTTCTAGGGCACAGTCTCCGCGAGGCATGTTGACTATTTCCCGGGTTCGGCAAACGGCTGCCCCGCCTCCGCTGTCACGGACCCGGCTAATCTGGTATAGCTCTATCTCCGTCTTGGAGCCCAATTATTGGTCTCGCGATGGTATTATTCTGTTATGGATCGAAATTCTGGCCATGGAACTGAAATGATGATTCGACTATTTATTATCTCGTCTTGAGCGAGTGCTCGAGTCTCTTGTGTTCTCGTCTTTGTGCTGCCTCCACGCTTCGAAGACACCATCACGAGATACTTTCGCAACCCTCAAGATGAGGTCAGTAGCAGCTTTCGGTCTTGGTCTGCTCTCCTTGGCCGGCGTCCTTCCCACGGCGGCCGCAAAGTCAACGGCCAATGGGACGAGATTCTCCATCGACGGCGTGACCAAGTACTTTGCCGGAAGCAACTCGTACTGGATCAGCTTTCTGACCAACGATGCCGACGTCGATCTTGCCATGGGGAACATTGCCAGGTCAGGGCTCAAGATTCTTCGTGTCTGGGGCTTCAACGACGTGAACCAGAGGCCTTCTGGCGTTTGGTACCAGCAGCTGTCGTTCTCTGGATCGCAAATCAATACCGGAGCCAACGGCCTGCAGAGACTTGATGCAGTAGTCAGGTCGGCTGACAAGAACGGCGTGAAACTCATCATTCCCTTCGTCAACTATTGGGATGATTATGGTGAGTTTCAGCATCCAAACTTACTGTTCGTGCGGTTTAGCTGACACCATTAGGCGGTATGAAGGCATACGTAACTGCCTTTGGCGGCACTAAGGAGACGTGGTACACCAACCAACGGGCTCAAGAGCAATACCGAAAGTACATTGCCGCTGTGGTGAGCCGCTACAAGAGCTCCAACGCCATCTTCGCCTGGGAACTGGGAAACGAGCCTAGGTGCAAGGGCTGCAACACCGATGTCATCTTCAAATGGGCCACCGAGACATCGGCATATGTCCGCAGCTTGGATCCGGAGCACATGATCACCCTCGGAGATGAGGGCTTTGGAATCCCCGGACAGTCAAGCTACCCCTACGGCTACAGCGAGGGTGTTGACTTTGTGAAGAATCTGGCTATCAAGGATCTTGATTTTGGGACGTTCCACATGTACCCGAGCAGCTGTAGGTTCCATTCATTACTCGCAGACTCTCTATGCAATCATGCTGATTACAGAGATAGGGGGTGTGCAGAACAGCTTTGGGCCTGGTTGGATCAGGGACCACGCCGCTGCCTGCAAGAAAGCCGGCAAGCCCTGTCTTCTGGAAGAGTGTAGGTCTCTCCCCTTGCCGAAGTCTCTCGCTCACAGCTGACATTACATTAGATGGAACGACGTCGGACCATTGCAACCAGGAGAAGCCGTGGCAGCAGACATCTCGATCTCTCCATCTTGATGGCATGGGTGGAGATGCGTTCTGGCAATGGGGTGACCGTCTGAGCTCCGGACAGACGCACAACGATGGACATACTATTTACTATGGGTCGGCCGATGCCACTTGCCTGATCACCGATCATGTCAGGGCCATCAATGCTTTGTAGATTTCTCTTGGATATCTAGTCGTGCTCCCCGGCATGAAGATTGCACACCTACCGATACAAAGCTTGAAGGTCAATATTTGCGACGCATCGGCTGTCATGAAAAGACCGAGACCATACGACGCAAATAGCCGCGCCCCTATTCAACCGTGACCGCGGAGCCTCCCCGCCCGCCCATTACCTGAATTTCAAAGGGACCAATCACGGGTCTTTCCTGGCCCTTGGGATTAGCGGTATTGTAGAGCCGTTGCTAACTTTCCCGGTATTTCGGTCGATCCAGCTCCAGGGGTACCGTGGGGAAAGAAGTCCCGCCGTGTCAGCACCGGTATATGGTTAGCATTGCCGTCGAGACGCTATGCTGCTCTCACATATACGTCCTGCACGTCCTACCTCTTGATCTCTCCAGACCTTGGAACCTCAAATTCGTTGGACCTCATCCTCAACAACCACCATGCCGTCTCTTCAAACCACCTTCTCTCTCCTACTCCTTACCCTCTCGCCCCTCAGCTCAGCCCAAACCCCCAGCCCCGTCCGCATCGTAAGTACAAATCAGAGTTGTTTTCACCCGTTTTGTCCTTTTCTGTTGTCTCAAGGAGCGAAAACTCTCTTTCGACTCCCGAGACAATAGATATACCCCAAAAAGGAGATAACAAGCTGATATCTGCCAAAGATGGCCCTTGGCGACTCCATCACCGGCTCACCCGGCTGCTGGCGAGCTCTCCTCTATCGAAAACTCCAAACTGCAGGGATAACCAACACCAAGTTCGTCGGCTCCCTTCCTGGCCAGGGCTGCGGATTCACCTACGATGGTGCCAACGAAGGACACGGCGGGATTCTCGCTACGGGGATTGTCTCGAGGAAAGAGTTACCTGGGTGGTTGAACACAGCGAAGCCAGATGTGGTCATGATGCATTTGGTGAGTGATGCTTGTTACGAGTCTGTTAGGAGAGAAAGGGGGAAAGCTGATGTCTGAGATAGGGGACGAATGATATTTGGAATAATAAAAGTCCGGCGGAGATCTTGGGGGCTTTTGGGACGATGGTTGATTGGATGAGGGAGAGTAAGAAGGGGATCAAGATTTTGGTGAGTTAAGTGACTCGCATTCTGAGTATGGACTGACAAGGCAGGTCGCTCAAATCATTCCCATGAGGCCATCCAACTGTGCACAGTGCGGCGACAGGGTGGTGGCGCTCAACAAGGCGATTCCGGAATGGGCAGCTTCCAAGAACAAGACCGAGAGTCCGATTCTTGTGGTCGACTGCTGGACGGGATTTGATCCTGCACGAGAAACCGGCGACGGGGTGCATCCGAACAATGCAGGGAACCAGAAGCTGGCCGATGCGTGGTATGCACCGCTTGTGAAGGCCATTCAGGGGTGATTGGTTGTGTGCTTTGGCACCGTGGAGTTGGCATGTGGATTGTGATTATCGTGCATCTGGGGTCGAGGGTGGGCTGACCTGAAACATGTTCTCGAAGCTGCACAGACTCGCCCTGTGCGCTTTGTGTCCACACCCACCTGAGAGCAGGATCGAAAAGAATATGCAGCCAAAGCCAACTTTGGGCTCAACATGTGATCAGCGCTCGAGAAATAATTAGCCAGAGGTCGAGTCTTATCTCGTGTCGACGTCTTGTCGGATGTTGATGGGACGTGTGTCCGTCGATAGTGCGAAGCTCTGGGCAGAGTGGGGTCGGAGTTCGCTATGACGCCAAAATTTGAGTGCTGTCAATATCTAATGGCAGGAGGGCCGAGGTGTGTCCCTATGCGCCCTCGTCACATTTGTGGCCCGAATACCGTCCGGATGGATGGGCTGTGTCGGTGCTTCCGGAGTGGACCAATACCGAGGCATCTTAAGGGGAAATGATGCTTTTTGTTTCGTGATCTTCAATTGTGTCCTGGGACGGGGAGAGGAGGATCTGGGGATCTTATGGGGGTCCGGGCTCCGCTCGGGACGCGGGGTGGTGTTTCGGCTCGTGGACGGTTCGACGGCACGTCCAGCGGCAGGGCCGCAGCGCGCAGGCCGCAGAAGCAATCGAAGGGGGTCCTACCGGCACCTCAATTGGATCCGCCCTGCGTCCTCCATCACACCTCTTATACCCAGGCCGGTCCTGATGCGGCTGCGTTGTTGTTGAGTTTGAGATCAAAAACCCATGTCGAATGGTGCCAGGGCTGTCCACGTCGAACCCGCCTAGCGCAGGGGGCCTATCGATAAGGCCGTTTGTGGGTGTTCCCTGGTGTTCCCGGTCAGCGTTGCTTCCCAATCGGGGCCCCTGGAACGCAGAAGCGGAAGGAGGGGAAGGATCGGTCCCTGTGAGGTTAAGGGGGGCTAGCGCTCTGGGCGCGGCCAACTGAGCCAATCGAAGGGCATTCTTTGACGCGTTGGTCGACTGCGACGGACGCCACGGAAGGTGCAGATGCTGAATTGGGGCGATCGAAATTAAACCACGTCGCCTGCAAGCGAGAGCCGAAGCGCTCAGGAGCTGCCAGCGAGCCAGAAACGCGCGAGGATCGAGAGAAGGTCCAGATTTTTTCGGAGCGAAAAATCGAGTCCCGGCAATCTCTCAGGATCCCAACAGATCGAGGCCCGCCGTTCCGTGGACCGCGTAGGGCTCGCGAGGTGCTGCCGTTCGTTCCTTTTTGTTATGCAAGCGCCCTCGACCCGTCCCCTGACAGCAACCTTTTCCGCGCGCCCGCTCAATTTCAGAGCGTCCCCATCCCGTCCCAGCCTTCCCGATTCCATCCCCATCCCTCCGGCTTTTGTTTCTGTTTCTGCTTTCCGGCCAATTCGCCTTTGCCTTCGGCGCTTGCCCAGCGGTTGCAGACCGCAACCTGGAACAGAGTACGAGGGAGGTTTCTTGTGTCTCCACGCACACACGCTGGCCAGGCCGCTGCCGCGCAAGACCCGCAACGATCAAGCAAGCTCTTCCCAGCATCCGCCGTCCAAGTCCTTCCCGCCGCGGCTTTTTGGCATTGCCCGTCGTCTCGGCGCCATCTCTCCGAACCTTCGCGCGTACGACGAGAGTGCGTGTGCGACGCCGGAGCCATGGAGTCGCCCAGCCGGGGCAGCAGGTACTCTGTGTCCTCGCGCGTCGGACACAAGCTGGGCAGCGACATTGCCCTCATCGCCATCCCGCACCGGCCCCGTCCTCGCGCCGCCACGACGACAAAACTGCTCGACGAGAGCCCGTCGCTCTCGGGCACCACAGCGCCCAGCAGTCCAACACTTGCTGAGTTCCCCGGCTCCGGCCATGGTGACGATGCCGTCGATAACCCTCCGCGGCCGACGACCCCCCAGATGAAGCTTAGGGTCCACGATGCCGATGGATCCCCTTCCTTGGTGAGGGACATGTCATTCCGGAAGCACAACCGCGGCATTGGCTCGATTGACTCGATGCTTTCCTCCACTACCTGTGTCAACACGCAATCGGATTGCAGCCGCCCAGCATCGCGTGTCTCCCGGGCTCACCGCTACGATGGGGGAATGCCTGATGTCCTGATGCTGGAGGAAGCCGCCAAGATTGCTTATGCCCAAACTCGCGCCCAGGATCCCGAGGATTTGTCCGGCTTGGTGGTTCTCGAGTCCCTCACGCCCACCCACAGGATGCACTTCGTCTCGGCGAACAGCCCCGCCTTTAGCCCGAGCCCGGTCCCAATTCACGCTGACTTCCAAGGTGAAGATGTTGCCCACGAGGAGACCAAGGTTGTCAACGAGATATCGAGCTGGGTTCTGCGCTCTCTGTGGGGCAAAGAGGTGGATGAGTGTATCGCCCCGCTCCTGGTCGCCGACTGCACGAACCGATACCTCCAGGAGCTTTGGACCGCTGCCGAGCAGGGCACCCTCAAGGGCGCTGCTGCGTCTCCAGACCAGGCCTCGTCGTCACCCAACACCATCAAGCAGGAGTCTGGCGGGAACGGTTATGGACAAGGACTCGGGAATGGAAGCGGCAAGGGGAAGAGAAAGGCAGACGGGGGCAGCGATGACGGAGACGAATTTGATGATTCGGACGGTGGAAAGAGAGATGACGGCGGCCACAACATTACCGGCGCCCCACGTCAACCTGGCAGGGTTGGAGCAAGCTCCAACTTCAGCTGTCCGTACCGCAAACGCAATCCTCTTCGATTTAACGTTCGGGAGTACTACGTCTGCGCCACGCACTCCTTCGCTGACATGTCTCAGCTCAAGTAAGTTCGCCGTGGCATTGGGGAGCGCAGGATATCATGCTGATGCCAGTTGAACAGGAAGCATATCCGAGCGCACCACCCTCCGGTTCAGCGGAATGCAGGACCGTTCTCTTGCCCGCGATGCTTTCAGGGGTTCCCTACCAAGAACGATCTGGATGACCACTTGAGACAGCCAGACGTTTGCCACATCACCTTCGACCAGGGAGGGGCCGATCCAGAGGACGGCATCACGCAGAAGATCATCATCTCGCTCGAAGCGAGGACGCTCAAGCTCAAAATTGACAACTGGGTATCACTCTGGAAACTACTCTTCCCGCGCGACCCTGTCGTTCCCGATCCCAGTAAGTGGCGTTGCATTGATTCAGTTGGTGGGTTGCTCTAACACCAAACAGCATTCGTGCCTGTTATGGAGGTCTTTGACTTCGTTGCCGAGTCAAAGAAGTTCCTCAGTAAATTGAGAGACCTTCTCGAGCTGCAGTATCGCTTCGTTCTGGAGGAGGGAGCTGGCCAACAGGTGGATGACGACTTCGACCGTAAGATTCGCCAGGGACTGGACAGGAGCACGCAGTCGATTTACAACTGGATTGAGGCGGTGGTGCAGGATTGGGAGCAGAGGTTCACTGGCTCCGTCTCACACTTTCCTCTCCCCGAGTTATCCAGAATCCGACCGCCAGTCGAGGACAGCTGGACAGGGGCGCACCAGCTCCTCCCGCCATCACCCGCTCTCACGCCGACAGTCGCACCCGGTGCCGAGGCATCAACGGCCACAGGATCCCGCGACGAAAGTCCAGACTCGACCAACCAGTCCTCCGTAGCTGGGGGTTCCAGCGTTCGACGTATCAACCCTTCCAAGCGAATCAGAAGGTCAGATGTCACCCCCAAGACTCAAATTCCAGTACCGATTCAGAAAGCGAGGACGCCACAGCCACAGAGCCGCACCCCTAGTTCTTCTCTAAGACGGCCATCGGGCGTCCCCGTGCTAGCGACTCAAACCCCAGGAACATTGCCGTCGAACGCCCCGATCCAGACCACCACCCGCCCGACCTTCCCCCAACAATGGATGGACTACCCGCCTGTTTCTTCTCCATACGCCACGCAGTACCCGGTAATGACGAGCAGCCCTGGCCTGCCACCGCAAACTCATGTAACCGCCCCGCCGCAATATTCCACCACCGTACCCCAGTCTCCGTTCTTGCCATCCGAACCTACCACACCGGCCGATCATGCGCAGCACCAACTCCAACGGCAACACGTGGAGGGACTTCAGCATGACCCCTCGACGACCGATCCCCATCACTCTGCCACCATTCGCTCTTCCCGGTTTATGGGTGCTACGCCAAGGACATCATTGACATCAATCTGGGTCCGCGAAAGCAACGCCAACCGTGATTCGGCACAGACTCTGGTGGAAGCCCATCCGCCTGGCCCGTGCCAGAGCTTGTATTGCCCAAGCTGCAGCAAAACACTCCCAGATGGTGTTGCGCATCCCGGTATGCCTCAATCCGGGGGTGGCATCCATCATGTCATGGGACAAGGCGGCATGTACGAGGGCGGTCATGGCATGATGGTCGGTCCAGGGGGTTATGCGATGCATGTCGTGGGAGAAGAGCATGGACAGTATACGGCCCAAGGACAGTGGACTCAGTACCCTGATGGAGGTGTGGGAATCCATGGAGGGGGCGTTGGAGGGGGAATGTTCAATCATGGAGGTATGCAGGAGGGGTTCTGAACACAGCACAGACGACACAGACGACACAGACGACACAAACAACACAGACAAAAACACAACGACGTTTAACAACAACCTTTCCTTTGTCAAAACGAGCGAGGCGCCGGAGCGTCTGGGTAGAAGGTGTTTGGAGCTTTTCTTTTCTGGGCAGGGGAGAGGTAGGCTGAAGCAAAAGCATGACACACGAGGATGACTTCAAGCGATGAGACGAGACACATTTTTGACGATGTTGAGATGAGTAATGTATTAGTAGTGTTAGACTTCTTGGGAACCCTGGTCCAGGCAGGTTCTTTGGGCTGTTTAATCTTTTGTCAGTTATATACCATTAGGCGCGATGGGTCGGACATTTATTATTACCCAAGGGGTTTTGGATGGCAGAGGGTGGAGAATTTAAGCTTCAGGCCGGAGGTTGTTGTCACAATATATTCTGAGTTCTTTGGGATTTCTCTTTCCTTCAATTTGGCAATGTGTCTAACCCACGCTATTGGAGTGGGCAAGGACAGAGCACTGAGAGGCCACATGTGACAGAAGGGGAAGAAGAAGCGCCAATAATCGACACTCGGGCGCTGTCTTGCAAGCACGAGCATGGTCTGACGAGAGTTGTGGCAGCAAGGCATATGCCCCAACGAGACGGAACAACTTGCGGCGGACAGGGTCACCAACTCAACAGCGTGGGATTTTGTCATACTGCGAGCTCCAAACTTGTGCTTTGGACTTCCCCAACGGCATATTTACCTAGGTAAGTTGGCAGGTCGGGTTGCTTCCTCGTCCACAACCATTTCTTCGTCACGCACCAGCCAAGATGGTTCAACGTTTTCAAGTTACTTCAGCTCTCTTCGTCCTCCGCGTGGGAACCTTTATGATGGCTCCAATGGCCTTGACTACTACCATTATGCCGCCCCGCGATGAAGTTTGTTACTACGACTGTCAGTGTCTACTGGACGATCGTGGATGGGATCAAGACACGAGACGTTGTTGCGACTACACCAAGGCAATTTACTTTGAAGGGGTGAGTCGGCTCCTTTGTTTCGCTTGGCTCCATTCTGATATCAATCTCAGGCGTGTCTCATCACGGAGCCCGCCATCGAGCCAATCTTTGAGAATTGCTGCTCCGGGCCGGGCTACTTTTGTGAAGCGGAGATTGAATGTTAGGCTCTGATTCAGGGATTCAACTCACGACGTTATGTCAGAGCTGACTTGGGAGACCTGCAAGGACAGCCATGTTATTACTATCATGTGGCTTCCCCCTTTACCAACCAAACCCCCTACTCTGGCTTTTGGGCATACCAGAAGTAGTAATAATAATACCTATGTATGCTATTATCCCTCAGCGTTTCCCTTACCTTCGCGCTCCACACCTCCCTCTCCGTCTCCGACATGCCCAGATTCGCAAACGCTTTGGACAGCGCCGAAAGCGAGTGCTCGGCCGTCTCCCTCACATACAGCCCAATCAGCCTCTGCGTCTTATCCCTCGGCCACGTCCCCACGGGGATCTTCCTCCTCTCGCACGTAATATTAGTAAACCCCGCCCTGGACAGGTACTCCCCCACTTTATCGACCACATTCAGATTCATCCCAAACTTCCCCAGCGCCTCGGCGCACAGCGCCCAAAACTGTCGCAGCACATCATCCGCCTCGGACATGGTCCCATCATCACACAGCGCCACCCCATGAGACTCTTGAAACTCGATATACCCCCCCGGCCGCAGGTGGCGATACGTCTGGTCCACGGCGCGCTGCAAATCCCGCAGCACGAGCGCCATGCTGCGAAAGTGGGCATAGTCCCAGCCGCTGCCGCTCGCCCACTCGTCCTCGACGTCGTCGATCATGAAGCGCACGTTGGGCGGCGTCCACTGCGGCTGGATGGGCGACAGGTCGAGGCCGAACACTTCGGCGCCGGGGAAGAGGTCGCCCATCTCGACGGCCCATATCCCCGTGCCGGTGCCAATGTCGATGATCTTGCGCGGGTCCGGCCCGATGGGCGCGAGATAGAGGCGGCCGTCGAGCATTTCGAGGAGCATGGCGTGTTTCATGTCTTCGCGGGACTGTTCGAGGTCGTCGTTAGGGATGGGGTAGCGGCCGTGTTTGTAGGCGTGGTAGCGGCGGCCCTGTAGTAATTTGTTAGTGTCTGTTTACGATGGGAGGGGTGAAAAGGGGGAAATGGAAGGTACATTTTCGTAGGCGTGTTGGTAGATGGAGGGGGATAACGAAGTCGAGGCGGCCGAGGAGGTGGCGTCCCATCCGGTGGGGAGGAACTCGTCTTCGTCTTCGGGTTGTTCGTCTTCTGCGGGGAGGAGGGCGGCGCTGGGTTCGAGGGTGATTGATTGCGGAGCTGGAGAAGGGGATTTGGATTTGGGATGCAAAAGGTTGAGGGTCGCCATGTTGGCTAAGACGGTGATGTTTTGTGGTGGACAGGGGAGGAGGATGCGACGTGGGTTAGGTGTCTGAGGAAACGACGCAGGTCTGGATGCGAGGTTGCGGCGTGGTTTTCGTCTTTCCCTGCGGATCCGTCGCAATGACGATGGTGAAAGAGGGAAATGGTCACACAGCTCTGGTTCCAAGACACTACCTAGGTAGGGAAACCCCCGCCGGGGTTGCCAATGCCGGGGGCGGGTGGTGAAGACGGCGGGCTCGCTGAGCTATATTGAGAAATTAATATGTGCGTACCGGACTTTGGGTTCCTCTATTGAAGCAGTTGTGGTGGTGTTTGTAGTGGGTAATATGCACTTCATCTATCGCCAAACAGGTACGTGGATTCGACTGGTCTTTTTTTTCTCCGCAGTAGCTTCGGAGCGACGACTGGCCGGGGCGTGTGACATCGCTTCCGGTGTCTGTTGCGTCGTTAATATCCGGATTTCGGACCAAGCTAAATGCCAGGAGTGGCTTCGGGAAAATACACCTTAGCCACAAGATTGGCAGGCCATGTGTCCAGCGGCACGTTTTAAGCGCGACACTTGGTGCCATCTCACCTCTGGTTCATGCGCGGGGTATTCACTCCGACTCAAGCTCGCCTGTCGCTGCCGAGGCTGTGTTTCCTCAAGCTTTAAACGAGAATGACTTCTGTATCAAACAATACACCGAGGTGGACTATCGATTCCCACCTCAGTTGCTTCGTATGGCTGGTAACTAAGCACAGCCGTTCATAGCGACCACCACCAACGTCTCTCAAGATCAGACCCACTGGAAATGTTGACAAAGCATAGCCTCCTTGCATGACAACATGTGTGATGAGGAAGACAAAGTCCTTACTTTGGCCATCGCGAAAATAATCCCAGTCCTCACCAGTGTCGAGACGAAGGTGCTGGAAGGGCAAAGACTTTTCATGGCCAGTGACGTGGAAGCCAATTTCGAATGTTGACGGCCCCTCTACCAGACAGTCCTTGACAGTGAACCCAGGAATGTCGGGTGTTGCCGATATTCGCCGCCGGGAGAGTGTGACCCGAACTGCTTTACTTTTGACCTTGATCCCGTCAAGTACGTTGGGGCAACGACTTGACACTGGGTCAACCACGTCCAGGAGGGAATCCCCGGCAGTAAAGGAGAATCGCCCCCAAATCTTCACGACGGGAAAGACAACACTGCCTGTCACTGAAGCCCATGAAAAGGTGGGGGCGAATCCTGGGCGTTGCCTCCGACACGGGAGTGCCTCATCATGGTTGCTGGACTGCCAGAGCAGCTGAGACGCAAAGTAGCGAAGCCAGATGCCTGATAAATAGGCGGTGCTGTCTCCCTCAATGTTCTTTGCCATCTTCGAGGCAATGCCCGCGAGTGCCGCCAACCGATCTTGGTTGAATGTCAACTCTCTGCGAGTAAATGCCTCGACAAGCCTTCGCCATGCCTTGTCAGCGTCATATGTAGGCAAAGTGGAAACCGACTGGCTTGTCGAGAGTTTCCGCTTGCCAACCTGGCCGTCAATGTCCACAGGGTATAGCAGCTGAGTCGTGAAGTCCCGAGCCGGCTTATCGCTGTCGAGAAAGGTCACTTGAAGACCGCATTCGCATCTGCTCAATTGATAGCACTGCCAGTGCAACTCGGTCGATGAAAAGCAAATCTTGCGGCGGCTAAGAATCTCTTCCTGCAGCACCCACCCTCGTGTCTGCAATCTCGAACAGGCTTCGCCAAAGAGACAGAATGCGGCGCTGAGAGAGTTTGGGTACGCCTTGAGTTCGGTGGAGAGAAATATCTCGTGGGTTGCCGCTTTATCGGCGCAATCAAATTGGAACTTGCGGAACCGTTTCCTGGCGAGATCTAGATCCGCCTCGGTAGGAGCCAGCCCGTCTGTGCAGTTCTTGGCGCGTTCAGCAAAGAGCGTTGCATAGGCATTCTCGTAGACGTCGCCCATCCTGGTGCTCTCGGCGTTCCAGTCTTCGAGGTCGTCTTGAATGATGCACAGGGAATCAATCCAAAGATAGTGAACTCCAAGCCGTCTAGTGACCATGACGGCATCGCGAAATGTCAGAGGGAAACTCGCCAAGGGAATGCGATGGCAGTGGTGATCGATGTTGTCCTTTGTTGTCGCGAATGCACCAACTTCGAAGCCAGGGTCTCCCCACCGGTGGCTGAGAGCCATGTAACGGCCCGTTGCCCCCTGAGAGTGGAAGAGGAAGGGGTCCTTCTCCTCAGTGCCGACGTCGATCACCCTAGTGGGCAACGGTCCGTTGATGAGTTGTTGGCACCGTGGGTGGTTTTGTTGACACTCTTCAAGCCATGCCTGCGTCATTCCGAGGTCGCGCGCAGGGGTCCGAGAATACGGAGACTTTGTCAGGGCTGGTAGCCAAGAAAACGGAGACGGCCCATTCTCTGCGGAAACCCATTGTTAGATGGCCGGCACAGAAAGGGAAACCGACAGTATTCACCTCCATTTGCGGCAACAACGGCAACGCAAGACCTTGTTTCTGTTTCCGTGCGGTGCCGGTCCAAGAGCCGGGACAATCGCCGCTTGTGAATGTGGCTGGTGGTGTTTGTGATGGTGAGGCCGAGAATGCCACCATCCAGCCATGTTTGGACTTCGGTCCAGTCTTTTGATGGCTCGATGGCCGTCTCAATGGACTTCAGAAAGAAAGCGCAGACCGCACAACCCCGCCTTTGCGACTTGGTCAAGCCGTCACAGCTGACGATTTGCTCAGCTCCCATCGTGAGGGGTTGGCATGTCGCACAGCTCTTTGCCTCATCTGCGCCATGAGGGGCAAGAATTATGGCTGGAATCTGCGACATGTTCAAAAGAGAATTCGCCGCCGCATCCACTGCAAGGCAGGTCGCGCAGGACTCGGAAGTGCAGCAGGTGCCTGCGGGCTGATGGGAGAAGGAAAGAGACGCTAGGTTGTCCTGGTCGCTTGGCAGGGATGGAGCACGGACCATATGCCAGTGAGCACCGCCTGTCCCTCACCAAACTGCACGCCATTCCTAGGTGTATATAAAAATGGCTAGAATTAGTTCCTATCTGATGGCGACTAGCCTCGTCTTGACCTCCCGCTGTTAAACATCAACCTGTTCTCACGCGCGAGCGCCGGAAATCATCATGGCATAAAATGACAAGAAAACAACAACACTAACACCCCGGCAGCGGGGGAGAGCCGTCGGTCTTGACTCCACATACCCTAACCTGGCCCCTCTTCAGATTCCTCGTAACAACCCGAGTCTGGCAGTTCTTGGAGCAGCAGTCCTCATTAGTCCGACAAGCAAACCCATTGGGCGCGTACTGAGCCGTGATCAAGGGGTTCAGACACAGTCCCCAGTGACAATTCAGGCCGATGCCGCAATCACCGTCCTGCGCGCAGGCCTCGCCGTAGTGATTCACCGAAGGAGGACCGCACATCCTCCCCACGCGCTGCCAGATGCGCTAAGAGGTCGTTAGGTCTGTAAACTCGCCATAGCGACAGACAAGGACGCGGCTCGACCGCACGCCCTGGTCGACGCCCTGGCTGTTTGCGTAGCACGGCTTCGCAAACGACGGGCCCAGCAGGCCGTAGTGCGCGCACACGCCCGCGAGGTTGCACACGGCGCCCGGCTCGCACCGGTCCGTGTTCGTCTCGCAGTGCTCGCCAATGTCGAGGTAGCGCTTATAGGTGCCGTCGTTGAGGGTGCGGTCGCACCAGAGGTCAGACCAGCACCGGTCCCGACCCGCGCAGCTCTCGCCTTCTCCGACGTACTTGCCTGTTGCGCAGTCACCGCCGTAGCAGAGGTAGCCGGCGTCGCATTCAATGTCGGACGTGCAGCCGGGAGTTTGGCAGATGCCTCGGATGCAGTCTTGGGTGGGCGGGCATTCGAGGCTGACTCTGCATGCCGAAGCGGTACGAGTGAAGAATGCAAGGGCGAGAAGCAGGGAAGAGGTGAGGGGACCGAGGGGATGCATGGCTTGGTGGAGTTGGACTGAAAAAGGTATGAGCTGGAAACGTTGGAAGGAGTCGAATGTGAGAAAGAGCGAGTGGATGCTCGAGTTTGAGGACGCTGAAAACCAGCGATTTATGTGCTTCCTTTCCCCACTCGAAGCTCGACCATTTCTCTGAGGTAGTTGCTTCATATTATTCCTCCACCACTCATGCCTTCCGATCTAGATCCGCCATGTTGTTTTTTCGGCCGAGCGCAGTTTGCGACGAAGTGTTTACCAAAAAGAAGCACCGACAAGCTCTCCCTCGCGGGCGTCAATGGCCCGAGCCGTCGATCGAATCTGCAACCGGATGGTTTCCGCTCGAATTAGAGATCGAAGTCTCCCATCTCCCAGTAGAAATCTGTGCCACTCATGTAATCATACATGTTTTGTGTCTCTCCAGATGCACCGGATTTCCGATTCAGCTACGCACAGCTATTACCCCACGGGGATGGACCAACCAGGACAGAAGGGGCTGATCATTGCAGTGACCCGATCCAATGGAACGGAGAAGAGAACCACCCTCTGCTCCTTCTTGTATGCAATGCTGAGCTAAACAGAACGACATATCCTGCTGCTTGCCCACCTACATACTTGCCAGACCTTGTTTCAATAGGCTTCCCTTTGCGCAGGCAAATACTGTTGGCTTATAAGGCTGAAGCCTGCGGTGTCACGGCAGGCGAACTTCGAGTTGATGAAGCTTCGAGGTCGGAATGGATGAACATATCTGCCAACCCCCACGGCAGCGAACAAGAAGTTATGACACAACTTCTCCGATCTTAACACATCATCCCGATTCGAGGACCTGAATGGCCACGGCATCCCCGAGCAACCGAGAAGTGTGAGACCTGAAAATGCGTGGACCAGAAGGGGTGTCTGTCTGTTTGTCGTTTCTTGTGCAAGCGTTATTGTCAGCCGGTTCCCATAATAGTCCGTCGTGGGGATGCTAGGAGTGGCCTCGGCAAATAGCCAGGGCTTTGTGCCTAGGGGGCATGTTTTAAGTGCGACGCCTGCCGTTATCTCCCCGTTTGTTTATACGCGGGGTTGGCACGAGGGTTGTGAACTTGAAACTTCCTTGAAAGTACTTGACATTGCATCGTCTTTGTGTTGCTGCGAGCTCCCCTCCGAGCGCCCTAGGATTTTCCATTGTTGGGATATCTCTTCAGCCACAGCGTTGAAACCTAAGCACACATTCTTCAAGCACATACATATTCACACATTGGGTGGTCTAATTCATCGACGTCAGCGTCCCCATTCCATGACCGTGGAACTTGCCGCACGCCACACCCTTCATACGGTATTATGACCCAAGGCTTGTTTGCGTCCTCCGGTAAGAGTCGGAAAATCGTTGACTGAGCTCGTAGCGTGTGGCCTGGTGCGGATTGAACTTTCGGCGCGTTGGTACCTCCTCCGCTAGTCTGCAGTGAGGAGGGATCTACGCCCCGCTGAGCGTGAAACTCTGGTCTTCCGTAGCAGGTTCGCCTTCCATTGTTCTCCTGTGACCTCCATCTTAGCCAGACTCTGACAAACCTCATCTCGTGATCGTCATCAGCACTTACAGCCCACTCTACAATCCTGTGTTGCCGAATTTCCTCATCGATTCCGGACTTCATTCGCAGAAAGGTCATATTCTGACTTTGGCGCATGTAGAGAGACCACAGAGCCGGTGCTCGCATCGCCGTGTCATCATCCATTCCGGATGGTGGTTACAACGTCACGATGACCGATCCGCTAACGTGGAGCGGCCGCCCAGACTTTGTTAGGTGTATGAAATTCGGCCTTGTGTCCTCTGGCACAACAAGAGTAGAATAGGGAACGGTTTGATTCAGAATCTCCCATGCACGGGCATGCAAGATCTCCGCTTTCCACATATCCCAGGGAAGTGGGGGATTTCTCATCGGGGCCTCGTTTTCCATGGCCCCGAATGCTTCTTCATTCATAGTCCGGAGGGTAAGCAGTAGAATCGACGCGAGTGCGAGCTTCCAGTGCATCGTCAGGCCATTATCGACACCATTGTGTTGCTCGTGCCAGGCGATCATGGCCTTGAATCTGGGTTCCAGCAACTCTAGGGCTACCAGCATAAAGTTTGCCTCCTGAGGCTTCGAAACAAAGTCGAGCATCGACTCCCGGAGCGCTTGGTCCCGACAGTCGAGCGCCCTTATCAGGGAAACCAGAACCTCGGCATGAAACGGGGAATTCGCGTCATGCTCGCAAGAAGTTCCAATTTGAAACATCACCAGGCTGCCAGCAGCCTCAGCTTCTGGTTCGGGACTTCTGGGAGATGGCGCTGAGTCCGGCAACGAGGGAGGGGAAAACGATGGCGAACGAATGGTAATTCCCCGTGGCATGGGCGGCAGGGGGGCTGATGATGATGCTAATGCCTGATGGTTAGCGTTATACACTTGCCGGAAACTTCCAATGAACCTACCCCCGATAACACGGCCACAAAGGGACTCGTGTGTATATCTCTGAAATGCTTTTTTAACCTTTGCGTTAGGGAGTCGACGTCCATGCAGCACGACTGCACTGTTCTCTCGGCCTCGTTGACGGCGGTGTTCAAAGTGCTCAATGACGGCTTTCCAATCCCGCTCGCTCAGGTTTTTGGTCAAATGCCACTGCTTGAACTTGGTCTCGTACTGCTTCTTTCTGGTACGGGTCAGCAGCAGCAGCGGCCACAGTTCACTGTCAGTTCATCCTGTGGATATACACACGTGGCATTGAACTTATGGGTCTGGTTCATGTAGTCCATTAACTGAGGGAGTGACTTGTCTTCTTCGAGATATACGCGATAGATGGTGTCTCGGTGGACGTCCCAATCGGCCGTGGTGGGGTGCAACGACATGATGGAGTCACGGATAACTTGAACGTATAACCTGAAGTCTGAGAATGACGGAGTCACCGTCCCTTCATGAGCGGTTGTGCGGCGTATTAATACTCCAACAGCCTGCACGGGGCCGTCACCGAGATTTAGCGTCTGTTGCCCCTCGGCCGGTTCCTGAAACGGCACGCTATGTTATTGGTCGAACACAAAATCTCCTTGCATCAGCGCCAAGCCGGATGTTGACACAACGTACCTCGAACACCGTACCGGCATGAACCAGAAAGTGGGGAGCGGGGAGCGTGATGCGGTGAACGGTGCCTGTGGAAAGTGTGAGCACTTCCATTGCACAAACACAGCTGCAAAACGCTGGAAGTGGCTAATTTTGCAACATTTTGTGGATGAAGGTGAGGAGACTGACCCAGCGTCCTCAACCACGTCTGGTATATCCCCTATATGATCTCAACGTTGATGAGTGCCGCATCAGAAAAGAAATCTGTTCCCCCACGACCTCGGGCCCGAGATGTAAACACTCCAACTCGAATGTATTTCCCAGGCTCCTCGGACTCCACAAGCAGCAGTCCCCAAGCATGTCGGTTATGACTCTGGTCATGGCAGCGTATGCAGTCCTCCATGCCCACTTCCGAGTCACTCTCAAAAGATTCGAATGATGGGCTTCCAGCATCCAGCGGCGAGTCTTTTCCGGGGTCGTCTTCCTCATTGTCGCTTTGCTTGTCACTCCAAGCGGAGTGCAGTTTCCCAGCGCACGAGCTAGATAACAGCATCATCCACATGCCATGTCCGGACTGAACGACACTGTCACCCGGTAACACTGTCACCCAGTCGACTTGGCAATGGGCAAGATAGGCCGACTCCATACTGACCGTCCAGCATTGAACATTAGTTCCGTAAAAGGGGGCAGATTCTGAGAGGCGTAGATCTGAGGGTATTCGGAGCATCTTGGTCGAAGAGTGAGCGATCCGGACAAGATTCTTCCAAACGCGCTGGATCCTGCGGGTTCCATGTGGACTGATAAAGCTTGATAGTCAGGGCGTAGGTGCAGATCCCGTCTCAAGTAGAAACTTCCAACATCCTCCTCATAGTACTTGTCCTGGCAGGCCCAACTCCACGACGGAGCGATCTTGGCACTGCTGGGCTGCCGTGCGGACACCACTTCCCTGAAATCTTGTTGCGGGAGACACGGCGACCACAGCAGCGCTGAAGACAGTTCGCTTTTCCAGATACCAGCGAGATACTCGTCTCCTGGGCGAAGGTGTTCGAGCTGAAGCTGGGCTAATCCTGCAACCGCCGGGAGGCGGTCCGATTTGAACTTGAGCCTCGACTCTGCGTAGACGCCCATCCATCCGCGAAAGAAGGCCAAAGGGTCAGGGCCATCGTCGGCTGGGTTCCACTTGCCAGTGCGAAGGTGCTCCAGCCTTCCTGGGAGGTGCTCATACCCGAAGTAAGATTCCCCAAACCCGTTTTCAGACTGCGTGACATTCGAGCAGCGGAAGTGTATCATGCGCTCCCCAAAGAATAAGATCCGGCTTGACAGTTTCTGCTCTTGAAAGACCCAGCCACGTCGGCTCCATGGTGAGTCAAAGACGTCGTTTTCAAAGGGATCTGGCGATTGGTGGGAGGAACCTATCCAGTAGGTCCCTGCTATATGCGGGTTCACACGGGATTTGTAGGGGATCGGCAGTCTCCGTAGTACGCGGTTGAGAAATCCCTGCTGACAGGAAGCTGAAGACACGGCACAGATGGTAACATGGGAATTCAAGAAGATTTTGCCCATAAGCTGGCTCTCGTGATCCCAGTCGACCGCGTCGCCGTCCTGATCTTGGATGATGCAGATGGAATCGATCCAGAGGTGTCGAATTGATAGCGCGCGACAGACGTCGACAGCGTCTCGCATGACGGGCGACATTGTGTTGACAGGTATACCTATGAGTCGATCCTCGAGCGTCGATACGGTGGTCTGAAGTTGGAGCTTGGCATCTTCTTCTGGGCCCCAACAGTAGCTCAGAGTTGCGTACTTGGTGATTGTCTCTCGGCAGGTTGCAGTGATGACAAGGGCTGGCGTGTCCTGGGGGGTAACTCCGACGTCCAATAGCCTAGTCGGAAGGAAGGCCGACTCATGTTGCATGCTGCAACCGTGCGATGTACAGCACAGGTTGATTGCGTTTTGCATGAAGTCGATGTTGTCTTGACAAAGCACTGTTGGTTTCGGCAACCCATCTGTACGAAGCCACTGCGCCAGCTGTTCTGGAAAGAGGGGCTTCAGTCGTTTTCTTCCTTAGCAAGGATCCGGGTCTAGGACATACCTACCGTCATCCGATCCGATCCCAAAGTAGATCTTCGTCGGCGTTTTGGAACCTGTTTGGACGTTGGCAACGAGTGCTTGTAGGCCGTCCTGTCGAGTACTTTCGACGAGTCCGGTCCTATTGTCGCCCCATAAATACCAGAGATTAATGCGGACGCCTGTTTCTCCCTCATGCTGGCTGATGTCGGCTTGAATGATAGCATCTCGAAGAAAGGCACAAAAGTCGCAGCCCGACTCGGCCAAGGCCTTGAGATTGATCAGGTCCGGGAGATGATCGTCCAGTTCCCATTCGATGGGAAGGTGCCGCCGTGTGTGAATGTGGTCGAAAACGAGCACTGGGTCTCCACTGCTGGACATGCGAACGAACCCCCCCAGTTTGTCGTCATTGAGCTCCAAAGCCTGACAGCGGTCGCATAGATTTGGGGTCGGGTCCATCGCCGGAGAGTTTACAGGTTGCTGAGTTGATGTAACGGTGACGGCGAACTGTTGCAGAGGAGAATGTCAGCACGCAGTGAGGCAAGAGTCTGCCCAGCAATCGGCTAATCATTTCCCCGCACTCTGAATTCGTTGGGAATGTCGTTCGTGACTTCCTCTTATCAGAAGAGGTCATGACGGGACATGGTTTTCAGCGGAAAGTACCGGAACGCACAGCACACAGCAAGGCAAAACCACTCCCGCATTGAGAGCCTGCACAATATCTAACTAAATTCAGTTACAATGCGCCCACCACTCAGACTGATGTACACACGTATACGGCGCTTGACAACCCGTCGGGCCCCCATATCCTTTCCCACCGCACTGTCCCCACTGCGGCACGCCCCCCTCACCTGCCGCCGGTACGGGTACCGGCGCCGGAGGCACCGCAGGCCCTGGAACTGGAACTGGGACCGGAGCCGCACCCGCACTCTCGCTTCCCCCACCATGCCCTCCAACCCCCCTCAACGCCCCCTCCACACCGTCCAGAAAACCCCCATTCGCCTCGACCTGCGACATATCCCACACCATCACCCCCCCAAAACTCGCATACCGCCTCGCATACCCCAGCACCTCCCCCAGCCTCTGCGCCGTGACATACCCGCTCCCCGCCGCCGACGGACTCCCCGGAATCCCCACCAACACCTTCACCCCCGGATTCGGCGCCGTTCGCGCCCACCGATCCCACGTCCCCAAGTTGAAGTTATTCTGCACCGCATTCACACCCGGCAGGAAAGCCGGCGCCCCGCAGTAATTGTTGTAGAACTGGATCGACACAAAATCCAGCTTCACACCCTGCAAAATCTCATCCATCGCGTGGTCCGGGAACGGACACTGCGGCGCCGCGGAGAGGAAGTACCGCCTCCTTCCCGGCGAGTTATCCATCAGCGTGCGGAGTCTAGCGGCAAAGACGGCCATGTTTTGGGTCGGGTCCTCGAAATCGAAGTCGAATCCGTCGATTACCGCGGAGCCGAACGGGCGGGGGACGGTCGAGGAGGGCTGGCGCGGGCCGAACATGGCCCAGAGGGTGTCTGCCCAGCGGGTGGCTTCGGACGGGGAGGCGAAGCCGCCTTCGGTGTAGGTGGCGCCGCCGAGGGAGAGGAGGACGGTTTTGCCGAGGGATTGGCAGGTCTGGATGTCGGACTCGATTTCGGGGCAGGAGAGTAGCTGGGTCGAGGGGAAGACGGTGCAGTTGTCGCCAGCGTTGGCGAAGTTGAGGAGCGTGGGAGATTTGATGCTGTGGAGGAACGCGATGGGGATGATGTTGACGGGGGTATCTGGGAGGGGCTGTTAGTCAGGGGTAAGTTTGGGGGCTGCAGTAGGGGGGAAACTGACCCGTGCAGTACGTGGCCAGCCGTTGTTGGGAATTGGGGCGATTGGCTGAATTCTGGCCTGCATTTGGCTGTCAGTTGCGATCTCGGTGCCCTGGTAGTTCGGTTTTGCGAGCTTACCCCAGTAAATCGCAATGTTGTTGTGGCTGTTGGCGAGGAAGCCCGCCAAGGCAGGGGGAACCAGCCCCCAAAGGGCCAACAGTGTTGTCGAAACCATTGAAAGTTGGACGAGAAAGAACCCTCCGTGTTTGGCATCAGCGCCCCTGAGTGTATATATCTCATGCTAATGGGATTCTAGACTGAGCTGGCTCTTTAGCCTGAACCGCTATCTCACCTACCGTGAGGCGGCCCGAATGAATTTCATCTTTTGAGGCTCTATCCGAATTTTTCTGGCTGAGCGGCAGAAGATCATCTTGAATTACTTGAACCGCGTATATCATCCCGTGTTATTGACTCGGCCCGGGGTCTCCTCCCCCACTCCGTGAAGACCCTTTGTTTGGCGGCCTGTCATTCATGGGAGGAGCCCCCCACGAGGAAGTCATGGAAGCGCCGACAAAATTGAACGCATGCAGCCTGAATGCTGCCCGGAAGTGGCCTGACCTTTCCTAGGTACGAAGTTGTCGATGGCCAGGAGCTGCCACATGCTGTCGGGTTCTCGGAACAAGCCGACAAGGATTCGGTGGTCATTTTGGCTGGTTGCCATCGCCACTTCGACGTTGGATCATTCTATTCGAGCCACGACACGGAACTTGCCATGCAAGGAAGATGGCTGGACGGATGATGCCGTCTTGGGGACGTTCACGGACCCCCGTGCCAGTGAAGCTTGTGGTGCCAGGAACATGCATCATCCTGGCATAATGCTCCACCCAGCGCCTGTTTTCGACGCTTGATTGTTTCGACGTATGCCTTGGGCTCCGCTCGTTGTCTGTGGCATGTTCTAGCTTGGTAGGGTGGCGGCATCTGCGACACCGAAATGGTGGGCAGTCTGACCCGCGACCTCCAGGAATTCTTTTTTTTCCACCGCAAACTCGTCCACTTGACCATAGGAACTCCATGGACTCAGTAGTGATACTCCACAATTCAGAGAGATACCCCATCTCGACTGCCGCCCCATCGCATCGGCATTCCGATTGGAGATGCTTTCGACCCCGTGGCCGCCCACGCCAACTCCCGACACGTACTCGAGGGTGCAGGACCAAGACGCGGAAAGAGGTTGTAAAGAAATACTTTTACGAGCAATGAGACATAGGACCCTGGTGGCAGACCGGTGGGTCGCGAGCTCTCCGACCCAGAACGATGTCATCCTTTCATCTTGGCTCTGGGGCTTCACCATGTCTCTCGCCGTCTTTTCGTTTTCAAAGGGATTCAAGCAGACGTATAGGTCATGGAGCAGGTCGCACAAGATTACCGCGTATATAGCAATGATATGGCTGGTGTGGATAGCTGGCATCATCGTGTCCATCACCTGTTGGTTGTTCATCATGGATCGAGTTCCGCCGAGGTACGTTTCTGCATGAACTCGCGAGCTCTGCGCTGTTTGCTGACAAAGACGGTACAGTATCTGGTACTTTATTGGAATGCGTAAGCCTCGAAACCCTCCCGACGACCACTTGTGTAGGATGAAACTAACCTTTTCTCCCAGTGATCATGTGGACGATCATGATTCAAGGCTTGACGCAAATACTGGCGAACCGAATCTCGCTCATCCTCTATAACCCCGACAAGGCCCGGAGGCTCAAACTTGGCGTCGCACTCGTCATCGGGGTTATCAACGTCAGCGTCTTCATCGTCTGGATACCAGCGCGTCTGCAGATCAGCGATGCGTGGATCAAGGCCAACAACATCTGGGATCGCCTTGAAAAGTGCATCTTCCTCATCGTGGATACTCTTCTGAACTTCTACTTCATGCGGCTTGTGAAGAGAAAGCTTATCGCCAACGGCTTGCATAAGTACAACCGAGTGTACCAATTTAACGGCATGCTGGTGTGCGTGTCGATAGCCATCGATGTAAGTGCCGCGCCCGTCTTGCTCTGTGATGCGCGTGTGGGAAAGGGACTGACGTTCCAGATTGCCATCATCGGCCTCATGTCGCTACCGGATGACGCGGTGTACATCCAGGCGCATGCGCTTGGATACATGCTGAAACTGAACATCGAGATGAACCTCGCCGACCTCATTGGAAAGGTGGTGAAAAGACGTGGACAGGACAGCGCTACTTTCTCAGACGTGAGAACGTGGCCGCCGAGTCCTACCAGAGAGGCTCTGAAGAGGGAGCTGCAGCAGACGTTGAGAAGGGTTCGTCGACCAGTGTGTAGCCATATTCGTGGTGGCCGTCCTCACTCTGGGGACGACCAGGGGCGGGTGCCCGAGGGGGAGGTCGACCCCGAAAAAGGGGTATCGGGTCCTGTACTTTCCAAGGCGCCCTGCTGCAGAAGGCGCGATCTCGGAATAAATAGTGCAAACTCAGTGTGAGGGATGGCGAAAAATAATCGAAATTTAACGTATCGAGAGCGTTTGTGGGAATCCATTGTTCGTGGTCGTTACCGGACTGATTTTGGACAGCAATGAGCTGAGTTGAGGAAATAAAATGCTGGTTTCCGGAGGGACCAAATCTGCTCGTCGTAAAGTGGGACGTGTGTGCGTCCAAGTATAGCGCTGTCCTGAGAAAGAGAGCGGAAGGCTGGGAGGGTGTCGACGATGACGGAAATGGCGTCGGTGGAAGGTTGACGCGAAGTTCAATTGTTGCCCTGTGAGGTCGCCAGCGGATGTTACCGAAGGGGTCGGCCACGGCAGCTGTTGCCAAGTGGCAGCCATCCATCGGCGGCCCCACTCATCCCGCCAACCTTCGGCAAGCCAACCTCATTCCTCACGACAGCTTTGGAACCCATGGTCTTGGACTGACATTGGAACAACAGAGTTTCGCTGGATTGTCACGAAAATGGACCAACCAGCAGAACAGTCTTCCAAGGGCCATACAAGGACAAGGTCGGCGGTGAAAGGCAGGTGACACAAAGCAGTGCGGGGTCAGGTGAATGAGCAACACGTTTGCTGGGAAGCTGCGATTGAACGCGGTCCCAGCCGCCATAACGCCGTTCCTACCCTTATGTTCGCGCCTCCCCGCAGCGCCACGAAATCCACGATTCACTCGATCATCCCAAAAGCTGACGTTTACCCAGCCACGCGTCCACGATCCTCAACCAAGGGCCCCCTCGATGTTGACGAGTGAGCAACCCCCTCACCCACCTCCATCTCACCAATACTAACCGGACACCTTATCCAGCGTACCTCTTACCTCACCTGGCCCTCTCTCCCCGCCACAAACCCAAAGAATGACGCTCCAATCCCAACCCCGGAGCCCCGGCCCCGCCTCGCCCCTCCCCCGCTCCGCCGCACAATCCCCCGTTCCGCGCCGACCGGCCGCACGCCACAAGGACTTCTCTTTCCTCCTCCGTCCCGAAATCTACCACCCTCTCACACCGCTCAACGTTCCCTCCGCCTTTCGCAGCGACCCGTCCAAGCAACCCACACCCGAAACCTCTATCCCCGACCTCCTCGCCCGCGGCCAGTTCCGCGCCGCCGCCATCGCCGCCACCAACGCCCTTACCGGCCCCGATGCGCCCTCCCCTTCCGACCACACCCGCATCTTCTCCCTGCTGTACACGCGCCTCGCCTGTCTCACCCTCATCGACGGGACCTCCATCGCCGCGCAGGAAGTCAAGACCCTCGAGGACCTTAATAGTGTCGTCTACGTCGACGAAGCAACAGGCGAGCACCTCGTCCCGTGGGAGCTGCGGGTGCTTAATGTGCGCTTGCAGGCGCTGGGCTTTGGAGATCCCCGCCGGGCGGTGATGAGTTATTACGATTTGGCGAGGGAGGCGAGGGCCAGACTCGCGGCGGCCACGGCGAAGCATGATAACTCGGCAAGGGAGCTGTGGAAGGATCGGTTGGCGGATGTGGGGATTCGTGTGGCCGGGGCGTTGGTGGAGATGGATGATTTGGCCGGGGCGGCGCATCATTTGGGGTCGTTGCCCGAGAGGGAGGGGGATGGAGGGAAGTTGGCGATGGCGAAGGCGTTGCTGTGGTTGCAGCTGGGCGATGTGGGCGCGGCAAGGAGGTGTGTGAAGGGGGAGGGGGTGGGAGAGATGGCAGAGAAGGTGGTTCAGGCGTTGTGTGATATGGCGGATGGGGAGTACGACACTGCGCTGGAGCGCTGGACGCAGCTGAAGGAGGAGTCGGATGATGAGATGGTTGGGGTCAATATGGCGGTTTGCTTGCTGTATGTGGGGAAGATGCAGGAGGTGAGTACTGTTTCTTAACCGGCAGCTATCCTGCTTGCTAACAACGTCTAGGGAAAGAGTTTGCTTGAAGGCTTGGTGGCGTCTGGGCGGTCCTCGCACACGCTTCTGTTCAACTTGACAACCATGTACGAGCTCTGTACCGAGAAGGCACGGAACTTGAAGATCAAGCTCTCTGAACGGGTGGCGGCCATGGATGAGTCAGCTAGTGGATGGGAAAAGACAAACGCCGACTTCAAGCTCTAGATGTGTAAGGTCTAGCCTCAAAGGTGTCAGTCAGATTTTCTAATTGCAGAGATGGTGTGAGATCTAGTTCCCCAGACGTGTTTTCCCGCCCTCCGCGTTCACTGAACTCTGACAGCCCAGCCTAGAGTCCCCAATCCACTGAACTCAGTTCTAGATACCATTCTCGGCCTCTATAGCTCTTCTCGACGTCAACTCCTCCCTCAACCTCAGCAATGCCTCCAAAACCGTCGCCTCCCTGACTGCTTCCCTCCCTCCGGGAAACCTGAACGGACCCCACGCCTTCGCCCCCTCGGGACCCGCAACCCCGATAAACACCATCCCCACCGGCTTTCCATCTTGCTCACCGGGCCCCGCTACCCCCGTCGTCCCGATCCCCCACGTCGTCGGCACCCCTTCACAAATGGTAATCTCCTTCGCACCCTTCGCCATCTGCGCCACTACATCCTCATGTATCACTCCCTCCTTAGCAATCAGCTCTGCGTCGACCTGCAGGAGGTGCTGCTTCAGGGGTGTCGCGTAGGAGACGACGCCGCCGCGAAAGACGGACGAGGCACCCGGGACGGAGGTCAAGGCAGCCATGAGAAGTCCTGCGGTGAGGGATTCGGCGCAGGCGAGGGTGGAGTTTGTGGATTTGAGAAGGGCGATGACGGAGCTGGCGAGGGAGAAGACGGATTCGGATTTGTGGGGGGTAAAAGGGGAAGAGGGTGACGGGGTGGGTGTAGAGGGAGACATTTTGGGTGAGGTAGGGGGTGAAGGGGAGGTTTGGAATTGGGAAGGAGGATGAGAAGGGTTTGAGATGAGCGTCTGGTTTGGCTATGGGAGTGGTGGTTATATTGGAAGAAGGATTTGGAATGCATTTGAGAAATATGGTGAGATGGATGCTTACTTTTATCTTGAGACGTGGCGGAAGACGTATTCAAGTTGCTTCAACCTGGAACTGCCTCAGCTGGGAGTCACTCACGGACGGGGGCTGATGAGGCTCAAGTTCACCTTGCCAGGTGTGACTCTTCAAGCCAGAATGACAACATCGGGTCTGCACCTATCAAAAATACGAAGCTGTCCTCAATGGAACCTGAAAATTGAGGAAGTCTCTTGGTACGCGATGCGAGTGGTCAACCCTAGCATCCAGGCAGAAACGTGACCCACAATTCCGGAGCTTCGCATGGAGCTAGCGTGTTGATACCTCAGGCCTGGAGGATTCGCATAAGATCCTCGCATTCCCCGTCAAAGAGCAATAATCCGTTAGGCTTTTTCGGCATCCGGACACTTGACGGTTCTGGAATCGCGCTGCGTCCACCTGAGAGCATACAGGACGGGCCAGTTACCTGTGGCTGGGCATTCGCCTTGTTGCAGGGCGGACAGGCCCAGCGTTATCTGAATTCTCGTGCGTTTCGACTGCATGATTCGTGCCGCTGATTGTCTATATAGCGATCAATCGGAACTGGGAAATGGCAACCTCAGGGGGAGGGCTGATGGTGTCGATATACTTTGCTGTGGATACATGTAACGGATGATGTCGATTTCACTGTATTTGGGCGGGCGATCATCTCTCAGTTCTCCATCATGAACACCGGCTAGTTCAAGTGGCTGAAAAATACCCCGAGATAGGGAAGTCATGACAACTCAGACTTTTGGTTGACAGAGTACAGACGACATTCGGTGTGATTCAGGGGTTAACCCTAACCCTACCACAGGGGTGAGTCGGCGTGTGTCGGAGTCGGCTTTGTCAAGCAAGGAAAGAACGACCAAAGGAGGACAGCTGGTCTCTACGTTAGGCACACACCGTACGACGAGACCCCGCGCATTCCGGCTACACCTGTGACACCAAACTCCAGGTGCAAACATGACAAGAAAGCTGGTCCCCGCGCTGGATCCCTCGAGTCTCTCCCTCCCTCCCTCCCTCCCTCCCCGCTCAGTCAGGCGCCCTCTCCGAACAGCAATAGACAACCATGGCAGAGATCATCGGCCTCATCAGCGCCATTGGAGGCCTCACTGCGACCGCGTTCAAAATCACAAAAGCCCTCTCAGCCGTGCGTGATGACCTTGGCGTTGCCGCTTCCAGCGTCAAGGCCATTCTCGACGACACGAAAGCCGTTAGCATCATCCTGCGTGAAATCCAGTCCCGCATCAGCGTGGCCGCTTATGTCAATAGCGACACCATGGAAATGCTCGAGCTGATTCTCCGTCGATGCAAGGAGGATATAGAAGACATCGAGCGCTCGCGTCTACCCCTCATTGCAGATGCTAGCTTGGGGGATTTCATGAGCCAGCGCCAGCGACTGCGGTGGTTCTTTGCAAAGTCCAAGATCTGCAGCAAGCAAGCTGCTCTGGGGTCACTGAAGCTAACGCTTTCCATATCAGCACATTGCAGCTCTCTGATGGTTTCGCCGTTGAACAACTGAAGGAGGAGATCCTCGAAGCCATCACCAAGACAGCCGGCGCAAAGGCAGCATTCTTGAACGCAGAAAAGATCGACCAAGCGGCTGCTCGGGCCTATGGCACCGAGGATCCGGCTCCGGAAAAAGTTGACGAAGATCCACAGCCTACGAGTGAAGGTAGCTTGCAACCCGCCGTCACGTCACATGAGAACATAAGTGAGATTTCACTCACTATAACAGAAGCCGGGAGCAACACGCAAGGCGGCGAGGATAGCGACTTGGCAGAGATGCAGCTTCAGACACTCAGTCAGTCTGACCTCCAAATGGCTTTCAATATCTCGGACGATTCGTATCTGTGGATCGCGGCCCACCTCACACTCCAGAGGTCGGTGACAGCTTTTGCCCGCGTTGCCATGGAGCGCCAACCGACAGAAGCGTTCCGTCGGCCGTCCAACACAACGAAGGTCACCAGGAAGGATGAAGGAGTTGAAGATATTGCCGGCGACCGCAATACAGCTGCCAAAGAAGGAAGCGGTAATAGCGCCACAGGAATCGTCACCTCGCCTGATGATCCGTCTCTGCGCCCCATGACGACCGCCGATGAGCAACACGGCAACGTTCAGCCACCCCTTGAAAACGAACCCCTGTTGGCCAGGCCTGAAGAGCAAGCCCACGGTCAGCCAGATGGCCCACCGCAACAGGGAGAAATACTGGTGCGCCGCCCACGCTTGGCCGCCTTCGAAGACCGCGGACGGGGCTCTGAGCCACCCGCTTTCAACGGCCATGTCCCACCAGGCCCATATTACGGGGAAACTTCACCGTTTGGGATGAAATATATGCAAGCAGCCCCGGGCTTCTATGGAGGGCTCTCGCCAAATTTGCCGGTTCCCCCACCGCATGGATACTTTGACCATCCGTTTCATGGCCCTCAGCCTTACCCACACGTGTTTCAAGCGCTACAATCACCAATGCAGAAGCCGAAGCCCGACCAAGAGAAGGAACAAATGAGGCGGGAGCTGATAGCCATGAAAGTAGAACAAGACAAGAGGGAAGAGCAAGCCCAACAGAAAGCTAAGCAAACCGAGCGGGATATGAGAGTCCGGAGAGAGGCCGAGGAAAGCTTTCACAGGCGCATGGATGAGATGAGACGGGCGCAAGAGGAGGCAAAGTCTCAGCTGGAGAACATGAGGATGGAGTCAGATACGGCAGCACGCGAACAGGTGGCACGGGAGATGAGAGTGAAGGAGGATATGAGAAGAGATCGGGAAGAGCATTTCCGGAGGATTGAATATGAGGTGGGTCAGAAGGCTGAGGCTGAGTTGAGGGCCAGGACTGAGAAAATGGAACGGGAGACTCGGCTGAAGCAGTTGGAATTGGAAGAACAAATGAAGGCTGTCAAGGAGGGGAAGAAGCGGTCTTTGAGAGATTCGTTGCTAGGTCGGGGGCATGGCTCGTAGTAGCGGCATGCAGACGATCGAAACAAGCTGTCGGGTTATCATGGGGTTGGCGGTAAACCAGGAATGATAAAGATGAGCACATTATCGGGAACGACACGAGACTGATCACGATAACCATTACGAAGCTGTCGCTGCGGGTAGACGCTAAGCGCGGCCGGAGAGGTATAACGATTCCCGTGAAAGAGGACGCCAAAGGAGGTGGGAGGGCATTTGAGTTGATACCGTATTATTCCACAAAATTGGCCAAGTTCACTCGGAAACCGTGCACACGTTGATGGGTTTGTCAGAGGCCTTGCGCAATGCTGCAAGCTGGCCTGTGTTAGCTGCGCAGGCCCCTATTTTGGTGCCGTAAAGGCCTTACAGAATACAGCCCATCGCATATCTATCGCCGTGCAAGGAGCGCTTGATGGCTTTGCGTAAGGCGTCTGATACACCCATCGAGGCGTGCACAGTCCCCGAGTGAAAGCCAATTTTGTGGAATAATATGGTAACCTCGTCGCTGTGAAATCCCGCATAGCGTCCTAAAACACGGGGGAGTTGACTATATTAAGAGGAGTAGCAGATGTGGAACCCGCCTTCGGCTTCAAAGACCGCAAAGGCAACAGAGTCGTCAACGTTGCCGCCCATATCGATGTCCTCACCCACACGCAATGAGCCCTTACCAAGGTCGTACAAGCTAACATGAGGGTTCTTGCGACTTTGCCCCCTCATGAGAAGAAAGATGAAAACGGGATGCGTAGTGCCCTTGATCTTCCACCACAACGACAGGTCAGGGTGGCGGTTCCGGCCGCTGTTGCTGTTGATGTCGCGCCTGAAACAAAGCCGCTGCGCCTAGCCTTTTTGTGGTGAGCTCCTGTTGCATATTATGTTTGGAATATGGTACTCCATACCTGGCCGGAGCTGCTTGACGTCATCCAGCCCATGGACGTAGGGCGCGCAATGGTTAAGATCGGTGTGGTCTTGGTTGACCTCCACGGTGTACGTGGTACAGTTGTAGACCCAAACTTCGGTTCCCGTAGATGAACGCGACATTGTGATGACCTTTGGCTATCCCAACTAGGAGGGTTTCCTGGAGGACGGTCGGATGGGATGTAGAGGGATGAAGATTCTTGGAGAGCGTCGAAGCAAGCTGTGTTTCCAGACGGGAGGTCGGGGTTTCAAGAACCTTTTATATCCGTCCAGCTCCTTGATTACTACGCCTCCATTAAGGTTGATGTGGGAGCGCCAAAAAGGATAACCAGACGACGTGGTGACGAGGGGTTGGATTTGAGTTTCCACAAAGTTTTTTATTCAGTTTGACACCCCTCCGTGCTTGCAACGCCGGGGCTTTTGGCGTTTGTTTCCTTCGCATCGTGCTCATTTTCGCCGCATCCAGTCACGGCCGAGTTCCATAAATAAAACTCGTCACTCCTGTCCCACAAGTTCCGCCACCTGCCTCACATCCGGATGGTCGGGCCCAAGCACCTCAGCCTGCCGGGGTTGCAGTTCTCGAAGAAACTGCCTGGCCTTCTCCTTCTCCGCATCCCCTGACTTGTGCATCATAACGCCGAGCTGCATTTCGGCCCACAGCGTTAGCCGGTGCGTCGCACCAAAGGTCTTCTTCCGATCTCGGACCAGAAGCTCATATAGTTCTTTTGCCTCGGTGTATTTTCCTCGCTGTGAATAAACAGCTGCAAGAGTGTTGAGCTGTGAAATGGAGTCTTTTGGCAGTGGCACGCCGTCGACACGGTGGGTTTCCACCTGAGCCTCCAAGGCAGCGCACAGCTGTTCGGCTTCTTCGTTTCGACCAAGCTTGCCTAGGACCTCGGCGAGTGTGACTTTTGAGCGCAAGGTGAACGGGGACTGGGAGCCGTGCCTGTCCCGGGCAATTTCAAGCGCCTGTTCCAGGTATGACCGCGCTGCCTCGAGGTTGCCGAGGCGGGAATTCATCCAGCCGAGACTGTCGAGAGCGAACATTTTGCGGTCCCCCGTTGAGGCAGTGATCAATTCCTCCAGCAGGGGGCGAGCCTTTTCAAACTTCGCCTGTCTCTTGTACTCATCAGCGAGCGCCTGGTACGCTGTGAGTTTGAGGTCGTCAGTATCGGGTTCTGACAGCTCGTTGGATAGCTGCAGAGCGTCTTCAAGGATCCCGGTAACCTGGTCTTGATGCCCAGGTAACCAGCTGTAGAGCTCGCCTAGCTCAAGTAGCCGTTTTAGTCGTTGTGCGCTGTGACTACCGTCACCAGTGGCAGTAGCCTCCTCTAGAAATTGCTCATATGCCGATCGAAAACACTCTGATATTTCCGTGTCAACTTCTTTTTTCTTGTCGGGGCCGAAGCAGCTGGAAATTTGTGACTTGAGGGACATGAGATGGAAAAACCGAGCGTTGATGGGGGGCCGGGGAGGAACGCTCAAGACGGATCTGCTGATCATCTTTGGTAGCAGGACGTCGAACCAGACCACGGCCTTCCCGCTGCGGAAAAAGGCCAGAATCTGCTCCTGCAGATCTGCGTCTGGCTGGCCAGCCGTGCAGTGGTAAACCCAATACAGTGAGGCGTACTCAATCAAGGGATGGACTGATGCGAAGTTATTGTCTGTTGCAAAATTCTTGGCGTCGGAGATGGCGGGGTGGGACAGGTAGGACAGCAGAGTTTTGGCCATGGTAATGGCATGGGATCTCTTGTTGCCGGTGCTGCGTTTCGAATGTAGGAACTCCCTGAGGGAATGGTGCATGGGAAGCACAAAACCGTCCTCGATTTTGATCAGCGAATTGCAGACGTCAAACATCCTGCCGTCCTGCTCGGGAAAGAACTGGAGTGTTTCCAATGCAATGGCGCTGCCAACCTCTTGCACGCTGAGAGGTCGCAGCGCAGCACAAGTCCAGCGAAGAATAGCATCCCGCAGGGTCAGCTCCGTGGTCGTGAGGGTCTTTGCCTGCTTAGCCAAGAGTTCCGCGTAGGTGTCATCGAGCGCCGACGGGAGACCAGCCACATGCTGAACAATGCTTGTAGGGTCCAAGCCACCATCCGCATTTCCCTTTAGTTCGAGCGCTTCAAGGGACAGGGACGCCCAGGTGAAAATGCCCTCGGACCGACGGACTAGCTCGTTCGCCAGTTGGGCCTTGGCTAGTTCCGGAAGCGAAGCAAGGCCGGGGAGCTGGGAAATCTTGAGGTTGACAAATCTTTCGAGGTCATCATGTGTCTTTTGCTGCGTCACCATGATCTCGGGAGCGCCAGAAAGAGCTTTTCGAATGTCTGGATGGGGCCGGCTGAGCACGAGGAGTCGGACACGTTCGGTGGGGAAACTGGTAAGCTCAACCAAGCGGCGAGCGAGATCGAACTCCTGCCTGCCAAGGTATTGGTCGGGAAGCTCGTCAAGACCATCGACAACGAGTGTGATGGGCGAAGAGGCCTGAATGATGTCCACGAAGCGGTCCCAGAGCTTGTAGCTCGTGTCTGACGGTGGCGAGGAAGCTGAAGATGACTCGTTGGCGAATTCGAGTACAGCAGAAAGCCGACCTTTCAAGTCCTCGCTCGGTGTGCCCTTGGAAAGGAGGCACGACAAGGCTGTCTGCAACAGGGACTTGGGCGTGGAGGAAGAGTCGCAGTAGCAGCCTATGACGATGGAATTATCACTTGTATTTTCCAGCTCGTCGAGAATGAAATGCGCGACATGGGATTTCCCCGATCCGGCTGGCCCAAGAATCCAGAGCGTGGAGGGGACAGCGTCACTCCACGAAGACCATGATTGATATGACACCTCGCGGCGAATCCATTCGCATGTTGAAGGCACACGCTGCTTCTTGTCAAGGTGTTGCGTTTCGGCCAGCGGCGCTGCGCTGCTGGCATGTCTTTTGTGGCCCGAACTCGACATTGTCAATGAAATGAGGGTCAGGGCGAGCGTTGTCAGTGTTCGTTGTGGGCGATAAATGGCGGATGGAAAGCGATGTTGCCCAAATGGGCGAAGCAATATCGCCATTGCCCGCTTTTAAACGGGAGCGAGGCTCTAAGGAGGGAAAAATGGGCGATGGTCGGGGAAATTAAGGATGAGCGCCTTGGTCCAGCGGCTGTGCACCTTCTTTCAGCTGATGCGGGGTCGTTTTACCAGGCACTGTGACATCGGACGGCGCTTGCATGATGCCCCCGCACAGGCACCGCTGACAATTTTCCAAACTCCCGATTTTGAACTTTTAGATTTGAATACCGGCAGCTTCGTACTCCACATTACTGAACGAAAACAACAAAGGCAAAAACTAGGCAGCCTCTTCTACATCGCCGCCCGCGGGAATGGCAACCTGCTCCAGCACGACCCCTCCCTAAAAGTGAGGGCTCCAGCCTACACCGACAACACACCGGTTCGATCGGCGCTCTTCCCTCGAACGAGGCTCCAGAATTGAGGGAGCGACACCTTCTTCCGCACCTGGGGAACCGAACGAGTCGCCGATCTTGTCGTCACCCGAGTGTCCCCTTCCTTCGGGCTGCGCGTTACTCTCGTCGCTGTTGGCGTTGTCGGCTCGGTGACAGCACGTGTCACTGGTGCCCGCCTCTTGAACCCCGGCGTCGGTTCTCCGTTCTCCTCGGCCTTCACCACTGCCTCTAACCACTCGATCACTTCTTCCCACTCTACCACCAACGCGAGTGGGCCGGTGGCGGATGCAGCGCCTGTTGTGAAGTAGCCCTCTTTTGATAACATGCGCTCGAACACGCCGACCTGGTACGTCGAGTCTTCACACGACGTCAGAGCATTGACGCAACGGCACCAGTCAATGAAGTAGCCCGCTTTGTAGCACAGGTATCTCGTCCCAATCCTCTGTTGCGCAGCGAAGCGTCAGTTGCTTATTTCACAGCCGCTAATGATACGCAAGAAGCGACTTACCCCTCCGATTGCCACCTCTTGGATCTTGTAGGTTGCTACAGCGGTCTGGGTTGTGCCCAACTCGGTCAGAAAGGACGCGCTTCGCCCTTTTGGCAGAACACAGAGCAACCCCTTCACCTTGTCGTAGGGGATCTTGGCGCGGTTAGTCCCTGGTACGCAAAGCAGGAAAGGGCACATTGCTAACCTTTGTCTCAGCATCGCTCTGCAAGCTGGCTTCGATGCCTTGGTTGTGGTTGTCAAGGACTCTCCGCACAAAGTTCTCATAATACCCAGAGACAAGCCTCGCCCCAGGCTCCCCGCCTACAACCAAGCCTTGTCAGCAGTGGCCTTGAGTGAAGGTTCGAATAGAAGAGCAAGAAACAGCAAAGTGTCGGACAGAGAAGAAACAGGAGACCAACTCTCGTCGACGGTCCATGTGATGGCGGGAATTTGGTAAGTGACCCATTCCTCGATGGCCAGTGCCGTGTTCGCAAGCGCTTCCGGGTAGACGTTGGCGTCATGGCCCTTCTTTTCGTTGCCAAAATCCGAGATGCCTTTGACGACGCCGAGGCTCGTCAGGCCGCTGGAGCTAAAGTGGTCACAGAGCTGAATGAATGCACTCGCTTCCATGTCGAGCGCAATGGCATTCCGATTCACCGTTTCTCTAATTTTGGTAAAGATGCTTGCAGCATCCCCACGCACTGCCGAGCCGGAAAGATAGTCCCCGTAGTGGTAGTTGGGATGATTTGCCGCCTCGGCAAAGGCCTTCATGTCGCCGGCATTTACTGACACTCGGTGGTAGTTTGGTCGGAACACTACGCCTAGGAGAGGGACCTTTTCGAACTTGCCCTCTTCGTAGTTGAGAGCGGCATCTCCGAACACGACATCCCGAAGGGCCATCCTGGGGCATGTTAGCTTTATCCTTTATCTGTTCCCCTGAGTATCCACCACATCTCCAACTGACTTTGGCTTGCCGTTCTCATCGGCGGCGCAGACACCCGAGTGGACGACGAAGCGGGGCCTCAGGATGTTGAACAGCAGGGCGGCGTGGACGGCAAACGACTGGATGCCCATTCGGAGGCTGCTCGTGATGTAGTAGTTGAGCCTCTCGCCGCTCTCGAGGGTGAAGCTACCCAGGTAAAAGGTATGGCCCTGCATCACTTCCCCAATCTCGTGCCCTTGAAGACGATGGGCGGGTCCATCGATGCCCAGCGCTTTGGCGATTTCTCTGGCCTCTGGCGCTGTTCCACAGATGATGCACAGCGGTCGACTCCGCAGTTTTCTCAGGTTCGAGTTGGTATCTTCGTCCATTTTCGGCTTCAGTGGGCTTCAATGCCGGGTATTGCTGGTGATTCGAAAATTGGCGACCTCAGGCTCGGAACCTCGATGCAGTTCATGTTATCGGGGTTGTCAGCGGGCGTGGGACTAAAAGGGTCCAGCCACTTTTCTCACAGTTGAGGCTGAAAGTGGCCTGATTTCAATTGGGGATTTGTCCGCAACCCTGCGCACTTCAATGTCCCGAGGGCTTGCATTCAGCTTTTGACCGGGGATGCATTTATTGGTCTCGTCGAGGAAAGGTTGGCTCCATCATGACAAAATAATCGGGACGCTTAGCCGCTTGAACATCACCCCTATACTTTGACCACCTAAATCTCGCCCAGATATGCAGGTAAATAATATCCCAAAATCTTCAGACATTGTATAGGAATGACTGAGAATTAAATGGAATTAGTTTTGACTGCATTGCTGCAAAACTGGGCGAGATTTAGCTCGTCGAAGTCGGGGTGTGAAGTTCAACCGGCCAAGCGTCCCTGTTTTTTTGTCATGGGGGAGGTTGGTTCCCAACTCGAAGAGTGTGGTGGGGCAGTGTGGTTGCTTGGTCCAATACCAAGGCTTGGCTGTCATTTTGAGACGCATTGCAAGCGCCTTGGCCAAGCCTCATGCAGGAGTGGTGTCTCCTTGAGCCACCATTTCGGACGAGAAGGTCAGCTGTGCCCCAGAGCCTTGTGTCCCAAAATGGTCAAGCATTTGGAGGGGGTCTTTTTCCCTCCCAGCTCCGGATCTCGGCCTCCTCGCGTGCACATCATTTTTCCATTTCTCCCTTTATCTATTGATCAGACGACACGTGAGCTTGGCGGAACAACATGAGCATACAAGCTGAGTCACAATGTGACTGCAAGTGCTTGCAAGTTTACAAGCCTCCGCTCCAGGGCAACACAGGTAGCACCAGCACCAACAACGTTGACGAACTCGTGCTGACACACCGACCATGAAGTAGGAACCAACAAGCCGCACGTTGAGTCGCTGCCATGCAGCAAATTGCCAACACTGGCCAAGAGCCCAGATTCCCACCCCTTGACTATTATGTAAGGATGTTCAATATCACGTTGATAGTCTTCAAATGATAAGTGAGCTAACCAGCAGACTCGCAGATTCGCTTATGCAGACTCTGTTCGGGGGTGCACACAATGCAAGGCGCTATTCAGTGACATCTTCTACATACCCGAGATGTGGTGGACCACCTGGGCTCGCCGGTCTAATGGATACTTTGGGTGCGAGGAAATTGGCGATGAACAGAATCGGCTGAAAGCATACAGTATGTTTGTCCCCCTCTTTCTTTTTAGTATCTGCTCTAACTAGTTCCAAGCTACCTGGTGTCGCTTCCTCGTCAAGGACACGAAACAGAACGATGCCACCAACGAAATTGACTACCGGTGGTTCAAGTGGAACATCTTCACCTGTTGGATGGCGTCGAGCAACAAGACATACCTCATCGCCTTTGATCCAACAGAGCCCGTGAAAGATGGGCTGCTGAGAACCAAAGTGTCGAGTCAGCACCTACGGGACACATGTAAAGACCCGTACTGGGTTTACGTCCAGCTGCTCGAGCAAGTGGTTGCGCTCCAAGATGTGGCGGTATGGGGGATACGGGGGCTCGTCCGCACGCGAGAGAAGAACCGGCCAGCACTCAGCGCACCAAACCCAGACTATCAACGAGATCACGACATTGCTCGCCACGCCATCCACGTCTCCGAAACAGCAGAGCTTGCCATAACAACATCAGCCCATATTGTCGGCGCCCATGCCGACTTCGTCCAGCAATACTTATGCCAGCCGTTGGGGGAGCAGCACCAAGTCCACCGCCACAACCACATCTACAAGCAGTTCCGCTTCCTCGAGCACATGATGCACAGTCTAAAAGCCCGCTCAAACTCAAATCGGGATCGCCTCCTCAACGAAATCCAGCTTGCATACAACCTCGTTTCTCAGTACGATTCGCAAACCTCGGTGGCCATCGGCCGTGCAACGCAGTACGACAGCTTCTCCATGCGCACGATTGCCTTTCTGACGCTCGCGTTCCTACCTGCCACCTTCATCTCGGCGCTTTTTAGCATGTCCTTTTTCGACTTTGACCCGGACATGGGGTGGTCCGTTTCGGCCAACATCTGGATCTACTTTGCCATTGCCGTGCCCGTCACGGCTATTACGGTTTCGGCATGGTTCTTCTGGCAGAGGTTGTTTCCTGTGGATATGGTCACGCCTATTCAGGTTCCCGAGCACCGAGGGATGATTCCGGCGGTGGGCCCAAGGGGGACTTTGACGGCAACTTGGAGGGTTAAGGATGGGCACCAGACGGACACGTTCCCTGTTTAGTCCTATGCTATCTCATGGCCTGTTGAGAACGTTGGTGCAAGGAGCCAAAGAGAAGATGTAGAGTTTGGTTATGTTGGCGGAGGGGATGCTTGGTCCGTACGTAGGATGGGGCAGTCAATGGTGAAGCAAGCGGGGAATGAAGGAGGGGAAGGGGAATACATGTGTTGATGGTAGGATTAGCCCCTGCCATTTATTGGTCATTGAAGATGCTGCTGACCGAGTACACCACAAAAAGACCCAATGCTTACGAACACTAACATTCCCCGACGAACCGAGGTTCAGGTGGAGCAAAAGGGGCTGGGCCCGTCACCGCAGTCAGCACAATTGCCTCATTTGGTCTCGGTCAATATGCTTTTGGAATGTAGCATTGTGGTGCTTCATAGGACATTTCTCGTTCCGGACTTGATACCATATTCGAGCGGCAAGGATACCTAGTCAATGTAGGGAGACTTCAAACTTGGTTTCTATCCCCTGAGGACGGCTCCACTCACCCTACTCGGACACAGTGTGGTATTGTACAGAACGCGCGCGGAAGATCTGTCAACGTACTGCTTTAAAGTTACGAAGGAGGAAGCAGGCACCGTCAGTGTAACAAGCATCTAACCGCTTGGTTCCATTGAGGAAGGTAGCATGAGAGGGAGAGGGGAGAGCTGAAGTGGTTAAGCTCACGTCCTGGTTGAGAGGAACTTGAAGATAACGACGGGGTTCTGGTATCCGGTATCTCGAGAATTGATTGATTAACAGGATAGGGAATCTACCCGTAAACGGACTCTGGCTTCAACTGTTCAATGAAACGTTGCGGGAGCGATGGTGGTAGGTTTTGTTTGTCTTTTAGGGTGTGATGTTGTGGGAAAAGAGGTGTTCTGTTCAAAGGGGAATAACTCGGCGGAACTCTCGACACGCCAACTTGTATAAGAGAGCCAGAACTCCCTCTGCATCTGCGTTTTGCTCTCAACATCATCGGCCTCCATCCCATTCTTCATGGGAACTCATCCAAACCTCGGACAACATCGACATAACCCCTTTTTAACTACCCAACTCAATTACCAAAATGAAGCTGGTCTATCTCTCTACCTCCTTGATGTGGGCCGTTACCCTGGTCGTTAGCAGCCCCAGCAGGCTCGACCTTCGCCAGGAAGACGGAGTGCCCGAGGGGTATACCATCCAGCCCTTGGTTTTTACCGGGCGCATCGAAGCCGATGGGCCGAATGTTACTCTGTCCGGTGACGCCCAGGTAAGAGTTGGCGCCCACCTCACCCAATTTCTGCTCCTCATTGACAGTCTGTTCCCACAGTCCATCTACAACCAAATTCTGGAGCTCAACCCAAACTACGATCCCACCGTGTTCCCCGAGTACATTGCCAACCAGCAGATTGCCGCTGATGCCATGGCTCGCAAGCGCTCTGACGCTGGCGCCCTCTTTAAGCGTGACCGCGTAAACACCGTTCTCTCTCTTTTTCCCCCCTTTTTCTATTCTTCTTCCCTCCCCCTCTTATTTGTTATTATTGTTTAACAAAACCGTCCTGACTCGGGTTCTAAACCCAGATTGAATGCGGACACGGCGAACGCATCTCGCAGTCGGACCTTGCGTGCCCGCCACAGCTCCGCATGCTCAACAACATCCAGGGACTCTGCGAGGTCGGAGCCCGCGCGTGCGCCCGCACGGCATGCGGCAACCAGTGCGGAGTCTGGCTCTGCAACGATGTAAGTCAAACACATCACTAGCACCAGCGGTTGCGATGCTCATGATGTCTGACGCTGGGCAACAAAAACTTAGAACACGTTTCCGGTTGGCGTCTGGTGTCCCAATATTGCTGGTGACGGATTGGACATTGCGAACGAATGCACCTGGAGAGATGACCTCGGCATTGTCAGCACGCTCCACGGGCGCATCTGGCGGGACTTGGGGCACGGATGGAACGTCCAGGTAAGCCGTTGCACGCTGTAAGCTGTAAGCCGGACCAAGACATGTGTCCTGCGATTTCAACAACTGTGGGACCTGATGGGTAGGGGGCTGATGTGGAGGAGGACTTGGTGGATGGCGAATTTTGACTTCAAGTTGCTGGCGGCGGTACAAGGGATCCTATATGTGGTTATTGAACTCTGGTAAGACAGTCGACACGGTCGTTACAGGTAGAAAATACGACTGAAAGTCTCTTGCCAACTATGTTCTGCCAAAACAGCCTGGTTATACATTGAAGTTCTGACTAGGTCCTACTCTGCTAGTAAAACTGCTCGACAGCTCGAGGGTCTAAACTTCCCTTTGGCATGAATCCTAGGAGACCTTCAAACTTAGGTCTTCCGTCATCGACTTCGATTCGCAAGATAAACATGTCGAACCCCGCTACAAACCGTTTTTCACAAAATACATTGATTTTGTGTTTGGTTTTCGGCAAGGCAATGGTGCGCTGATCTGACAAGTTCTCGGGATTCTCGAGCGAGAGGAGAGACAGCGAGCCAGCGAGCCAGCGCTTTCGGATTTAGCTACCACTCTCACATCCCACCGTGGTTTCCAGTGCATGGAACTCTTCGTGTCACGATCGGCCCATATCATCAAAAGGAGCTGATGCTTGTTGGACCACGAGCACTGAAGACGGATCTGAGCCTCCTGTGAGTCAAATGCGGACTCCTTGAACTTGAGCAGATAGCGGTAACGAAGCTGGTGGCTGGACTGGGGCCCGTACTCGGACTTGTGCTGCTCCAGCTGAACCGACGAGTGCGCAATGTCGACGTCGTTTGGGAGGGAGAGAAGGAAAGCGTTTTGCTTGTCGGCGTTTGGTAGAGGCTGCGCATCGCGACGAAAAACGTGCTTCGCCACATACACGGTTGTCGTGGAACCTTCGGGAGGACAAGGAAAGAGCTTGTCAGGGTTGGATCGTACGTATTGGTCGCCGCCTCGAGGATACAGCTCAATCCCGAGAGGGCTACCATTCTCGCCGGGCCGCTCGCAAGTCAGGGCAGCTAGCAACTTTAGCGGACTCAAGGGAGCAACGTCCCCCAGCCGCCGAAATCCCGAAATCTGACCCCTCGTAATTCTATCCCTCGCATCCTTCAGAACAGCGGTTAGTGGAATGCCCCTGTTCATCACGGCAACCGGCGTCTGATATGCGGTGAGACTCGAGAACGGGACGACATCTCGGCTGCCGCCAAACTCGCTCGGTGACATTTGCCAGCAATCCGCGAAACGGGGCATCAGCAGTTGACGCGGACGAGGCCGTCCAAGCAAATATGGACTGATCTTCCGAGTCCTTTAGGATTTCCTCTTGCAGCCGTATGAATGCCTTTGTTGCCCCTTCGCCGTATAGCATGGGCATATTGACGTCAAAGATACCCATAAGACAATAGGCCGTATCTTCGGGTTGTGTCGTTACTCGATCGGCAGCCCAGCTCATGCGCTTTGCGATGCTGGCACGCCCAAGCTCGCCGCCCTGCAGAACGTCCTTGTCGATTCCGGTCCGGTCCTGCAGCAGCTCCATCATTTTCGGGTCCGACTTTGCCCCTAAAAAGTTCCACTGGGCGTCGTAGAACTCCAGATTTGACGGGGCAATCAGCTCTTGTAAGGTCCAACCTCGGGTGAACCACTTGCTCTTGCCCATGTCATGCTGGCCCGCCACGCTGCCAATGTCGGCCAAATAGGCATAGCACACGGCTGCGCGCCGGTACCAGTTGAACATGGAGTTGATGGCTTCGGTGAGCTCGGCGCTGCTGCTTTTGTCGATGCAGCACGTATCGACCCAGAGATAGCAAAGGTCGTTTGCAGACGAGAGACGGCAGGCCGACTCGATCTTGGAGAAGCCATGCAGAGACTGCCGCTTCGCGGGAATAAGAAAGTCTTGGTAGGATACTTCGCCGGCGCCCCATGTGTGAGAGAGAATCGCGTACGGCTCGGTGGGGTCGCCGGGGATGTCCACAAAGCGGACGGTCGATGTGTCGATGAGTCGCATGTCAAGGGACTGTTCGGGGATGTAAAAGATCGTCTTGATGAATGTCGCTCTTGTTGGGCTTTGCTTCGGGCTTTGGGTTCGGTGCACTTCCAAGTTGGGTACCCCACTTCCCCTTTGATCCTCTGGAGCAATCATTGGTGGGTGTCGGAATCAATGGAGCCAATCATCTCGGTGGGGCAGGAAATTGACGGAGTTTGGAAGGTGTATCTAAGTTGAAGAGGAATCGAAGCGGACTTGTTTTTAGGTGTAAGGTAGCAAAAAGTACATGTATTGTTATTACCACTTCACTATATATCCCCTTTCCTCCTAGCATTAGCATTACTTACCTGTCGTATCCCATATCCATCTCCTTTTTCTCAGTCCTCAACTTATCCGCATCCCCTAATAAAACGGAGGCTTGGTCCACTCAACAGCACTCACATCCTCATAACACCTGACCTCAGCCGGAATAAGATTCAGCTCCTTCACACCAGCCAGCTCAGGTAGCTCAGCGCACTGCGCAACCAAGTTGACCTCCTGGCAGTTATACGGAACCACCGAAACTGCCTTCCTCACCCAGATCAGGTAATACTCGGCGAATCCCGGGAAAGTCAAGCCCGAATCGTTCTTGCACACGGCAAACGTCCCGGTCACGCCCACCTGGAGGTTACGGGGCGGGAAGAGGACCGGGTACTTGCTGCTCAGGCTGGGCCCGGGGGGGCTTTCGGTGCCGGGGGCGGTGCCTCTGGCGATTCCCTATCCAACATGTTAGTTACCTAGTAGGTGGCTATGGATATAGAACAAGCGGAAAGGGACAAAAAGGAAGAAACCTACGGCCCCTATGGTCCCGGTCCGGTTCATCCAAACCGTCAAATGCTCCAACTCCTGCGAGGTGTTTGTATCCTTCATATTGCTGCGGTACGTATTAAACTGCAGCCCGACGGGAAACACCCCGTAGCTCCCCGCGTCGATGGGCGGCACCATGATGGACGCCGTCTCCAAGGCGGTATCGCTCTCGGTGCCGTTGACAAAAAACACGGTGGGGACCAAGTGCAAGTCCTTTTCGGGGTCCGGCGACAGGGCGAGGGCCCATTGCCCCGAGGACACGCGGTGTTGGCTGACGACCCACTGGCCGATGGGCGGGTTGAAGATGGGGTTGGGGGTTGCGGCCGTGGAGTTGGCGATGAGTCGGAAAGCGCGGGCGTAGTTGGAGGGCGGTTGCGTGGGTATCGGCGGGGGCATGCGCGGGGAAAGGGGGGAGGCGCTGGCGGTGGCGAGAGCGCTGAGGAGGAAGAGGGGGATCATTTTTGCTGTTTGGATTTTGGCGGCCTGGAAATAGAGGGAGAGAATGAAGCGTTGTAATAAATTTCAGATGGTTTGTCTTTGCTGCTGCTGACCTTGCTTTCGAATAGGTGACACGACGGGCCCTCTTATACTTCCTGTCTCTGAATACTCTCTGGGTCGAGGTTGCACAGGTGCGCGGCAAAGTTGGTGTAACCGACCTGCAAAGCTCCTCGTAAACGCGCTGCCAAGCCGTTAACCGAGCGCGGGCGGCGGCGCGGCCATGAATGACAAATAAGATCGAACCCCCACGGCGAGCACAGCTTCACTCGCTTGAGCTTTACCCGGCTCGCCAGTCTGAATCGCAGATGAGTGCGCCCTTTCGGAAGCGGCGCGGCTACGGAAAATCAAGGAATGAAGCATTCTCGCCCATCACAGCTGCCTCTTCAATAAAAGCAGTGAGACGGCGTTGAGAAATAGGGGCTGAACTGATACGACATATCAACAACAACACGGAATACAAATTGCCCATGCCTCTTATCCCTTCGTGCTCAGCCCTAGGGGTGGGCCAACAAGAACTTCCGGAGGCAGAAGAATCTCTTTCAGTTCCGAGATAACGGTCTCGCCAAGCTGGCGTTGGGGGCGTTCAAGGCTCATTGATCCATATACGCAATAAAGCCAAATCTCCCAGCATTGGTCCAGACCCCGCGCCTTTACATCTAACAGCGATAATGGACCAAACAGGGTTCTTCACAGCCACAAGGTCCTCCCAGCAATCCACTCCATACCTTCTTCCAGACGTGTAGTCCCGCGGCCACCAGAGATTCGGGGGTAAGATTTCCGTCGTGGATGGAATTCCAAAAAGCTCTACAACCTCTGTTGTATGTGACGAATCTGGGCACGCGAAATTTCCTTTTTCGTATCTGGAGCACGTGACACTTCTTACCCCGGCTCAGGCCCGGCTCAGGCCCGGCTCAGGCCCAGCTCAGGATTGCTCAGGCTTGCTCACCTTTGCTCAGACTAAGTACCATTTTCGGCACGCTATGCCACAGCATGCTGAACTGCTTTAACTCTAGCCGAGTAGGCCCAGATTTAGTCCCCATGTATAAAGATGACCAAAATTGGTCCTCCTTTTGAAAATAAACAGTCTCGCCTTTACCTCTTGGATTTTCGCGTTACCTACCTGACCGCTGGGGACTTAACCTCTCCCTTTAAGTCTTACACCTCTACCTTTTTCAAAGCACTTCTACTTCCATTATTCCGATTCAACATCTTGAACTTATCATTATCTTTGCCTAAATGGCAAAAGTAACAAAAAGATAATCTTCAGAACGGCAGTTAGATGAGAAAGACAGCTTCTAGATTATACCCATTGTTTTGCAACATATACTAGCCTCTATTTCTATGCGCAAAGAAAGTACCTGCCGACCATGATATAATCACTTAGGAAAAATAGCGACTGAATAGACCACAAATTAAAATAAAAAAAATAGTTATCAGGTTAAACGAGAGAGTTACAGAAGACAGATCCCGTAGCTTCAGATCCCCAATACTGCCTTACAGCTTGTAAAAGGCTAATGTCCTTAGCCTTCTTGAATTAATAACAAAGTAACTCTATAGCAACACCTTGATTTATACCCTTTCTTTATTGGGTGGAGGTCCTGCACTACTGGGAACTACCTCACTTTTGCAAGAGGTGTGAAGGAAAGTCACCGGGACACGTCCGCAGGACTACCTAAATACGTATCTTAACCTTGACAAGTGTCCTATAGAGTGAAGGGTTTGACTTCCTTGGATCACAGCGAATCTTGATTTCAGAACAGTAATTTTGCCTATTCAGTATGCGGGTATCTCTGTTCGCCGCGTTTGTAGTTTCTTTTGTCCCGCCCAGTCCAAAATTTCCACAAACAGCAAATTCAAGCTACAGGGCACTTATTGGTTAGAATGCAACAGTTCATGATACATGTAGAGTACTGCACAGTACATGAATAACTCGCCCGTAATTCATTTCCTTTGCGCCTTCTGCGCCGATGCCAATCGGCATTGCAATCATCTTCGCTCTCATCGCACCTGGGCAACTCAAAATAATTCAACCCAGTTTGATACTAACACTCCATATCCTTTTGCTACAAACGCTGTCAATCACACCCTGATGTACGAATGCAGTTACGGCGATGGACGTTTCCCCTTGGCTGATGCGTGTATGGCAACCTAGTTCCGAAAGGTGAGGGGACTCGGGAACCCAGCACTCATTGTGCCCAGACCACAGATGATTTAGAAGTTTAGCGGCAAACTCTGGGTACTCTCTGCGATCGAATACATAACAGTGCGGGCGACGGTTTTTGAAGATTACCAGAACCACCAGCTCCATTGAAATCGATTCAAATGTGCCCCGAATATCAAGAACCCGCAAACTGCTGTTGCCTGAATCATAGAACAGATTTTTGGCATCATCCCATAAGTTTTGGGGCAACGCGTCGAAGATTTTCAACTTAGGATCTGCCTGGAAGTGTAGGCTATCCTTGATGCTGACTGATGCCTGTCGAGCTGTTGTTGCCAGGTGTATTGGAAAGGATAAAGGTTGAAATTTGATCGATTTCTCGTCGGTTTCATGGAGTTCAAACAGAAGCGGAACGTGCCCATTCCGTACGTAGAGGTTAGGGCCAACCATCGTCACGGCAACGGACAGTAAGTATTGATTCGGCCTCTTCCCTGTCTTGCCAACCATAATGTAATATTCCGACCTCTCCGGGGGGGGCCTTGCCGGGGGTTTGTCGTTGAACTGCAGACCTCGTGCGCTCATAGAGCAACTGCGAGTCTCACGTCGAAATCTTCGTATATTTTTCCCGCTCCTGAACGATGCTGGAGATCGAGAGAGAAAGCTGCAGAAACCGTCCAATATATCTTCTGGCGTGGGCTCCCAAGCGAGCAGCGTCATATCGAGTGTGTTCTTCAAAATCTCCTCCTGCAATCTGAAGACCGCGCGATGTCTTTCCCCGTAAAGCAGTGGCATAAATATGTCGAATATGCCCAGAAGACAATACGCCGTATCTTCGATGCGACTTGTGACGCGCGAGGCAGCCCATGACATTTTCTGCGCAATCGAGTAGTCCGCCAGTGGAACATTATCCAATATGGCCTCCTTCGGAATTTTAGTGATTTGCGAGATGATATGGCAAAACTGAATCTTGTCGCCAATATTTCCCCAGACGCAATCGTAGAAGAGGACGATCCGTGGAGCAAGGAGCTCTTGAAGGGTCCATCCACGTGTAAACCATCTGCATCTGGGAAACTGCTCTTCTGGTGTAGCTCCATGTTCAAAGTCAAATAGGAAGACATAACACTTTGCCGCCTGGCGGTACCAAAAGAACATCGAATTGATCGCTTCGCTTAGCTCGGCGCTGCTTGACTTGTCGATACAACACGTATCCACCCAGGCATATTGAAGTCCGTCACAAAGCGCCTTCTCGCACGTGTTTTTTATCTTGGACCAGCCAGCCTTGAGTTTAGCTGTTTCCTGATCCTTGAAGGCTTGAAAGTCGACTTCGTCGTCGCCCCACGTATGAGATAATATGGCGTATGGGGGGACATCTGGCTCGTAGAATGGCTTGGGCTCGAGCCTGATGGTCGATGTGTTGATGAGCCACATAGATAATGTAGTGTGTGCCCCTGTTCAAAAGGTGGCCTGACGGTGGGATAAGAGGAGCCGGGAACGGGATCGAATGTTAATGATTTCGCCCAATGATCACTATGCTGGGTTATATGGTTGTGTCCCTGGGTTAGCTGATGGGGGAAGAATAAATTGGAGGAAAAGTGGGAACGAGTTAACTATTTACTGTAACGGGCAAGGTAGTGTGTTGCAACTAGCTAGACCTATTCAACGAAGACGCAGAACATGAAGAAAAGAAAGAAGGAGAGAAGAGGCCTCGTGAGAGGCCTCTTTCATATATACATGACCTCATTGTTTCGACCCGAGGGAGATAGAAGATTCCAGAGACGTCGCATGCCTCGCTAAGGTTTAGTGTTGTGGTCTGTGTGCGCACATCGGCATTTCTGGGAATGGCTTCGTTCGAGGGTCAGGGGGTGGTTGCCGGTGGGGCGGAGCCCCACCTCCGGCCCCGCGGGCCCGGCGCCACGGCCGAGAGTCGCCGAGGCTGCACCAGGGCTCAGCCCGTCACATTTACCCACATGCTGCTGCCTAGCCAGGCTACTTAGGCAACCCAACCAACGGCGGATAAGGAAGACAGAATTCTCTGAATCACGTGATATTACCTGATTCACCCAGCCCAGTCAACGCTGGGCGAGCCGAAAAAGCCCCTGTTACGACCGGTACCTACACTAAGGTAGACAGGGACGCAGAGGGTTGGGGTTAGGTCAGGAGTCTCAAGTATATCTGAGGTCACAGGCCAAATAGAGGTAAGGAGGGATATTCACGGAAGCAAGTCCTCACAGACGGGGGGTTCACTAAGTCAACGGTCGCATGCAACTATAATACACTGTAGCACACTGAGTGACAATGTAGTAGTGCACAACTGAAGTTGGTTCAATTGACAAGGCGAATACTTGCGTGAGGAACCAAGAACGATTCCTCACTCAAGGAAAACTAGCTAGCTATCTATACTAGATGATCCTTAGGACCCGAGGACCCGGTGATTTGGTCTCGGCAGCCCGGGTCCTGTCTCATAGGTTCGGGGACCCGTGGACCCGAGCGTTGTGCTCCGGGTCGCCGGGTCCTCCCTGATTGGCTCCTCGGGGCGCGGAAGTCACCGTGCCCTGAATTCCAATGATTGGTTATCTACAGTTGGTCCGAGCTCCCTCCTTGGGTCGTGACCTGGGTCGTGGCAGTGTCGTTATCTTTTGCCAGCGCTGAGTGTGAATATATGCTTTAACATCGCGCTTAACGTAAACCCTGGGATTAGGTTCTAAACTGGACGTCGGCGAGCACCGATCCCTGACAATACAGGTCTTGAACATATCCCTTTGAACGGGTATGAAGGGGGGGCCAGACATATCATCCGGCCACTCCAGCCCGCCGACGCCGACGCCGATGCCCTCAATGTCAGTCATACCTACATCTTCCATTCTCATCAAGACTTCCGACACGAGAAACTTGAATTCAAACCCCTTCACAACCCTTCTTCCCAGTGCATCCAGCACCAACCCCGTCCGTTCATCGATTTCGTCAACTCGGGTCTCAATGTACTTCTGTGCAGCCAAGAGTTTTGCTCTCTCCCTCCTGGCTGCATATAGTCGACTCCAGAGGAACATTACTCTCTCCAGCAGCTTGTCTTGGTCAACATAGAGTCCCCGTCCCATCAAACCGTCCTGCACTTCCTCTAGCGGCGGGACGCGCTCTAGTGGAACAGGCCGCGGTAGATTTGCAATGGTCGTCCCTTCGTAAGGTGGCGGGTCCCAGTCCTCGGTGCGAGGAGGGGGAACGCGTCGTGGCCCCTCGTACACCATCGCCCAGTTGTCCCCTTCTCTGAGGCTGCCACCATTCAGTCCACCGGATCTGATTTATCAGGACCCTCTGCATCCCTAGTAGTACCAGTAGGCATCAATTGGCCGCCTTTCTTGCCTACGCCAAACCAAAGCGACGGCATTCTCACATCATCTTACCCGGCCACCACCATCAATCGGAGCCATCCCCGCTTCTTCGCAATGGCGCAGGAAACATGGCAACCGCCCTTCTCAAACCTTCAGCTGGTCGAGCGCGTAGATAGGTAGGGCTCCTTTTCTCTCTTTGACACAAAAAGAGGCTTATGTCTCTGTCCCTGTTTTTGAGGCCTGCTAATGCATTGTATGCAGCTGGCCGTACTTTACCAAGGATCCCGACGCGTACAGAAGACACATGCAAGATTATCACTACTTCCTCATTGATGGGTACGAGAAGCCCTTCGGATATGTGCACAACCGCTTCATTTCGGCCATCACCTGGCCGGAATATTGGAAGATTGATCCGGATAAGCGTCTTTTGACTCTCACTACCGGCTCGGATTTTGAATCACGCAGGCGACTTGTCAACGACACATTGCGCGAAGCCCACAAATCCTCCGTCTCGGTGGTCAGCCGATGGGCAAACGAAGAATTCCCGGTATACACGTCCACTGGCGAGCACGTCCTTAATCTTGACGGTTGTGGCGTGGACTTGTTCGGCATAGTCAACTACTCGGTCCATTTGACTGGCTGGGTCATGACAGCGGATGGCATCAAGATCTGGGTCCCACGCCGCGCGCTCACCAAGATGAGCTTCCCTGGAATGCTCGACAACACGGTAGGCGGCAGCCTCGCCGCTGGCGAGAATCCCATTGACGGAATTGTGCGGTAATGCGATGAAGAACTCTGCTTGAGTCCGGAATACACGCGGTCCAACATCAAAGCCTGCGGTACCAACTCATTCCACCTCACCGTCGACGACATGCTGCAGCCTGCCTGCCAGCTGCAGGTGCAGTATCTCTACGAGATGGAGCTCCGCCAAGATATTGTGCCTAGAGTTGGAGATGGCGAAGTTGGAGAGTTGAATCTGCTATCGCTCAACGAGCTGCGAGATGCGATGAAGAATGGGGAGGTAAAGTTAACATGCAACATGACGTATCTGGCATTTCTGATCCGCCATGGATACATCACTGCCGAAAACGAGCCCGAACTCGTTCAGATTTCTTCACGATTGCACCGCCACCATGACCTATTCATCGCCTAGTGGTTGAAACCGTCTGACCACCCCCTGAATCTTTCTCTTTCGTCTCCAGCATTTCTTCGAGGATACAAAATCTTTCACTGCTACACTCGCTTGATTCAGTGAACCCCCGGATGGTTATTGATATATGACTCGGTTGAAGCCGAGGAGTGCGGTGGTCAAAAGAGTATTTGGTCAGAAGCTCATTCATATCGTTCAGTGCTCTGACAACTGGATCACACGCCCTTAGGTTTTACCGGAGCATCCGCACTTCGTTTTGATGCTGGACGGGTCGCCGAAGGAGAGAACGACGAGGGTAAAGCAGCAGACCAACCCTGGGTCCAACCATCTCACCGTGGAAGATATTTCTCTCTGCTCCCAACAGAGTCCAAATCTTTCAGCAGCCCTGGACCTCGACAAAGAGACCGCCCTTGAAGTCTCACACGGTTCCTGGGCCTGCAGGAAAGCACAGCTCTGATGTCGTTCGGCCGACACCAACGGAGGATAGCGTCGTTTTGAACTAGAAAAGCTCAGGACAAATCAGCTACAGCTCACCCAGCTCAGGGCCATGAACGAAAAAGGAAATCTTGTGAGCCTAGATTCGTCTCAGATAACTGGGCTGGAATGCGTTGCCATCCGCATCGGTATCTTCGAGCCGAGCCTGGGGTTCCACATCCCCAAGTTGACGGGATCCTACGCTTCAGGTTGCGGGGATGTGGATTTTGCGAGGCGTCTGAAGCGTCTGATGCGCGCCTTGACATTTCGCTTGAGAGGATGGCAGTTGGCGTGGCGTGGGCTCCAAGAGTGGAAGAGAAATGGGATGGCATGGGGCAAGAAGAGAATGGGTTAGATGCCCTGTACTAGTACGTTCAATTGTGGCATCCAAATCTACTGCCGGTTGACCTGGTTGTGATCCATGGTTTCGAATTTTTCGGACGAACGATCTGCGCCATCGAGGGCCTCCATCACACCTACCATGACCTCCTTCAACACCGACAAACATCACGATGTTCCGCCCCGCAAACGCCCACCTGCGTACCCACACGACCCGGTACGTTGGAGCCCTGAAATTTATCCCTTATCAACAAGGACTCGGTTCGAATGCTCAACGCCGAGGACATGGGGCAGTTGGTAGAATACACAGGGCGGTGGTGCGAAGGTTGTGTTAGGAGCCTGAGGGCTGTGTGCGTGTGCAGAGGGCACTGCTGGATTGAAGCCCCTGAAAAGCCCCTGGATCCAATGCCTGGTCGATGCTCCTGAATCCAGCGAAACCGAGGGCAGGCATCTAGCACGAGTTAGGCGGTTTGTCGTTCTTGAGGCGGTTCGCCGTCTTCGCTAGACGCAATGTTTTTCACAGACACTACTACCACCTCTTGAAGAGAGCCTTCAGTACGTATACAGGGAGTTTTGCCACTTTGGTATCTCATTGGTATTTGTTGTAACCGACGTCGAGCACCCCTTAGAGTCTAATCTGAATCGGGGTCTTCGACCTCTTGGATGACAAACTCTCTCACCCCGTCACAGGTGAGTCCTTCCGATGGGTGTAAGTTGAGAACGAAGGTCGACGCGAAGTCTACATCCCTGTCCCTGCGAATCCCGACTGCTAAGGCGCGAGGGCCTCGGCACCGCAGGATGGTTAGAGTGGTGACGGAAAGTTGGCTACAAACGTCCATGATGAAATCCTTCCAGTTGCCAGACTGCATCCAAACACTTCGCAGAGTGACGTGCTTGAGTGTTGTCTTGTGCGCATGCAAGAGGTTGAAGAGGATAGTTTGGTCGCAGATAATCTGACCGATCTCCAGTCTTTCTAGTGCCGGAAACCTAAGATGGTTAGAAAGTTCGGCAAAGTAGCGGCGATCAGGGTTGTCCGCCGCATTGTCGTGTTGTGCGGTGTCGTGCCGGAGAGTGACTTCCCGAACCATTGGAAACAATCTCAAGAAGCTCAGAATGCCGTGTGCTCCGGCGTCGACTACCGCTGACCTCCCGGGCACGAGCATCCTCTTGGTCGGCGTGGCGAGGTCCCAGAAACAAAGCTTGTCTAGTTTGAAGCCATCCACTTCCACTTCCAAGTCTAGCAGGTCGCTACCAAGTCCAGAGACAAAGATGTGAAGGTCGGACAGATTCGCGTCGGCGGATGACAGTGCCAAGATGACCTCCCTCATAGCCGCTGTGAGCCATGCATCTTTCACTCTGTAAGTCCAGGCATCCTTCATCTTGAAGGGTGTCTTACGCCGACCGAGAACCACCATGTCCTTTAGATTGGGCAAGGCGGCAAAGAGCTGGGACAGACTGCAGCTGTACCCAGCAACAAGATCGGAGACAACTGGATTGATGTCAGTGGCCAACCAGGTGTTCATGACGGCTTTGTTTGTTGCGAGGCAAGCGGGAGCATCAATCGAGATGCTGAGGCTCTGCACCGAGTTGCCAAACTCAGGACATCTTGCGATTTCAATGAGAGTATTTATGGAAGCGCCTCCAGGCTCCAAAGCAATGCGTCGGTGCCGGAAATAATGACGAGCCATCATCGGGACGGCAATGCGGCTCATCGGCCGCGACGCGAGCCGGAAGTCGAGCACAGAGCGTTTGCTCTGCTCCGGGTCTGGGGTTGCGGGCGATTTTGGGTCTGACGATGAGTCGGAAGATGAATCCGACTCAGAGTCTGACTCGGTGAAATTCAGCAGTTCGGATACGATCCTTTCCAAGATCTCCTCCGGTACCGAATGGAGATAGGCCCGAGTTGTGGGCTTTGCCATCGCCGACTCGGAGGTCGGGAGCATCGTCGACTTGGGATGTCACTGTGACGTGGGGTCGTAATGTGTCGAGAGGATTGATATCGCTAAACCTTCAGAGGTGTCAATGAAGCCAATTCTGGGCCGAAACAGCGGGGATGAGGGAGTCTCAGACTTGAAGCTGAAAAAAGAGTGGTGCCTTGGCCGCTGACGCTGTGACAGCCCTCCATGCCAAGATGTCCCGTCTTGGCGCCAAGGTGGGGGGCACGCAGCGGATCGATTTTGCTGCACATCAACATCACCATTGCGAAATCTCATTCCTGACGTAAAAAGTGGAATAATGTACCGCCAACTGTCTGTTGGTTGCAATTCTCGCTCACACCTCGATGTGTGCATTGCCCACTAGAAGGTCCCAATGAGTGCTGGAAAGAGGGGTGCGCGGCGGCCGTGCAGCCATGGCTTCGTGTGCCACCAAACTTAAAAACACCACAGGAATCCATGACACGCCGCATCGCCGGCAAACCAAAAACCTACTAACCTTCAACAAGCCACAAAACTCGACAAACCCAGTCATGCGGCGACGACTCACTTCCGAGGATGGCTCTGAATGAGAGACAGACTGTTTCAGTGCGGTGATTTCCCTTCCACATCGCGCCTCTGGGATCCTGGAATTCGTCATTGTGGCTTGCAGGAGCCCCTTCCTTGCCATGGCGGATTCGTACCCTTGAAGGCCAAGACGCTGAGCAGGTGAGCCATTCTACACAAAATAAACCGCACCCCGAGATGACGCTGGCCCGTCCATTACCGAATTTCACGTTTTCCGGCATGTTTGCCCACGCTCGCATTCTTTGTTTCCCAGTCATTAGACCCGAATGCGTGTCTCCCTTTCGCCACATGCGCATCCCGTCCCGACCCAGGACCATGGAACCGGGTTCAACGACACAAAGAAGGCCGAAGAGCACCAAAAACACCTGCCCCGCATCGCCGTCACCTTCGGCCCCATCCTCTCGACTCCCCAAAAATGCCCGTCGACCTGATGCCAAAATGGAAGGGACACCAAGCAACACAGATGACTCCTCCCTGACAGACCTCGGCGGCATCGGCGAGACCCCCAACACCTCCCTCCGCCCCATCCCAAGCATTGACCAAGAGAACTTCTGCGAGGGCCGTCAGTACCACCACTACCGCCCAGGTCGCTACCTGCTCCCCAACGACCAAGTCGAACAGGACCGAGAGGAAGTCAAGCACTTCATGCTTCTCGAGCTGACGGATGGCGCACACTTCCTCGCTCCCATCAATCCAGCCAAAGTCCTCGACCTCGGCACCGGTACCGGCACCTGGGCCGTCGAGGTTGCCGATCGCTTCCCCGCCGCCGCTGTGACCGGTACAGATCTCAGTTTGATCCAGCCCGACTGGTCGCCCCAAAACGTAAAGTTCTTCATCGATGACATCGAAGACGAGTGGGTCAGCGGCGACAACTTCGATCTCATCCACGCTCGCCATGTCTTCCCCTTCATCAAGGATCCAGCAACCCTCACCCGCCGCGCATTCGAACACCTCGCTCCCGGTGGCTGGCTCGAGCTACAAGACCTCGGGCATCTCGTGTGCTGCGACGATGACACCATGACCCCGGATTACCCGATCGCACAATTCTTCGATCGCATTACAGAGGCATGGGGTAGCTTTGGGGCCGACTTGCGTGCTGGACCGAAACTGGAGGCCATGTTCCGATCCGCGGGGTTCATCAATGTTGAGACGAAGACATTCAAGATACCAATAGGGGCATGGCCGCATAACACTAAGGGGAGGGAACTGGGGCTGTCCTTTCGGGTTGTGATCGGGATGGCGCTTACGGCGCTCTGCGGGGCCATCGCAACCGTGGAAGGGTGGTCGGAGGAGGAGAGGAATGCGTTGACGGAACGATGCAACGAAGCGTTGAAGGACAGCGGAGTCCATGCATATATGCATTGCTACTTTGTCATCGGGCAAAAGCCAGAGGCCTAGGTCGGGCGGAGGGGTGATTGGGGGACGGATCTCAGATCGAACGAGGTTCAAAGATGAGAAAAGTGACTCGTTTGGATATCAAGGTCCGCTGGCTCAATGGCAGAGCGTCTGACTACGACATCAAGAAGTCATCAGGAGGTTCCAGGTTCGACCCCTGGGTGGATCGGTTCAACACAGGATGGATGAGGTAAAGCCTCGAATTTTTATTTTTTTTCCATGTCCGCAATATATCCACAGCATACCCACATCTTTCTGCACGACTCCTACTCAGGGACCCTCCCGCTCGCAATAATCGCCACCCAAAGAAGATCCCAACTCTTTCCTCTGTACTTTTTCTCCAGAAAGACCTTCACCAACCCCTCCACCTCCTCCCTTGGATGCTCGTTCCTCAGCTCCTCGCTCCAACAACTCGTCATCACCCAGTTGACAATCATCCCGAAATTCCTCACAAAATACTCCGGACTATCTGCTCTCTGCAGGAACGCATACGGCTCAACTTGCACGTCTTGCAAACCTTTGGCCTCCAGCGTGTTTCGAATCCAGTTCGTATCAGACCACCTACCCCACGAGGTCATTTGCGGACTGGCGGCGAATGGAGCTTCAAAAGGGAAGGACTCGAAGGCTTCCTTGACGTCGGGTGCCCATCCGAGGGGTTGAGTCCATGTTGTGAAGGCGAGGGTGCCGCCGGGAGACAGAATGCGGATTGTTTCTAGGAATGTCAGGGCTTGTGCACACAGGATGGGGCTGGAAAAAGTGATTTACCGTCCAAGGCAGCCTCTGAATCAGGGACAACGTGAAAGCCGATGTTCATCGTCACGTGGCTGAAGCTGGAGGATGGGAGGTTGGTTTTCTGCGCATCAACGACGTTCGCCTCGGTGTTCTTCCATCCTTCCTCGGTGATTCGCTTCTGAACAAGCCCGATCGCCGGCTGCGAGAAGTCACCGCACAGGATGCTGCTTTGATGCAATGCCTCGGGCTTGATTCGACGTTGAAGTTCCGATGCGACGACACCTGCGCCGCACCCGTTGTCGAAGAGCTTGAATGGCTTGGAAGCGTTCTCGTTCAACCCAATCTGGTTCAGCATCTGTGTGACGAGCGGCACGCTGACGCGGCGGGCGTTGTCGAGGAGGACATCTTCCCAGGAGGTGCCGATGGTGCTGGAGAGGTTCTGGAAGAGCTTGTTGAGTTCTTTTGCCCCTTTCGCGGTGGCCATGATGGCTGCTATAATGGGGTTCTCTGGTGGAAAGCCGAGTTGGATAGATTGTGGCAAGTGTTGATGAAATTGAAACTGTATCTTGGTCCTTCATCGCTGGGGGGTATCTTGCCTGTTATTTATGCCTTTCGTCGATGTAGTTGTGGCAGCTAGGAAAGTTTCCGAGAAGTCGCCGGGGGTGCCCCTTTTGGATACAAGTGCTTGCGTTAACCAATGTCAACAAAGAAGGCAGCCAAACAAAGCTTATGTAATGAAAAAGTATCCGGCAAGTCTCCGAAGACCAATCAGACTGAGTTTCTTACATTCTGCAGATACGCAGGATTAAGATGGCGCCCTCTGTGCAGTTCCCACAAGTGGCCTTGACTTGGGCGTAATGCACGCCTTGAACGTTACCTTAGCGGCCTTGCAAAACCCGACAGGGCCCCTTACATGCCGATACCATCAGGCAAGGCCTTCACGTCTCCAACAGAGGCCTTCTCGCAGCGCTGTAACTATAGGACTACTGACAGGCTTCGACCACACACACTCCGGCGCCAATGCAGCAACTCGGCACGCAATTTTCTGTTTCGCCACTGAGAAATCTGAGAACATCGCTGCATGATCGATCTTCAAATGGACGCCGCATCACAACGACACCTTGCGCTTGCCTTCGCTGCATATTCCCCAGCTTTTTCTGCGCGACATTTCCTCCCCTTTTTAACCCCTCTCCCGACACCCAGGTCTGGCTCCCGCACACTCGGTTAGGTCGGCGTCGATAGCAATCCGCATTTAGGCAGTGATGTCCCGAACACGCGAGAATGCCCATCCGCTGTCAACCCACGACGTTTCTAGAATAGCATGAGAAGCTCATATTCGGAGGCGCCGAGGTGGAGCGCGCTTGGCGTCGGCAGTTGCGGTAGCAGACAACAAGTGGTGCTAGATTCGGAGGTGGAGATGCCACGCCCGACTTTTGCCAGACGTTTCGGCGAATGGGAAGCGATTTAGTACTAGAAAAGGGGGAGAAGGGGGAGAGCTCGCTTCTACCGGTACCGGGGTAAAGAAGTATCTACCGGAACCGGGGGTTATAGAGTAGAATCGCTCCCATTGGCCGGGGAGTATTGCAAGTCATTAAAGACGGGGGATATCCTGAAAATGGACAAGAGTGTTTGCGTCAGTGCCTCGTCGAGTCCATGCCCGCCTTCGCTGTAATAAATACCTTTTTTGCCCTGACCTTGGCGGAGGGGAGCCCAAGAGTTTTCCTGTACGATGCGAGCCACTCAGCCCTCGATCGCCTAGAAACCTGCCCAGTACGATGATGCATCTCGGATTCTCAATCGTCGCGTGCGCGTTGGCGCTGACGCGCGGTGTTTTCGCTGCTCCGGAGCCGCTGGAGGCTCGCCAGACGCCGTGGAAGTCGACTACCATCACCAGCCATGCCGAACCGTGGGCCATCGCCTTCCTGCCCGACAATCGCGTCCTCGTCACCGAGCGACGGGGTAACCTCCGGCTGGTTAACCCCGAGACCAAGACGATGGGCTCCATCACGGGCGTTCCCGCTGTTGCGTACGGCGGCCAGGGCGGTCTGCACGACGTCGCGCTGCACCCCAACTACACCGAGAACAGCATCATCTACCTGAGCTGTAAGTTGCAACCACCAATTCAAAAACATATCCCGAAGTTGAGGTAGCGAGACTAACAAGCTTTCCCTCCTCGCAGACGCCGAGAGCGGCTCCGGTGGGGCAGGCGGGGCCGTCGCGCGAGCCAAGCTCACGCTCAACACCAGCGGCGGCGGTGCGCTGTCGGATCTCAGCGTCATCTGGCGGCACTCGCAGCGGGCGTCGGGCGGATTGCAGTTTGCTTGCCGGCTGCTGTTTGGGGCGGATGGTGCGCTGTGGATCGCGTCGGGCGAGATCAACCAGATGACGCCGGCGCAGTCGATGACGTCCAATCTCGGAAAAATGATCAAGCTGTACGACAATGGAACGTCGTTTGCGGGCAACCCGTTTGCCACTCAGGGCGCTGTGCAGTCGCAGATTTACTCGCTGGGTCATCGCAACCCGCTTGGCTTTGACTGGGATGCTCAGGGGCGTCTTTGGGAGGTACGTTTTTTGGACTCCGGCTTCAATCTTTCTTCTTCTCCTTTCTTTTTTTCCATTTCTTCGAGTTTCGAGCTAACGACACTCCCCCAGGTTGAAATGGGCCCCATGGGTGGCGACGAGCTCAACCTCATCGAGGCGGGCAAGAACTACGGCTGGCCGCTCGTGTCCATGGGCCGCCACTACGACGGCCGCACCATTCCCGCACACAGCACGCGTCCCGAGTTCAACCCACCCAAGGCGTACTGGGTTCCTGTCATCTCTCCCGGCGGCATGATCATCTACAAGGGCGACCTCTTCCCCAGTTTCAAGGGCAACGCCATCATCACCGGTCTCAGCTCGCAGTCCATCGTTCGCGTGACCATCACAGGTGACACCGCGAGGGAAGCTCAGCGTGTGTCGATGGGCAGGCGAATGCGTGGCATCCGTGAGCACAAGGATGGCTCCATCTGGGTCATCCAAGATGGAAACAACGGCCAGCTTATGAAGCTTACCCCGAACTAATCTCGTCATGGCAGCCAGGGATGTAAATGGGAAGTTTCGGACCGTACATATTTCTGGTAGAGTTTGGATAGTAAATTACCTGTAGGCTTTGACCGAGAGCCAGAACGTTATCGATGAGAGCCAGATATCGATAAAGTCAAGATATATGCACCAGGCCGCCATTGAAGCCTTCAGAGCATGCACAGCCTAGGGCTTCTCTCTGAAATAATACGGTACCTAATGTTTGGTTCGTCTTTTAGACGATCTTCACCTCAGTCTCTTGTGCCACGTCCATGACCTTGGCTATCCAGTCCTGACCACACCATGCCAGCGGGTTACCAATGACAATCAACAAGCCAATGCGCCGATACACGCAAGAGTCTACCAGATTCGGGACTCTTCCGCTGTCAGGCCTCCGCTGTTCTTCGCCTTCCGGCAGAAGCATCAAAAACACGGTAGGATTCTCTGGTGATCCGACTTTTCCCACCATGAATAAGAATGGAACCACCGTGCCGTCCCCAGCCTTTGTTTCCGTACTCGGACATGTGTCGGTGCCACCTCCTTCGAGATCAGCAGAGGGTGCGTCTTGGTTATTAGTAAACTGACTGCTCCAAACACCTGGCCTAAGGAGGGGATTGAGAATATTCTCGTAATTGTCATCGGGACGTATGACTGCAACATTCCGCTGGCAGGCCTGAGACAGATAAGAATACCCGTATTTTTTCCACTTCAAGCCGAAGTGGCTTACGCTGCAGATAGAGGCCGGTGCAAGTCGCCCTTGCAGGACGATATGGCTCTTTCCGGTCGCCAATTCACCAGTTGGGTCGGCGCCAATGTGTTGACAACTTATGGCCAAAACGTGACACAGCGGTTTCATCGGGTCGGGCGTCACTCTTTTCGAGTGCCTGAACTCCACATCCATGAACTCCACTGGCATCTTGACCGACGCCCACGACCAAGAAGGGGCTCGCCAAGAGGTTGGCCGAGGAGTGACCCAATGGCTCGCCTCCTCTGACCATCTCTGCACAGCTTCATCCAGAGGCTCATGAGGGCCATCCGTTTGGAGTGGCGGAAACACTGGTGTCCAAAGCAGACCGTCGAGCAAGTCGGTCTTCCACAGCCCAGCACAGTAATCTGACTTGATTTCTCCTTGGAACTCCTTAGCCAAGCCGGATATGGCAGGGAATATGTCGTCGTCTTTTGACAGTTTAAGCTTAGTATAGTGACGAACGAGTCGCCTCCAGATTATTCCCAAGTCTGTAGCTGACAACGACCTCCAAGCTGCAAACGCTGTAGTGCTGCTTCGGATTCGTTTGTCCTGGAACAAAAACTCCAGCAGCATGATTGAACTCCTCTGCCTCGATACACTGACACGCTGAGGCCTCGAGACACTCCCAAGCGAGCTCTTCAGGCCCAAAGTAGAGCACTCTTGCTGAGAGGAACCTCTCCTGGAATACCCAGCCGCGTGTGAATATTGGCAGGAGCATTTGACCGTACTCCTGCCCTCCCCCGGATTGGTGATGGTGGTCCAGCGCCCGACGTACGTGTACAGTTTCGAGGGTTCCGTTGTCGTTTCGGACCGTAACATTTCGGGACTGACAATCTGATGGGAGTTCGCTGTAGAGTCCGCCATACGCATCCGCTGACTTGGTCGCTGAGATCACGAGGAAGCTGTTCTGATAGATCGACGCCATGTTTGATGCTTCTTGACGCCAGTCGTCCTCGTCGTCTTGAATGATACAAAGGCTGTCGATCCAGAGATATCGAATGCCCAGCTTCCGCGTCACTTCGATGGTGTGCTGGAAGGATGGTGGAAGAAGATCCCATTGAATGATATCCTTGTGCGCCTCGATGTTGTGTGAGAGAGTACGAAGAAACGGTCGGCGACCCCAGCAATGGCTGAGACAGACATATGGCGCGCTGTGACTATTGGGTTCGTATAGGGAGACTCGGTCGCTTGAGGTAACTCCGACGTCGAGAACTCTCTTTGGAAGGAGTGTGGAAGAGTCTTTGCATGCTTTGTGGGATGCGCCGCACCGGTCAATCTGCTTCCGCGCCCACTCCAAGCTTTCATCAGAAGACGTTCGTGATGGGGGTTCCATCCCAAGTGGAAGGTCTGGGATCGCCTTCTCCAGCCACGAGCTACCTGTAATCACGTTAGAAAGGCCACTCATCGCCACGTCCCCGGAATGACTGACGCGACGATTCGTAGAAACTTAACGTTCGATAACCCGTCGTGTTGTGGACGTCGATCAGACTCGCCCTCAGGCTCTTGATCAGCGAGAAGTTGACCTCGATCATGATGTGCTGACCGGTCCAAGGCTCTGCAGTTTTGAGGTATTCCTGTATGCCGCGAAAGAGGACAGAGCACTGCACGCACCCTTGTGCCGCGCCCTCTGACACTTGAGATAGGGTGGAAAATACAATTTCCGGCACCCCCAGAGGCTTGCGACCGAGGCCGCAGTTCACGCAGCTTCCTGGTATTGCAACAGCGTCTGCCATCGGAGCGGAGGCGATCACTGTAGTGGGCAGCAGAGCCTAGAGATGTTTCGGAGACCTCAGTTCGATCGTCAATGCAACTCTGATGACCTTGTCATCTGTCCGCAAAATGAGGCAACGAAGAAGGTGGGAAGGCGGGGTCGGGAGGGTGCAACCTCGCCTAGTCTAAGGTAATCTCTGAAAAGCGCTAGCACAGTGCGGGTAAGACAAGCGGGAGAACCACGGGGTTTGTTGGTCATCCACGAGGAGGACGGAACAGGCGTACCAAAAGAAATATGCCATTTCTAAAAATGCGAAAGCAAAACAGGAGGGCTTCTACTCCATTTTCTTGGAAAGATAAATGCCTGTCGGGTTTGGGTTTGCTGCAGATCGAATGGTGTGGGCGACATCGGAAGACATTTCTTCTCCTACGCACCGGGCAGCTACCTAGCGGTAAATGCACCGCATCAAGTAACACAGGCGGACTATGCATGACTCCTGCATTGCATCTCTCCGCGCCTATCCATAGGTAGCCGCCTCCGAGCAACACGACATCAAGATGTGTTGTTGTTTGCACCAGGGTTAGGGTTGGCCCCTGAGCCAATACCTTCAGTTGCGTTCTTGCGAACTCACACAACCAACTTGAACTTGGGCAAAAAATCTGCCACCAACCATCCCTTTCACCGTTCTCACGGTTCGCAACGAGCTGCCCGCTCGCCGGCTCTCCGCTGCCAATGGTTTCCCGCTCAACAACGCTTATCTTCACCCAAGGGGGAGCGATCCTCTCGCTATCCGGATCAAGCTTAGCGCCCGTCGCCTCGCTGCATCTGGCCAGCTGAAATCGATAGACCGGGCTTGAGCGCGCGCCGCGCTTAAAAGGACGACATCCCCAGCCATGGCGATACCAACTCCCTTCACTCTCAAAACATCCTCAAAATGCTCAAATCACTCTCCCTCGCCCTCCTCGCGGCCGCCCCCGCCCCCGCCCTGGCGTGGGATGGCTTCGGCCACCAGACCGTGGGCTACATCGCCCAAAAATACTTTACCAGCGAAGCCAACGCCACACTTGGCGCCATAATCGGCCTCAACTCCAACTTCGACATTGGCGATGCCGCCGCGTGGGCCGACACCGTCCGCGACGGCGCCAACCTCCCATGGTCCAAGAACTGGCATTTCATCAACCCCAAGGGTGATGACCCGAACAATCACGTCTGCACCGTAAACTACACCATCGACTGCCCCGGCTCCAACTGCATCATCGCCGCCATCATGAATCAGGTAGTTTTCATCCCTCTTCACAAGAAGTTCAATCTAACCTCCTCCAGACCAACATCCTCCTCGACACCACCCGCCCTTTCATCACCCGCCGCAACGCCACCATGTGGCTCCTCCACTTCTTCGGCGACCTCCACCAGCCAATGCACACCTCCGGCTTCAAGCTCGGCGGCAACTCCGTCCGTCCCGTATGCTGGGACGGACCTGCCCCCTGCCCCGGCGGGACTCGCAACCTGCACGCCATCTGGGACAGCGCTATTCCCCGCAAGTGGCGCGGCATGCCGGAGGAGACGACGCCTGCTGAGGACAAGGCGGCTGCGGTGGCTTGGGCTGCGGAGATCTATGCCAAGCAGCAGGTTGATGGAGTGGATGGGTATGGGGCCTGTGCGGACTTCCATGGGCCGAATTGTGTGTTGGGGTATGCGGCCGAGTCGAACCGGTTGGTGTGCACGAATGCGCTGAAGGATGGTGAGGCGTGGGTGTTGAGCCATGACTTGAGCAAGGAGTACTATGATGAGAACGCGAAGGTGGTGGAGGATCGGGTTGCAAAGGCGGGTGTCAGGTTGGCGGCGTGGATGAATGGGATTGCGAGGGTGTTGGTGGCGAAGGGGAGGGAGGAGGATCTATGACTGTTATGTGGATTGGATTGCGAAGTGGAACTGCTTTGGAAAGAGAAGAAATATGAATCAGCGTATGCTTCCATCCCCGTTCATTAACCCTTCTTCTCTCGCGCCGGCATTCCCAGATTCCGCCTCTTTTCCTCTACCTCCGGCTTCCACGGTAAAAACGCCTCTAGTGTGCGAGACCGAAAAGCAAACAGCACGTGCGTGGCACTCGTGCTCCCAGTGGATTGCCAAAAAAGTAAAAATCACAGCGGACACAAAAGCCACGTGCGGGAGAGCTGGAAAGCAAAAATGTGTTCCCCCACCGGGATTTGAACCCGGGTCTTCAGAGAATTTCAGTATGAGCTGCCTCCCTGAGAATCTGATATGCTAAACCACTACACTATAGGGGATTTCCGACTGTTGTATGCGACGAATCTGGGCACACGAAATTTCCTGTTTCGTACTTTGCCCACGTGACGTTGCTCACCCTCGCTCATGCTCGGCTCAGGATTAGCTCAGAATTAGCTCAGTCGCTGCTTAGGATTCGCTCAGGCCGGCTCACCTTTGCTTACCCTAATTACCATTTTCGGCAGGCTGCAGCGTAGCCCACGAATCGCCTCAACTCTAGCCGAGGGGGCCCGGAAGTGGTCCCTTGTATAAAAATGACCAGAATGTGTCCCACTATCCGAGAGCGTACACCGTGACCACCACTCGTGGCAAGACCACCATCCACTCAACGTACACCGTTCCGGGCCAGACGAATACAGTGAAAAGTACTATATCGGCCTCCACGACGGTTAAGACGATCCCGGTCGACGGAGCCACGACCACGGTAACCTCGGACCTGCCTGCGTCGACGACGACGGAGACCACCACCCTGGACACAGCGACCGCCACCATGAAGTCAACCTTGAGTATTCTCGAGTCGCAGGTGACCGAAACCACGACTACTACCTCAACTACACTCATAATATTTGACACGACAACAACCAAAGACGGCGCCGTCACTGACAACGAGACAACCACGACAACCGACTTTACTACAAGCCTTACGTCGAATACTTACGTCGAATACTTCGACGAGCACCTCAACGGGTTCCAGCACAGTCACATCGACGACAACGACGACAACCAGCCTCACGCCGACCGACAACTGCGTGCCGGGGCCGGCTTCGGCCCCCAACGGCCCACCTTGCCTGGCCTCTTGTAGCCACCGGTGCAACTTCTCGGGGGTCTTTACCAACTATTTCGACGGCTATGCCGATTCTTTCACTAACTGCGCTGCCGTCTATAGCAGCTGCGTAAGCTACAACCTGTTCTCCTACAATGTGATATCGGGCGACTGCTATGTAACCGCATGCGCGGTCGTCAGCGAAGATATCTCTGTCAAAAGAAAGGGGTCGACTCCTGGGTCGAACCCAGGGAGTCTAGTCAGCTAGTGTGAGGATGCCTGGCATAGCCCACGATCCAACCACTAAGCTACGAAGGCTTCGTCAGATGGACGACTGTTGGATTATGCAAAGAGGTCTATAAAAGAAGGGTTTCTGGCTCTGCCAGAAAACACAGAACAAGCAGACACAAGAATACATTTTTTACACACACACACACAACCTAGATCAAAAGTGCCGTGCTTCTGACAGTGCAAAGGTCACGTCAGTTCAAGCCGCACCATAAATGTTATTATCAAGTATTTTTTAAAATCCAAGAAGCCCCATAGCGGCGGCTTCATTGTGCTCTCCAAGGATACCGGAAATAACTAACCGGCCTAACTCCCCCAAGCAGGCGTCCCAGCCCTGACCAGCCATCCCAATTCCTCATCGTCAATCGCTGGGAATTGACCCCTTCTTGCCACCCCTGCTAACAGCCATTTAAAGTCCGAAATATCACCACCCCCCCCACGATCGACCACCGTCACGGCTCTCAACAACAACAAATCCGACATGGACGCGACAGAACCATTGTGAAATGGCTCTGCCACGTGGATCCGTTCGATGCAACCGCTCCCGAGCTCGATGATGTTAACTCGGACGCGGAAACCTTGCGGCGCGTCGAACGCGATCTTGCCGTCGGATTCGATGGAAAAGTTGAGAGCGCCGGTCGAGGCTCCCTCCCAGATGTCGATTAGCGCGCTAGGAGGCGCCGCAACATCCACGTCCTCGGTCTTGAGGACCGAGGAGTGGGCAATGCTGGCAGCACCGCCAACTAGTACTAGCTGGCGGCGGAGTTCCGTCCGGACTAGGCGGGTGATCGAGCGGAAGCACTCTAGGAGTGCCTCACGCTGTGGTGCGGGAATGATGGTATTGGGCTTCGGCATGTTGCGGGAGTTCGAGACAAGAGGGTATTGAGCGATCTGCAAAGCCATCTGGTATCAGCAGCCCGTGCGCTTCTCGGAGAGGAATCGCGTACTTGACGATGAGTACTTTGGGATGGCCGGTTGCTTGGCTGCAGAGCTGGGGCTGTCTGGGCGAAGTTGGGCCGTAATGTTTGGTAGCTGTCTAGAGATCGGTTAGCGATTCGAAGTGCCAACTTTCAACGACAAAGGTGAAACACGAACAGAGATGCAGGCACATCAATCATACATCTAACATCAATGTTAGTGACAACAAAATTGGCGAGTGGCTGTAATGACGACTTACCAAAGAAGTGTTTTGGGTTGGTTAGGGAAAAAATCGGGAAAGGCGACGAGAATTCCCCTTGTGTTCTCGCTGATTAACGCCATCACTCCTGCTCCAGCTCTGTTGCCAACATCGGAGTGGGCAATGACCGGACGTTCCCACCTGCCTCATCAAGTGGTCAGGAAGGTAACTCCTTCAAGTTCCCATATGGCAGGCGTTCAGCCATCTCCGCCAGCCATCGCCCTTGCCTCATGTACATCATAAGCACCTGTCGCTATTGTCTCAACTGCCGCGTTGTTGCTGCCACATGATGGCCGAGCAACGTCTTGTTCAGATCCTTAAAAGGTATCTACTGTGGCACTGCAGGGATTACAGAAATGGGAAGATGGCTGTCCCTACGGTTCATTAACTCTGTAGCGCTATATCCCCGGTTCCGTGATCCTGGGGCCTCGAGGTGTACAGAGGCAGCCGACTCACGCAACGCAATATAGAAGATTCTTCTTTCGCCCACATCTATGCGCCCTGATATAAAATGGCCTTTATGGTACGGCATACCAGGACCAAGGCCACCGATGCGCAATGTTCGAAGATTGCTCTGCTGGACGTCACCGAAAGCAGCCACAACTCGACCAACAGATTCGCAAATTCCATGTTGCTATAACTAGACAACTTTACTTTAGTAATTGTACTGTAATCATGAGTGGCGTTTATCTACAAGAACGTATCCATCGCTCAGAAAGTGCATGCAGCGCCGAATATTCTCAGGCTGCAGTTCGAGATAAGGCACCCGAGGTCTCGAGTCCGGCGTCATTGCTCCTCGGGAGCTCAATGTCAACAACCCACGGCAGCTGGGGCCTGCCATCTTCGTCTCCAGATTGAATAGCCGCGTTGACAAACAGCGTAGTCTGCCCTTGTCTAACGGGAGACTCGTCTTGACTGCAGTGACTCGTCCTTCGATATCCCTCTTCCGTAAGGCTTCGGAGCCGGCATTCCTTCTCCAGCTTCCTTTCGGTACTATCGCTCTGACGGGGCTCGATTGTTGCGAGCGTCTCAATGACGGAAGACGCACCGTTATCTATATCGGTGAAGTGGGAGGGGTTTTCGCTCGGTTCCGTCCCTCGCCATGCTACCAACTTCCCGCCCCATCCTTCATGGATATGCCCAAAGCAGTGCAGAAGTGGCCGAGCTCTAGCGACGGCCGCGAAGAGCTGCTCACAACCTCCGCGCTGCCTGGAATTTGTTAGGTCTAGAACTCCCTTGGGCGGACCGTGTGTAATAACTACATCAGCCTTGCTATGTATCGCAAAGTCGTGATTATCCCCTCGCTTGTACTGAAACCCCCAGTCGGCTTCAATGGACGAGGTAAAGGGGCTTGTATAAACAGTTAGGTCCGCACCGTTACCAAGGTGAAAATAATGCGTCCCTTCGTCAAGAAAGTGGATACCTTCGGACTCTTGGCTAATGAGCCGGTGTGCGTCACCGGGATTGCCGTATTCCTTCCTCATGAGTTCCGGTGTAATCGAGAATAACCTTCGAGCAGTATCGGCTTTCTCCTGGTATACCGGCTCATCGAGCGTAAAGTCATGGTTTCCGGCGATAACGATTTTCAGCGGCGCGTCAATGCTACGAAGCAGAGCGATCGTGGTCTCGAACTCGTGAATCTTGGACCCGTCGGTTAGGTCGCCGCAATGGATCGCCACGTCGACTGGGAGGTTTGGAACGGCTAGGCCATTTTTGGCGTGGGTATCGGAAAGAAGGAGAAAAGTGGTCTTGATGGCCTGCTGCATTGTGTTCTTGGTTGAGTGGGTGTTTTATGGGGAGTGAATAAATGAGCTTGCATAAATGTTGAAGGGTTTGAAGGGGTTAGGCGAAAACGATGCCAGAGCCTTTTGATTTAAAATGCCGTAAAACTCAAACTTGAGAGGCCCTACCTACGCTTCGACCCTAGGGTTTTTGCGCAAACCTTAAAAATGAGTCACCGTGAACCTAAAACCCCATTTTTCAAGTTCCATACGTCGAATTGCTATCAAATATGGGTGAGAGAAAGAGGGGTTTTTTTTTTGGTGGGGTCGGTTCCTGTCAGCCGGCGCACCCGTGGACGCCAGAGAGCGGATCAGCAAGCCCAGGCGGAGTGGTCCACCTCAGGACCCAAGTAGCGCTGGGTTTTCACCCCCGTGGATCTTTGAGGGCCGGAGGGAAAACACGCAGAATCAGAGAATCCTCACAGGATGCCCGTTGTATCCCCTGACTTGTGCTTTCCGGCAAAGTCCCGAATGAAATCCCAATCCCTGCACTGGTGCGTTGAGTTCGACCCCGTGAACCCGTACCGGGTCACTTTCCCATCCTGGCCGAACACACGGTCATTGGCGTAGTCCAGGGTGGTGTCCCCGGAGCAGAGTATTGCTTGGCGTATGTACTGTTCCATATCGTTAGTGCTGCACCCTTCATTGCAAGACCTTCCGGGAGGCATACATCCAAGCAATGGTACTCGTGACCATCCCCTGCGAAACGCGACCTGTCCCTCCGTTCGTACTTGATGATAACGTCTCGCAGAACAGCGAGGCAATGAAGCTGGTGGGTGACAGATAGCGAGTATAGTTCTGCTTCCTCCGTGTGATTTGCAATCGGCTGGCTCGGGGGCAGCCCGAACTGTCGAGGATGCGGAACACGAATGAAGCCAGCGCCAACTCGGAAGCGTCAGCCCGATTCACTGCTTGGCCATGAAGTCAACCCCATACCTGGCATCATGCTATCCCACAAACCGTCACCAACGGGCCCCGTGTCCTCGTATCTTGTGGGAAACTGGAACATGACGTTCTTTAGGGGAACTAGGACGATCAGTACTGTTTATCCTCAGATGACGGAACCTTGAACCTTCTGGGACAAACCCCGATGATGTGCCATGGTTGACCATCCGGCTGCGGCCGATGATAAAACCGAAGATGAAAGGGCCGATGATGATGGCGGTAGCGGCCGCGCCGATGATTGCGGCTTTTGCACATCTCTGAATAAAGGATGGCCGCACCGGTCTGCTGTCTTCGTCCAGCGGGATCGCCGTGTATTGGCCTGCCATTGTCAGTGCTGAGACATCAATTCAAGGAACTTGGTAGGACCGCGGGGTTCGGTGATAGATGGCTACATCGCGGAGCTGAGGTGTCAGGTGCGGCAATCAGCCTGAATTGCCCCGACGGCGAGTTCCGTTCCGACTGCTCGTATGAACCTTTGTCTGCGGAGAGCCAATTAGATCGGAGCTGAGCAAACTTGGAGAATAGAATACATATTGGAAGAAAGTAGATTGCTCTACCATGAAACTCTTGCGATCGGCCTTCTGGGTGAAGCAGACGGTTGAGCGACACCGAGTACTAGTACAAGTTTTGATCGGACAATAGTCAGTAACAGCCAGCCGTGTCTTCCGATGGCAGCGCGTGCGGCAGAAACTTCAGGGCAAGCGACTACTTGACAAAGCAGAAAAGCTCGAGAGCTGAAGAACAAACAATGGCTATGTTAAAAGGGGGTGCAAAACTGTTGACCGGGAGAGCTTTGCGGATCCAACTGGACTTGGCTCCCCCGTAAAACTCCACTTCCCCAGACACTGAGTCTGGAATGCAAAAAGAATACAATCTCCACAGTAAGGTTCGAACTTACAGCCTCCAGATGTGCCTCTTGGAAGAGATAACAGTCTGACGCGCTGCCAATTGCGCCATGGGGGATTTGGATGTGTGTTGATTGAAAGTTGAGCTCGGTAAAGGTGCACATGAAGCTGTCGGCATTGGCACCTGAGCCAAGCGATGTTGTCCGGGGTACTCTGCCTCTCCCTCGCAGGAAACGCATTATTTTCGGTGAGTTTTATCCTTTTCTGGCCAAAGACTGGTGAATTGACTATACCCGAGACATGGTGTCAGATGGCGTCCCACTCTTCGGCTTTGTCTACGCTGCTCAGCGTTCCCCCGATCCACCGCTCACTGCTACGCCGTCAGCAACCAACAGCCCAATGACGGATGGCCGGGAATCCTTCCGACACGAGTAAGCCCCGATCGACTCAACAGCCTATAAAACCAGAATCCTCAATCCTCCCGTAAGGATTCAAGATCGCATACTAACACGTGTACTCTCCACATACACCTCTACACTTACACGCAATACACTGCATCCCTCCAGACCGGTTACCACCAATTACAAGTCCCCTCTCTCTCCGACTAAAATGCTCCTCTGGCTCGTCTCCTTCATCCCCCCCATGCCCTTCCTCTTCCGAACCCACCTCCCCAAACCCAAACCAACCACACTCACAACCATAAAGACTCCAACCCCCCAATCCTTCGCTCCAAAACCACCCTCCACACATTCAACCCCACCCACCTCAAGGCCCAACTCAACCCCACCGCAACCCGCCTCTTCAGCCTAACCGCCTTCCGCGTCAAACTCGACTATGCCCCCGACGCGACGTCCGACAACGACCCCTACGAAAAGCAATTCGCCCTTGAGCTAAACGCCGCGAACGTAAAGAGGGACGAAGAGATTGCCGACGTGGTGATTGACACCCCTTTGGCGAGGAGAGGGTATACGAATAAATATCTGGATGGCAGCGGGGAGGAGGCGGAGAAGGAGCTCGGGTGGTGGCTTGAGCTTGAGAGGGATAGGGGGGAAATAGAAGGGTGACGGAGTTTGTTGGTTCGGGTTGGCGGGTGGGTTTCAGAGACGGGTTGGGGGAGCATGTAATACAAGAGAGAGACGTAACAGGTGGAAAGGCAGGTGAAGTCCCGGGGTTGATTTTTAAGGGAGCTATATACATTGATCAAGATTGAGGTTTGGGGAGCTTGGTTCAGGGGGATACAAATTTGTACGAGAACGAAAGTTGACTGCGCCCCCTATGTACTTGCGTTGTCCTTGTTGTCCTTTAGGTGAACTGCTTAAAGAACTCCCAGGTGTACTTGTCCGAGAAAGTGCTGCTGGCGCCAGGGTCACGGGGCGAGGGGGTGTGATCGCTGTGTACATAAGTCAGCATTTCCGCTTATCCCTTCTTCACAGAGGAACTTACCCATCAAAAGCCACAAACGTAGTCGGGTAATCCTTGTTGCACTCATACACAGTCTTGATATGTGCTTCTCCCCTCGCAGGCTCCCTGGCCTCCTTCGCCGCGCAGCCGTTGTTCTTGAGAAACCTATCACGCATCTGGCGACCTCCAGCAATGTTGAGGACCTGATCGCGGGTGCCATGCTGCGAATACCAAGCCACGGGCTCGGTCCCGCCGGGGCACTGTCCGCTGATCTGGGGACTGCCCGAGAGAACCGCAACAGCGCGAAGCTCCTTGCCCAGGGCACAAGCCAGGATGAAGGACATGGCGCCGCCGTGGCTGAAGCCGGTCGAGAAGCGCAAGTTCTGGTCGATGCACAGATCATCCTCGACCTCCTTGATGATGTCCTTGACGAGGGTGATGTCCTGGCCTCCGTTGTTCCACCAGCCGACACCGAGACCGCCTTGGGTGCCAGTAGGGGCAACGTAGATAGCACCGATGGTGTCATTGATGAGATTTGGGAGGTTATAATATCCACCAGCACCCTGAGACACCTGTTGACCGCTGCCGCCCACGGGATGCATGGCGAAGATGAGGCGGTAGGGGTGCGTGTTGTCGTAGTTCGCCGGGAGCTTGACGAAGTACTGGCGTCTCGCGCCCCCTGAAGTGATGCTCAATCCCGGAGGAGAAGCAGCAGCCGCCGTAACGATCTTGGGGGCTTTGCCGCAGCCCGGAGACGGCTTCGCGGCAAGAGTCGGCTGTGCAGCTCCGAGGAGGAGCAAGGCTCCAGCCAAGATATTGGACAACATTTCGAGAAATCTTGAGATTGACGCTGGACGACGAGATCTTACTGACGGCGGAGCTCACTCTCGGTGATAGAGAAATCCTCCGGGGCCGCACTCGTACTTATGGTCTTCGGCTTCATGGAAAGCTTCGGAGGCACCCCATCTGAGCGCCGACTCGGTATCTGGACTCGGCTTTCGATGTCGGCTTACACAAACGCGCTACACGTTGTGGGCTTGAGCTGTCAGGTACGAATTAGGCAATTCCCGCTGTCAGGCAGGGACAAGGAAATGAGCCAAGCATGTCCAACCCGGGGAAAACTTACGCGGTACTTAGCCGACGCTGTGTTTGGGATTTAGAGAGGCCAGCCCGCCACCTCAATGGTGCGCTTGTACCCCATCAGGCCTATCCAATCGGCTTCCTACCTGTAAATCATTCGTAAAAGGGGTAACGCCGTCATGCATTGCAGCGGAAGGCGAGCGCGGCTGATGGCGTCGTGCTATGATGGACCAAACTCCGTCCTGTCCGGTGATGAAGGTCGAGGAAATGTTTGTACACAAAGCAGACAAGAGATAATCCAAACCCGAAAGCCACCCGACTACCTACTTTTCCTTTCTAACCGTCGGAACTGAAACACGGCAACTAAACCAACCTCGAAATTCCAAAGCTGTTCAGCTGGTCTTCCTAGGCCTTCCTGCCTTTCCCTTGCAACAGTTCAAGTGCCCCTCGTGTCCCTTCTTTTCGAGGCTCCTAAAAGCACCGCACCCACAGACATATTCGGCCGAGTCTTGCCTGGTACACGTCCCAAGATGACGAAGATGATTGTCTCTACGCTCCGTCCGTTTGCCGCACCCACCACATTGATAACGAAGCGGTGTTGCATCCTGCGTGCGGTGAATACTGGAGCCATGGTGACCTTTCTGTCTCCGAAGGGAGGTGAAACTGAGATTGGAGCAGCCGAGCTGGTACCGAAACTTGTGCGTTGTCGTTTGATGGTCTGAGAGCTCGGCCTCTTGGTAGCATGAAAAGCCGCAGGCCCTGAAAGGACATTGGAAGAGAGACGATTCAGATGTCGGTGTCGGTCTTGGGGTTGCGGCGTCTTCAACTGTGTGGATTACTTCGGGATTCCGAGGCGTCAAAGATTTGGGTGTGAGAGAAGTAATACCCGAGGACAAAATCAGAGAGGTATAAGTAGAAAATGGTGAACTTGACTCAGACGGTAGCGCACGTGAGTAGAGAGAATCGTCAGCGCCATCCACTGGCAGTGATGTGTCGGTCATTGATTCACTGCTCAAAGACAGAGATCCAAGCGGAGGGGTAACAGAGATTCCGGCAGCCCCGGGGCCCACTGTATTGCTTGGTGATGTCACGGCAATGTTGCTGGTATATGAGAGGTCGTGTTGTAATAGGTTGTTGTCAAAAAATAACCAGAAGGGGAAGACGCTTGATTCGGACCTCTCGACAGGTTCAAGTTCGTAGAAAGGATCAGCACCCCGACCATCTGTCCTTAATGACACTAGCGGCCAGCTGTTGTTTAAAGATTGTGCGAAGGGTGTCGTTGATAATGCAGTTTCGCCGCACTGCCCCGGATAGGATTTCCGGTACAAGCTGGAGGTCCCCGTTCTTCCGGAATCGTCCGGAGGGATCAGCGTCCAGTCGTAGACTTGGGCCTCGTTGCTGAAGTCGAAAAGGAAGTCATCACCCCATCTTGTCGACCCAGACGTAAATTGGGAATTGTCACCGGGCTCGTTTCCTAGTCCATTTGCTCCAAGAGATTCCTCCCTTTCTTCGATAGCTTGGGCAGTGTGTGGGCATGGTGTGAGATTGTCTTCGCGACTGGAACTTGAAATGGGGAGGGGTGCGGGGTGTTGAAACCCCCGCAATGGGACTTCGGTCTGATGTTCTGCGACTGTGGTCAATGTGAGTTCGCTAAGGTCGCAAGACAAGGGCACACCAGGCAGAAGGCTTACTTGTCAAAAAGAAGAAAAACGGTATCGAGGCACTAGTCTCCTGCAGAGTATGGCTGACACCGAAAAGCCAATTGAGGTCTGGGGTCACAAGATTGGGGGGGAAACTGAAGTGGGGCAACGACTGGACAGCATGCCAAATATAAAGACGGCGGGATGTGGGCAGGTACTGGCGACCCTGGTGAGGTGGGGCAGCAGGAGTGAGGTCAATTTTCTCAGTTCTTCTTTGATTGGCCCCTTCACTTCCGTCCGCCTAGTATCTCGCAGTAAGCCTGCTAGGTAAGATTAGGGCAGTCGCTAACATCTTGTACTTCGTTCACCTATTTCCCAAAAATTGACCTCACAAATTCACCGAGCCTCACCCTCCTGATAGCAACAATCGACCTCAACGGATAAGAGAGGGTAAATTGCCCTCAGCTTGAGGCTCAACAGGAGATAGCAAAATAAACAACATGTCTGGAATTTGACCTCAGGCCGTCAAGCTGCGGCCTCGTCTTTGAGGGTAGATCATAAAAGGAATCACCGACTCGAGGATGGGTTAAAATGTGCTATGCAGTGGTGACACCACTGATGCCTCATTGTCAACTGCCCATTCCATTGTTTATCCCATATCCCATTCTCGACCCTTCAGATACGCGCCAGCAACCGGAAGTTTCATCATGATGTCGGCTACAAAGACGAAGTCAACAGACAACACGTCGAGCCCAGGTGTGCTGACAGTGAACTGTGAGGAAGTTCAACACGAGCTGCCTTGCCAACTGAAGACTGACCTCTTTCCCCTATTCAGCTCTGTCTCTGCTTGGCGTTGGTCAAAGACCCATCGTCCGCTGGCAGAGAGAGACCTCGAAGGAATCGCCGTGGGTGAACCTCGCATACGGGAGGCTTCCAGGCCAGGCCGAGTATCGCGCTGAACCCACGAACATGTACAACAGGTCGGAGTTTAGCTGTCAAGCTCAGGTTAGCGAGCCAGAACGTTGAGCTTCGGCACGGGGACAATGTCTTTGTAGGGCAACAAAGAAGAAGTCTTCGTGTGTTTGGACTGTGGGCAGCGAATTCGAATCAAGACAATCTTGTATTAGCTCTCCCTGGTGTTCGGTGTAACCCCTCGTGATTCCGTCCCGAACCCCTGTATGTACAGCAAATTACCCCCTTCTCTTTCGAGCGATACGTGGATTACTGCGATCAGCTCAGAAAAGCATGGCAACAGCAAGCGCCACGGATCCCACAACCCCAATTGTCCCGCTCAGCGTGGCAGCACCGCTCCCCGGCGCAGTCGTAGCCCCAGGGGCGGCTGTCCCTGTTCCCGATGGTGCACCCGCTGTGGTTGAAGTCGAGGCAACTACCCGTCATATCAGCACCGATGCAAACGCGTCCACCTATGGCAATAGAACTCACCTCCTGACTTGGTAACGTTGAACGTCTGCGACTCGGCCAACTGCCCGCTATTCGTCTTGGACAAGCTGAACGCCTTGATGGTGTACCTGTCTCCTGGCGGGGCGACGAAGTTGGTCAGGTCATATTTACCGTCGGAGGTCTTGACCTTTTCGGCAATGGTGATTTGAGTCTCGGGGGAGGTGCGCTTGTCGATGAGCTTGAGGGAGAACTCGGGCTCGTCGGTGCTGACGGAATCCCATTCGATCTCGTTGGTCTGGGAAAGATCCCAATCGTCGCCGCTCTCTGGTTCGGTGATTTGGAGGGCTGTGATGCGTTAGTAATTATTTCGCCGTGGTGGTTGGGAAGGATTTTACCGTATGCTGCTGATGCAAGGAGGGTCAAAACTGAGATGGCCTTCATGATGGCGGATTTTTTTCCCTTTGACGCTGGAAGATGGATTGAGTGACACGAAGTAAGATTTTCGACAGCGAGATGGAAGAAACGACAAAATTTCTCAGACGAAGTCGGGTTCCTTCACTTTTTATGTCGTGATCAGTTCATCGGGTACCCGCATCGTTTTGGGCTGTGTTCCTGTGGGACGGATCTTCAGCTCAGCCCCTTCCGGTTTGTGTCCCATTTAGTGATCTGACATCGCACCCGACGAATCGCCTGGGCCGGCCTGGGCTGAGCTCGCCAAAAATTCCTGCCGTCATTGGTAAAGGCCATCTCGCATTATGCACGACGCCACCGCAGGCCAGTCCAGCGGTACACAGCTGTCGATGGACGAATAGGCGCCGCAGCTTCCCGTGGCCGACGTGGACGCACAAGCCTCCAAGGAGGCCACGAGAGCGCAGAGCTGCAATTCGCCGAAAAGCGCCCTCTGCCTCCCGATAAGCGATACGTATGCTGATTTTGTTTGCTGACTGCGTCAATCTCGTCGGCGAAAAGCTTGGTCTCAGGGGCGAGTCCGGGCAGCAGGCATCTGAGAATCGCCTCTCACACGAGTTCGCATCGTCCAAAACAGGGTGTGCTGCCGACGAGCAGGTGGGTTTCGGCCCAAGTTTGCAACAGATGGACGCTTATTCTCGTTAGTCCCATTGGAACGCGGGTACCGCCGTCGCTTATCTCAAATCTCAGCAGCGTTCCGGCGTTGCACGTGCTAAATACTGGATTTCTCGGCGCCGCCTGCTAGGTGCCTTTATTGACCGAGGAAGGTGAGGAAAGTTACGTTTCTTTCTTGGCTGCTTGCTCCAGGTTAGAAGCACGGGCAAGGGAATGCAAGTAACTTGAACCCTGTGGCGCGCTACAAAGTTTGGACGAACGGCGCCGTGGACGCTAGCTGAGCTTCTCACTTTGAAAGTAATCTTCTAATGCTGCACTTGACTATAGGACGTGGACTCATTCAGAACACTCGACCTACAGCAGCCCAAACCACTTGAGGTCGGCCTCTTCGTGTACGGGAACCATGTGGCCGATGCCCCGAGCAGAGTACCCAACAACCTTCGTCCCATCACCGTACACAATCTGGGTATAACCAGGCAATGGATTGTCGGTCTGGTTTCGAGTGAAAGTCTCACCCAAGACAGTCGACCACATCTTCAACTGCTCGCCCAGATTTGGGTAGTTGACGAAGTTATCCGCCTCGCCGTGCCATGTCTGAAACCGGGGATACGCTCCCTTATATCCCGGATACATCGCCCGAACCTGGGAGGCCCACTCGGCTCCAGTCTTGATGTTCTGCCCGCTGGCGCAAAAGGGGTCTGCCGACTGGGGGCTGGACCCTGGTGAGCCTGCCAAGCAACCAGCAGCCGCACCGGAGTAGCAGGATGCAGCGGCAAAAAGTTCGGGGTACGTTGCGGCCATGACGTTGGTCATCATGCAACCAGAGGAGCTGCCAGTGACGAACACCTTGGCAGGGTCGGCCTTGTACTTCTCAATTGCCCACTTGACCACTGTGGCACACATTAGCTCATTATCTGCATTTGGAGATATTTTCTGTTCTCAGGGAGCAGAAGTGTGTGCTCGAGAGAACAGAAACGAGACAAAAAGGGAGAAAACATGGCTCCTACTGCTGGCGAGACCGGTGCTATCGCCGCCGCCCTCATGGGTCAAGGTCTTGGTTGTTGCTACATCCCAGCAATTGTTGTCTTTCGGCGAGCTGGGATAGAGAACGACAAATCCACGAACATCGGCGTATGGTTGGTAGTTCGTATACTGGGCGTAGTTCGGCCCTGTGCCTCCGCAGAAATGGAGCTAGGTATTTCTGTCAGCCCTCAGGCCCGTCGAGCCTTCACATATGAAACCATACCGCAAGAATGATGGCTGGCTTCTCTGCCACCTTTGCAGGCTCGTACAGCTGGAGGACAAGACCACTGGGGTTCTCTCCCCAGCTGGACACCGAGGTCAGTCCGTCCGCGGCCGGCGCTGCATGGACAAATGCTAAGCCGAGAGCTAGCACGAGCGCGCGAAGAGTGGCGGCTGCCATGATGTGCGATGAAGAAGAGAGTGATGGGGCATTTGGGGAGCTCGGAGCGAGCTGAACGTCGGCTTTTCAGTTGCGGCATCTTGGAACTTGGTCGGAATATCTGAATAAATTACGGAGTTGATGCGACGCTCGGCAGGGCAATGGCGGGAATTAGCGCGCCAGTGAAGGCAATACCGCGCATCGTATGGATGCAACGGTTCTTCCGCAGCAGATCTTCGATCTCGCGTGGCACACCCGGGCACCAGGTCCTTGTCTGCCGGGTAAAACAATCGCTCGCCTGCGTTGAGAATCTAGGTCTAGCGGACCGGCTGTCCGCCCTCCCGCTAATTTCGTCGATGCTTCACCACCCCCCTGAGGCTACCAATTCGCGGCTTGAGCCCCGCTTAGAGAACAGCTTCATGGTCGCAACTTTGTTGATTTTTCGGTGAATTGAGAGATTAGAAATTTGCACACGGGTTGACATCGGGGGGCGGCGCAAGGCAGGCTCAGCTCATCGACAAGACGAGGCGAGCTGTCAATTGATGGGCGGGCGTTGGCAAGCGTGGGCCCAAGGGCGCATGAGGTCAATGCCAAGCCCGAACGGAGCTGATGGCGGACCCACCAGGCTTATCTTATCGGCACAACGCTGTGGCTCGCGACCCAAAATTGTCGACGCGGCGCGGGGATGCATGCGATCAAGTTGACAGCAAACAAAGAATTGCCGACTTCACAGCTTTTATCCTGCCGCGAAATCCGCCTTCTAGCCCATCGCTTGCTCCAACCCTCGAAGCTCGAACCGGACTCCTATCAAGCCGAGCCAAACCCGTGCCGTCTCAATCGCGAGGATCGCATCCAGTGCCAACCAACATAAAGCTTCCCCTTCAGTCGCTGCCAACAACCCGCCTCCGGTCGCTCTGCTGGATGAACACGACCGCCGTATTCTCCGTCCCCTATCCAACCGATGGCCCCGCAGCCGGCCAGGCCGCCCGCCGCGGCCCACGATGAGGCGGTTTCCGTCGAAGACCCGATCGGCCCTCCATCTGGCCTCTCCTCTACGCCCACGCTCTACATCTCCGAGCAGAACATTCGGCATATGTTGAAGAGCATCAGCTACGATGAGGCCCGGGAAGATAACTACCGACTTAAGGGCATCCAGTTGATCGACACCGTCCGAAAGAGCTTGCAGCTGTGCGTAACCTCACTGTTCCCCTGATTGAAGGGAGACTGACGACGCTCTGGTAGGCCGGTGCGCACATTCGACACGGCTGCAGTTTATTACCACAAGTTTCGCTTCCGCTATCCAAGCTCGGAATACGACTTCAGCGATGTTGCGCTAGCGAGCTTGTTCGTTGCATGCAAGACCGAAGATACCATCAAAAAATCCAAGGAGATTCTTTGTGCGGCACATAATATCAGGCATCCGAACGACCAAAAGACGCCAGATGACAAGGTCTGTAACTCCATTCCCGCCTTTCCGTCTCCCGCTGACTCTTGCCAACCAGGCTTTTGAGTTCCCATCGAGCGTCACTGTTGGCTTGGAACGACACATCCTCGAAACGATTGGCTTCGACTTTCGGGCCCAGTACCCTCAAAAGACCCTCGTCAAAACAGTTCGAAGAATGTTCCCGCCCGGTGACAGCGAGAGGGACAAGAGGGGGAAGATGTTCATGCGGACAGCGTACGACATGTCCATCGACCTCAACAAGACCTTTGCACCCCTTAAACAGACGAGCTCCGCTCTAGTGCTAGCTATCATCGAGTTGACAGCACGCGTCCTAGATCAGGATCTTGACAAAGTGAAGCAGCTGAACGTCAAGCCGTTTCGCGCAGACCGGGCATCCATCTACGAAACCATGATGGACCTTCTCGACCTCTACACCCAGTTTCCCAAGTCCACCAAGGTCGGCCCCAGGTTCGACCTCAAGAAATTGATGGACTTGAAGATCGATATCAATAAACAAATGTCCGACGAGGGATATCAGCGTCATGTTGGATGGTGCAACAAGTGCTCCAAAGAAATGCCCGAAGTTCACCCCGTCACTCCCGGCTCGGCCAAGTCCCCCGCAACAAGCAACTCGCTATCGGGCAGTGGTTCGGTGAGACGAAAGGCTGGTACGAACGAGGGCACTTTGCGATACGTTTTCGACGCCGAGGAAGCTCGCAAGGAGAAGGCTATCGTGGGGGAGCACTTCAATGACGAGTACGAGGAGTACGAGGTGGAAGTGGAAGAACCAATTCGAGAAGAGCCCCGTCATCCAAGCAACGGTCGGGCCGCGTATCCGCACCGGGGGCATAGCCACCACGTTGAACATGGTTGGGGACCATACAATCGCGGGCGACATGCCTCCTACAGCGACCGATCTAGGGGGCGCAAGTATGCATCGCATTATTGAGGCGGCACATGGGCGGACAGTTCCTGTTTGAAGGCATGTTGGAGTTGGAAGAGGCGATGTGATACCCACCAAACAGAGCTAGGGACTCTTGTTTTTTCCCCAAGGCTTTGGATTGCATAGCAACCAAAGCTACAGCGATTTGCACAATTGACGCTAATTATCAGCGGTTCAGACGCACGATTTTTTCCCCGTGTTTCTCACAGTGTCTCCAACAGCGCTGCCCGCGTCGATATGATCTTGCGTTGCAATCCAATCTTCGCTGCAGTTCACCCGTTCGTGACAGGCAACGGAATGCTTACTCACAGTCGAGCCCCGTTTTCTCCAGGTGTCACAAGAGTTGGCAGGGGTCGGGTGTCTGGGGCAGCATCTGCGCCAGCTGACTGCAGCGCAGCAACTGGCATGTTTCTGCGCTGCATAGCGCTGTGTGACAGCTCAAGGGACTGGCAGGGATCACTGAGCCATCAACGAAGTGTTATTGCTTCTGCTTCCATTATCACCACCCCGCCCCCAGCTTCGGTATTCTGCCCGTCTGCTCCACCAGGAAATTCGATCACTTCACAACACAAACGCAAAGTCTCGTGCAATACGAAAATGCCCGACATGCAAACCGAATCGGCCGAGGCGGCGCCCGAGGAGACGAAGTCGTCTGTCGGTGCCGAAGAGGTCGCCGTCAAGACCTCGGATGACGGCATCATTCTCATCCCCCAGCCATCAAGTGATCCTCGAGATCCGCTGGTCCGCGTCGAAACGTCATCTAGCAGCCCTCGGGTTCTTCCCACTGACTTGCTACCCAGAATTGGCCGATGTCCAAGAAGGCGGTGTTGGTTAGGACTCTTTTCCTGGCCATGTTTGTTGGGTTCTCGGCACCCTTCTGTGGGCAGCTCAACATTCAACAGCAAGCTGTTCTGTATGACAAGACACCGGTCCAGATTACCTATTTTGTGAGTGTTTTTCTCATGGCATGGAGGTTCAAGTTCTGACGAGTGCTCGGGGTTAGAACTCGGCGGCATCCGCTGGACTGGCAACCGGAGGCTATCTTTGGTGGCCGCTCTCCAACAAATTCGGACGCTCCTCAGTCATATTCTGGACCCTCGTCGGCCAGCTTGCCGCACAGGTATGGGCTCCGTTGATGACCAAGCCCGACCAGTACGGACCGTATCTCGCATCACGGTATTTCTCGGCCTTCTTTGGGGTAACCGTCAGCGTGCTCGGTCCGAGGTACCTGGTGGACATGTTCTTCCTTCATCAGAGAGGCCGAGCATTTACCATTCTCCACCTTGCCCTGAACTTTGGAGCATCAGCCGGGCCTACCTTTGCCGGGTTCGTCGCCGCTCATGCATACTTGCCGGTGGAGTATTGGTGGTCGGTTGGTTTGACAGGCTTCACCATCATCGTCGTCTTCGTCTTCCTTGAGGAAACAAACTATGACCGCGGTGAAGGCGCCGTCAACCGCACCAAGCCAGATAGCTGGATCAAGGACCGCCTCGAGACGTTTCTTCCAGGGACGAAGGTGGCGAAGCCCATAACCTGGAAGGACACGTTCAAGATTGCAGTCATGCCACTCAAGATTGCGATTGCTCCTGTGCTTCTTATTATTGCGGGCTTCGATATGATCAGCTTTGGATTTTATGTTGCACTCAATGCTCTCACGCCTGTCTGGCTTCAGCTTCCTGTCAAGGCTGGCGGAATATACGGCTTCGATGTCACGCAAAACGCGGCTTGTAAGTTTGACTTCTCTCAATCTTGGGTTCTGTAAGATGGCCACGGTGCTGACAACTAGCAGTCACATTCCATCACTGGATCGGCTTCATGATCGGTCTCGTATGCGGCCACTTCTTCAGCGACCGAATCCCGCTCTGGCTCGTAGCCCGTAACAAAGACGGGGCCTGGAAGCCCGAGTACCGTCTCTACGCGCTGTGGCCGACCAACTTCGTCCTAATGCCCCTCGGCCTGGGACTGGTAGGCTGCGCCTGCAGTACCGATTACACTGGTCTATCATGGCGCTGGCCCAGCTGTTTGTCACCATCGGCTCCCTCGTCAGCATCCCCATCACCGTCAATTACATCTGCGAGTGCTTTCGGACGCACACGGTGGAGGCGACGCTGGTGTTGAACTCGATGCGATTGTTCTTGGGACTTTCGATTAACTTTTACATCAATCCTTGGATTAGCGCTGTTGGGGTGGGGTGGGTTTATGGCATGATGGCCTTTTTCAGTCTGTTTGCCTTTCTCGTCCTCGTTGTCCTTATGATTTGGGGCCACGCGATCAGGGCCTTGACTCCCTTCAAGACCGGAAGTTCAGAGGAGGGGCAGTTTGTTCTGAAGAAGCGTTTGGAGGACCATGGATTCTAATTTGGGATGAGGTGTGGCGCAGGCGGAACCCAAGGCGAAGGTTCAACCCGCAGTCAAGTGGACGAGGATCACGTCAAACAAATGGTCATGTGAATGAACCAGTGGGTTGGTGCTTTCCGTTTGATTGAAGGTCGTCTAGGGTTGCGGTGAATCCTGACATACATCTGCGGGTGTTACACAACAGCAGCCTTCATCCCACCTCGAAAAGGGGGAACCTTGTCGACCGACCAGTCTGCTACGGTGAATCACGCCATACGGCACAATTCCATGCCGGCAGTTGGCCTCTATTTTAACGCCTTACGCGGATAGGAATCAACCTCAACCACGGCACCTTTTCAGGCCGACTTCCCCCCTGAATAAGCCCACTGTCACCAAACATCCTTGGCATCTTGGCACATCAGCCTTCTCGCTTCCTTGACCTCAACCGCTTGCCAAGCTGCAGTCAACAAGCACAATGTCTGACGCCCAGGCCTCCCCTTCCAGTCCCAACCTGGCCATGATTGGCTCCAAAAACCGATCCGTCGCGTGGTACGACCCCCCGATCACGACCGTCAACCCCATCCTCCACGATCTCCTCGAGAATTACAGCCACATCCCTTCCGAAGAGGTCATCTCCCGCATCATCGAGCTTGTAAGCCCCCTCCCCTTCTCCCAGAACCCATCCCCCACTAACTTACCCACCACTAACACCCCTTCTCCTCCCCCTAGCGCGACAAAATCTGGGAAGTTTACCCCTACCCCTGCATCGGCCAATTCCGCTTTCTCGACCTCTCCCTCGTCCGCAACCCTGCTTACCAGACCATCCTGCACCGTCTCACCCACGATGGGGACCGTATCCTCGACGTAGGCTGCTGCCTCGCCCCAGACTTACGCAAGCTCGCTCACGACGGCGTACCTCCCTCGTCCATGTACGGCCTGGAGATGCACAGCGAGTACATTTCCATGGGGTATGACTTCTTCAACGACAAGGACTCTTTTGCCGACGCAAATTTCATCATTGGAGATTTGCTCGATTCCGAGAATGAGGAGATCCGCGCCGTGAAGGGCACGTTTGGTATTGTCAATCTGAGCATGTTTCTGCACCTGTGGGATTTCAATGGGCAGGTCCGCGCCTGTAAGAGGGTTGTTGAGCTGCTCAGGGATGAGAAGGGGGTGTTAATTGTGGGGCAGAGCGTGGGGGATGTGGTGGGCAGGGAGGTGACGGCTGGGAAGAGGGTCATCTTCAAGCACAACGTCGAGACGTTCAAGAAGATGTGGAAGGAGGTGGGCGAGAAGATGGGGACGGAGTGGAAGGTTGGGGCCTGGTTGCGGGATGGGATGGGTATTGATGGGCAGACGAGCAAACATTGGGATGAGCCGGGTGCGAAGAGGTTGTCGTTCACTGTTGAGAGGGTCGCGTAGATGAGACATCTTGTGGGTGAGAGAGAGATGGGTGGAGGTGGTAAAAGGGGGAGGTGATCTTGCATTCTGTGGCGCTGGTAGTCTGTTCAAGTGGGTGCAATGTGTGATATTTAGTATGGAGGGTAGAGCACAATAGACATTGATTTGTTATAACCTTTCGCCTAAGAAAATGCTCCCCACCTCACTCTACCGGGCCAGCCTTGCTCAACACATGGTCCATCATCTCGGAGCAAACCACACTCGAAGTCAAAAGGTCTCCCCAACGCGTGCTCCTGCCCGCGGGCGTAGAACCTCCAGGAGACGATGTATATAGGAAATCCCACGCAGGGTATTTCCCGCACTCACTCAACCACTTCTGTCGTTCCAGCTCGGAACTTGCCAGTCCAAGACTAACAGGAAGATGCCGATCCAGACAGCAGCTGGATTCACTTGGCAGTGTATGGAGCATACTGCCCAGATCCTTCTCGCCCAGTCCCATCCGATGCCGGACGACCCGCCGGGCGAGGTCAAGGCACGTCTTGTCGTCATCCTGATTAGGGATGTCCTTGATGTTCAACTCTGCCTGGACCAAGGCTAAGTTGGCAGCTCTGTGGCCCAAGGCCGTGTTGCGGAGACGGCCTTGGGTGTAGAGGTAGAGCGATCGCTTGGCCTTGTGTTCCCAGTACGAGGATAGCTCCTCCAGGTCCTCCAGGTCGGTGAGGTCCGCGGGGCTCATGCCATCCGGGCCGGATAACTCACGCAACCTTGCGCATATCTGCAACACGGACTGGCAGTGGTACCACCGCAGCAGGCAGCCGTGGGGATTTTCGTTGTTGAGCAGGCCGTGCGATGCATTGTCGTCTTCGACGCTTGGAAGATGCAGAATTTGACCGAGGGACTTGACCGCGGCTTCACCCCGGAACCGGTCGGGGAGATGGTGTAGAATGTACCACACAATGATTGGGAGGTACAAGCGTTGGTCAGGGGATGACTGGTCTCTGATTGAAGCTGCCAATGAACGACTGGAGAGGCTGCTGTCTTGTTTCAAGGTTTGGTTCTCCACGCTCTCGTTCAGAATCCCTAGAAACACCAACCAAAGTGCGTCGAGGATGGTTTCTCGGTACCTCCGCGCTTGTTCTGTTGACGCGAACACGGTTTGTTTGTCCTCGATGAATCGAAGAATCAACTGCTGCGCCTTGACCAATGCTCGAACATGCCAACTACCGCCGGTCAGCTTGAAATATGGCCCGGGCTGGTGAGATGTGGACTTACAATGTGCTTTCTAGGTCTGCAGAGACGACACTCTTGGAGACCATCCTGACGCTCAGATCGTCCGGCCAGCGCGCGGGAAGCGGAAGTATCCTCAACACCGTCTCAACCGTGCGTCCGATGGTCTTGGCGGTTGTCTCCAGGTTCTCATCTGTCCCGCACAAAGTGGCTAGTGCGCGTTTCCATATTTGATATGAACGAAGGGCCATGCCGAACCTGTCCTCCAGCTGCTGCGGAGATGTGATGCCAGGGACGCTGTTCGGTCGGATTCCCACCCACTTCATGGCGTCAACGTCGCTGATGCACTCTGTCGGTGAGGATAGGTATGGCGACTCGATATTTTGCAGGGTCCAAGATGCGACAATGACGGTCGGTTGGTCATCGGGAAGAGAAACAGGGGGTTTGACGGACATGTGAAAATACCATGGCTGGCCGGCGGACTTCCGCTCCTGATCATCATCCGGCTTGTGATGCTTGGAACGACACGGCAGCAGCGAAAGCTTCAGCGGCTCACGATTTCTCCAGAGCCGAACCACGAGTCGCTTCTTGTATGCGGCACTTTCGACCGCTGGCGCATATGAACCCTCCTCATCCTCAAAGTGAGGCGACGTGATCCTTGGGGGGCCTGAGGTTCCATCACCGTCTGTTGCTGGGTAACTGCCAAATCGCACACAGCCACCTAGCTCAATCGTAAAACCGCGGCCGCCGTCTCGATCGTCTGGAACTGTTGGCCTTGTCTCCGGCATCAACAATATATTGGACGGTACGATGCGCACAATCTGGTAAAGGGTGCCGCGCCGTGTAAAGGTGCAGACAGTCTGGGTCCATGGAGCCGAGTTGTCGGGGCCGAATGCTTTCGATTTTCCGACGCACTTGAAACGAGCGCATGGCCAGCGGAGGTTGACGAAGCCCTGTGCGGGCGTTGGTTCGAGTGTGCTGTCTTTTATGTGAACACGAAGACCGAAACCGGTTCGTTGGTCGGAACTCTTGACGCACACCTCGCCGTGATCTGGGTCAGGGCAGCCGAGTTGCAGCAAGTCGTGAGATGTGGAGAGCGACGCATTGAAGCCGTCAATTCCACAATCTAGCGGTTTGCAATGTCGGGCATTGGAGAGGTCGAGGGGGGCATATGAGCCATCTCGGGACCGAAGTTAGCTCTGGTGCCGACCTCAAGGTGTGCTTCCAAACAATAACCACGAACTTACCGGCATCAATGGCATCGAGCCATGAAAAGTCCTCTGTGGGGGCAGGATCAGGGAGGAACCGCAAATGTGACCGTTCCATTGCTGTTGTCGATGAAGGTGCTGAATGTACTTGCTTCTTACCCAAGGGACCTAGGTAATATAAGTGGCAGAAGTGGAAAGAGCCTGTAGATTTCAAGAATAAATTGACATGGAGTGTTATAAACATGGAGTTTGGTGACTGCAGAATCAACCCATCGTGGCGTGACTGCGGTGGGCAAGACTCGGTGCGTGAGCTTCCAAAATCCTCCGGCAGCCGCCAATCACATTGAAGGCAAGTCGGGTCTGCTAGAATCATGCCACGCGGAGTGCACCATCTTTGTCAACTTCATAGGGACCGCCTGACAGGTCCCAATATGCCGAACTGAATCCTTAACATTTCCCGTGGAAGCTCCACAAGAACTCTCCTCTGAAGCCCCCCTGAGCGCTTAAAATTGCAGTGCTCTCCTGCAGGTCAGCCCCGGGTTTGCTTATTCGGGGCTCCGAGATCGCGGTCTATTTCCGCACGACTCGAAGGATGCCGCATGCTACCTACAGTAACAACCAATCCGCGTGCATTGTTACCTTCCGGCTAACTCATTTTAAAGCCCTTCTTCGTCGTTTTTTCCCCCCATTTCAACCCCCAACTGCTGACCTTACCGAGATATATTCCCATGGCTCCCCAAACCCCAACAACATTCCACCCCTTCTCCTTCCTCCCGACTGAACTCCGCCTGGAAATATGGCGTCACGCATCCACTCCCCCCCCTCCGAGCACTCACCACCGCGCCATCTGCATCCTCCCCGAAGCCTATGACGCCCCCCGCCTCGTCTTTTCCACCGGAAACCCGGCCATGCTCTCCACCTCGCGCGAGGCCCGCGCCGTGGCGCTGCAAACCGCCATCACGCGCCCATACGATCCAGAGACCGATCTCTTGTACATGCCGGCCTCGCGCTTTGAGTCACCGGGGAATGAAATGATGTCAACCCTGGCGGGCTCAGGACACGCGTGGGATTGGGTGCACGAGGTTCGGCACGTGGGGTTTGCGCCGCCCAGCACCGAGGTGTTGCATCTGTTTGGGCAGGGGATTCCCAAGTTCCGGGCGCTGGAGACGGTGGTGATGGTGTACCTCGGGATGCCGGGGACGGTGGTTCCGGATGAGGGGGATGGGCGGGAAATATTGTCACGGTGCTGGGGAGCGAGTGCGCGGTTGGTGCATGGTTTTGAGGCGGGAGATACGGAGAGACGACGGGAGAAGGCGAGGCAGTTGGCTGAGCAGTGGGATTCGGAGCAGGGAGAAAGGGACAAGTACTCGGGGAGTTCTTGCGAGCCGTGGCTGGGCGGGCTGGAGGGGTCGTGTTGGTTTTGGCCAGAGGTTGAGCCGACTGATGATGAGGAGGAGAGAAGGCAGAGGATCAGAGCGCAGTTGGAGGATCTGGAGTATGCTGTGAATAAGAATTTTCTTGATGGGCCTTATTGGAGGACAAGACAGTGGTGTAGCGAGAGGGGATGGCTGGAGTTCAGGTATGAGACGAGGTGCCTGGCTCTGTAGCAAAGTATGGTGTGCGCTGTGGTCACCATGGAGGGGACGTGTGTTCGTCATGGTATAGTTTCTCTTCATTATTCCGAAGTCCGATTCATGAATACCAACCCTGTGGTTAATTTCCTAACTCCTCTTTCATCTACCATGGCAAATCCTCTGCACGGCTAGTGTTAGCGATACCACGGAAATGGGGAAGGACGACAAGGGAGAAATCAAGAAGACGTACCGCTCTTCTGAGATCAAAATCATCATAGATTGCGTTCCAAAGCTCCCTGTCCACGCAATTCTCAACCCCATCAACCTCATAGCATTTTGGCTGCATCTGCGCCCTTTTGCCGGCCGATTCTGGAAGCCAGGGCTTGGGGATAGGCCAATCGGAAAAGTGTAAGAACTTTGCTTCGTTCAGAATGGCCACGGCATCCCAAACCTCATCCTCATTCCCAAGATACTTGGTGTGCATATCGGGGGCGCGTCGGAACTCGCTTGTCAAGAGATCGTAGGGCCGGTGGGGAAGAACCAGGGCGCTGTCGCGGTATAGATGGTCCAGGATGTCCATGTCGTAATCGTCAGGTCCGGCATTGCGGAAGGCGTCCATCACGCGAGCGAACTCGGTCTCGCTGGGTTGGATGAGCATAAGCTGCGAGGACAGCATCGGATTTTTGGGATAAAGCCAATGGGCATTCGGCATGGCCACAGGCGCAGGCGGCGAGAAGAACAGCTCGTCCATGTGCAAGAGGAGGGTGGAGTCTGAATCGAGGTGGATGACACGCGAATACTGGGTTTGGTTGAAGACGAGAAGCTTGGTGAAGGACTCGGCCCAGGTGTCATCTGAACTCTCTCGGAACTGAACCTGTATGGGCACAAGTTTGACCTTGTACTCATCCCGCGCTTTGCTCAGAAGTTGGGTGTTGTGCGTCTTGGAAAGCGGGTTCCTCGAATCGAGCATGTGGTCTGGGTACAGCATGACCCGATCAGCTCGACTTCCCAACCGGTGTAATCTCTCAAAGAGCATGACTGAGTTGCAAAGGTAGTGCTCGGTCGTGACGTATTGTACGTAGGCGTATCGGGACCAGTCGACATTTTCCTCCGAATCTGCAACGGACCAGTCCACTCCATGGTCCGGGACGGGGTCGCCTTCCCTCCATTGAAATGTCGCTTTTCTCAAGTCGTCAAATCGGCGCGTGAAGGCGAACAGGCTGATGATGAGCAACAAGGAGACAAGTCCTGCTCGTGTCATTTTGGACGAAAGAATGGCGCCAACAGTTGGACGGCGTTTTGCTGATCCATCAGTTCCGCAGAGCAGCGGTGATGCTGGGGCGCGGCTTGTACCACCTGCGGAGAGCATCCCAAAAGTCATGGCAAACCACATGAGCTGGCCGAGCAAGGAAAAAATACATGAGTTGAAGAGTTCGACTCCGCGCGGCAGAGAAACGGACACAGGCCATGACGATATCCGACAAAAGGAGGTCTGATGGGACAAGAGTCCCAAAAGAGTCGTGAGAAATTACCCGCTGCAGTATTGGTGCGTATTCGGCCTAGTCGGTCGCTACCATCGAGCTGGAACCTGGTGCGTAGCCTGGTCATGATTGCCGCAAAAAGGGGGAGGGGTGCCTTCAGCTGCGCCAATCGATTGGCCAGGCCGCGTGAGCCAGATTTTGGTCACGTCAGACACGCCCCCTGGCAAATGACTTGGCTGCGTTCCGGGGCGGGTAACCTCACCCTCTTCTCTTTGTCCTTATCGGTGCGCTGTCAAGTTTGGGCGACCCTAAAAGGATGCTCCACCCGGAGAGCCAAAGTAAGCGCGTACTTTGCACACGAACACGCATTACGACACAAAGGTTGCGCTTCCAGAGGATGGTTTGCTTGAGGGGCGGCCGAAATGCGCGGCCGTCAAGGGTAGAGGTCGGGCGTGGAGGGTATTGGTGTGGGGGGAAACCTGGCCCTGTCACCATTCGTCCTAACTTCGACTTTTTCTCCTGCGGGGCCGTTGCAACTTCCATCCCTTTGACATCCAGGAACCACACTGATTGCCAGGCCTCAACTGAAGCAGGGCAACCAGGCATGAAGCATACAGCGCATCTGGGGCGGCCCAGAGCCCTGATCTGATTGTCGCGGCACACCTAGAGAGCAAGCTCTGAAATCGGATGGCCAATCGCCACTGACGGCCCAGCATTTGTGGGACGCGACCCGGCAGCGACCTCGAGGGCCCGGAGTCATTGCAAGGCAGTTGTGTCGCCAACAAGCGCTGCATCGTCGCCTGAGCCAGTCACAGCCAGGGCCACTTCGACGACGACCCAAGGACAACGATCCGGATCTTTTTAGACCTTGAGACGCATGACACCCCCGCAACCATCGCAAACCAAATCCACCATGTCTGGCGATTTCACCCACCTACAGAGGCCTGGTGTCCCTTGCCTTTCATCTCGCTCTTTCCCCTTCTCATTGTCTTTCGTTGATCTCGTCCTCTGTCTATCACCTTTCGTACGCCACCAACGAGCTGGCTCGGCCAATATGGCAACGTCCAGTTTCAGCAGCTTCATTCTAATTTTTTCTCTTCTTTCATTCTGTGCTATCGCCATCCCCGAGCCTCGTCCTGCATCATGGTCAAGCAAGACCTTTGGGCCAGATGGCCCCTGGAACGCTGTTGAAGTGGTGATCGGAGGAGTAGGACAGAACAGAACTGCCGTCTTTCCCGGTCACGCGTGGCACTCATGGTTCACTTCAACAGACTACTGCTTCCTAACCTCTTCCGACCACTGCAACGATGCTGGAGGTTACCCTCTCCGCAATTCTGGCTCTTCGAGGGTTTCTATGGAGTTTCTGCAACCGGCGCAGGAATGGATGGCTGGGGTGAGGGTTGCAGGCGAAGACGGTTTCATGTACCTCGACGATATGGACTTGCTCTTCAAGGGCGATAATACGGATTACATCACTAAGACGAGCCTTGCCATCATCTCGGACCAAATGCTCGCGCTTCCCAATGGCACGCAATACCCAGCTTTACTTGGCTGTCTCAGTCTCGGCTCGCCCGAAGCAAACCAGACCTTCGTCGAGGTGCCAGGTCCCAATCTGAACGGCACCATGATTCCGTGGCCATTAGCCAAACGAGGCGCCACTCCGTCCAGCTCGTTCGGTCTCCACATCGGCTCGGGTATCACGGTGGCTCGGATGCAGGGCTCGCTGTTCTGGGGCGGCTACGATCGCAACCGCGTGGTCGGCGACGTCCTGGCGCTGGATGGTGGCTTTTATGAGCCCATCCTCCTCAAAAACATTGCCATCACGGTGGTCAAGGGTGCCTCGCCGTTTGCCTTCCCCTCGACATCAAAACCCGGGCTCCTCGCGCAGGGCAACTCCTCGCTCTCTTCATCAGCCGGCCTTCCCATAGTCATCGACCCCTGTTCGCCGTACCTCTCTCTGCCAAGGTCTACCTGCGACGCCATCGCTTCCCATCTTCCCGTGACATATTGCCCCAACCTCGGCTTATACATCTGGGACATGACCTCGCCAAAGACAACGCAAATCCTCACCTCGGCATCAGCCCTATCTTTCACACTACCCGGCGGAACCAACACACAGACACTCACCATCCACGTCCCCTTCCGCCATCTCAATCTCACACTCTCGAAACCGCTGGCGCTGGCGCCCACGCAGTACTTCCCCTGCTACACTTCCTCCGGCACCAGAGCATCCGTCCTAGGCAGGGCCTTTCTCCAAGACGCGTTCCTCAGCGCTAACTGGGAATCATCCAGGGTGTGGCTGGCCCAGGCACCAGGTCCGAACATCCAACCGGGAAGCAATCCAGTTGGGATATTGCCAGGGGACACGGCAATTCAAAGCGGCGGTAATGACTGGGCTACGTCGTGGGATGGATTTTGGACGCCCCTGAGTGAGAAGCAAGCGAACGGGACGGAAGGGATACCGGCGCCCGCGCCTGTCGGGGCGGGTAACAAGGAGGGTGAAGGACTGTCGGCGGGGGCGAAGGCCGGGATTTCGATTGGCGTAGCTTTCTTTGCTGCGGGACTCATCGGGTTGGGCATTTTGCTCTGGAGGAGAGGTTGGATAGGACCAAGCACATCAGGTTTTGCAAGGCAGGAAAGCGAGATTGCTCTCGAGGGGCGTCACAGTGTGGAGATGGAGACGGCAATGCCGAATTCATCTCGAGGGGGCGGCTGGGGCCCTGTCGAGGTTGCGGGAACGAGTGTGAGGGACCCGATTCCACTTGGAGAGGTGGATGGTACAAGTTCAAGTTCAAGCAAAAAGGGTCTCGCGACATCTGGGCGGCATGTGAGGTCGCTGCATGCGCTGGCGTAGGTATTTGTGTGTGTGCGGGGGGGGGGGGGGGGGGGGTTCCAGGTTATTTTTTTTCGCTACGTTGGAGTGGGTACGAATTAAGGTATTAATTTAAAAGATGTCGATAAAAAAGGATATGCCTGGTATTTTTGATGTATAACTGGCAGCATTTTAT